>VZSV01000022.1:6139173-6150400 GCA_013398735.1 Nothocercus julius | reverse complement strand
CAGTCCTGAGCCACCTGCTGTAGGTGACCCTGCGTGTGCAGGGGGGTTGGACTAGATGGTCTCTAGAGGTCCCTTCCAGCCTTAAGCATTCTATGATTCTGTGATAAGGCAGCTATGTTTTCATGATTAAAATCTTCTGACTGTGAAATTTTTGTGGTATTTTACAGTTACATAGCTTTTGAAACACTACTAGCATTTTGTTTTTTAAGGATTCATATCCTGAACTCAAGGTATGAGTGATGTTTCATACTCGATATGCCTTGCTTGCTCAGATTTTACATTATTTCTTCATTTAGAGATTATGGAGTGCCTGGCTTTCTGAACAACATATAAATACAATAGACTCTAATGAGGGGGAAATATTCAGCCTGTCTAATTTGCATTTTCCTTTTTCTTCAGGCTTACTTTCCCCAGTCCAAAAGTTTTTGCTAAATCACTTAACTGTGTGTTACCACAAGGTTTTCTGTATCTAATGCATCTTCATGGAAGGAGACTGACTTTTTTTCAGAACATGAAAGTTAGCAGGCGCTACAGGCCCTTTTTAAGTATTTACGTTGTAACGTTCTACACACCAAGTAGTTGACTTTTTATGTGGTTACTTTTCTGATAGGCTCAGCAGCAGACATCTGATTTTTTTTTCTTTTTTCTTTATTTTCTATTCAATAATAAAATCAAGATTAGATCCATCCCCTTGAACTGGCTTGAAATTGCCAGTGCTGCATTTCATTAACTTGCTAATTTTTCTTATGCAAATTGTTTCTAGTTAGCATGCTTCTGACTAAAGAAAAAAAGGCATTCCTAAAAACCTGTGTACAATCCAAATGATAATAAAATTTTATTCTTGGCTATGAAAGCTCACACCATTTTAGAACCTTTTTGAAAGTGCTGTTGAAATTATTCCTCTACTTACTGTTTTTCCGCAAGTGACATATTGTAGAGCGAAACTCTTTTCATCTCTGCTGTAATTAATTGCCAAAAATAACTTACTGAAAACATAGAGAGGCAGATAAAAACATGATTAGTTATCAAGGGAAAGAACCATGCTCAGTATTTGGTCCATTTAAATGTAGTATAACCTGACATTTTTCATTAAGTCAAGAAAAAAGTTTAACAGCGTCTGTCTTGGGGGTGTGCCTTGTCACTATAGCACACATTAGACAACCATCTCTCTCATTTTTTTCCTCCTTTAACCTGTAAAGGAGACAGGATGACTTCTTAAAATAAATAAATAAATACAATCTGTTGACTTTGTCATTATGAATACACAGAAATAAATTGAAAGAGTATGAAAAAAATATGAATGTCATGGTAAAGAAGTATAAAATTCAAAAGTGATGAATTAAAGGCTGTTTTATGAACTTGCCTGCATTACTTTACAAAAAAAAAAAAAATCTTTTAGATTTAAAAAGTTGGACTCTTGGCATAGGGAAGCTATACCTTAATTTTCTTTCTTTTCTTTATTTTGAAGGGAAGAGACAAATAGCACTGGCTGGAAGTAAGGGCAGTGGTGCTGCATTTCATGTTTATAACTGAGTCACTCTGTCTCAGTTTTGACATTGACTGTCTTGTGCTAAGTTGTCCAGGGGTCAGAAGGGGAGAACGAGAGGCAGGGCAAGGTAATTTTAAATTGATGCAAGTGAGCAAAGTTGAGTGAAAAGACTGCAAGAGCGATGGTTGCAATAACCAGAAAAGGATATTGCAAGAGTCCAGAGAGGGAACGTGGTAATTTATCAAAGAAGTTGGTCAAATCTGGACATTGCACTCTGTATTCTTATACTAATCGGAGGAAATTAAAGGTAGCAATTAAGTTTAGATTGCAAAAAGCGATTTGTCAACCATCTCAAGCCAATCTAAACATGACTGCAACTAAAAGAAACTGTTGGGTCCTTCCTCCCTTTCCCAGGCTCTTCTCCTAAGACAGCTTTATTTCAAAAGCTTTGGTTCTGGAGGTCTTCTGAATGTAGCCACCTGCTTACTCACATTTTGATTTGGTTTTAGGTGTAGCTGTGTAGTAAATAGTTATTATAAAAAAAACACAGTAACAAGATGAACTGTAAAGCTGGGCTTAAGGTTTTATTTTAATACATATGTCAGTATGATAATGATAGGAGTGTTTTAGTTTGTGTGTTGGGCTGTTTTGATTTGACGGTCCTTAATGAACCAATTACAGACTTTACTACTTTGTCTGCTTCCTGAAAGGCTTCTGTGAAGGACCCTGGAGGAGCCTAAGCTTGCAGGTGATAGATTTGACATGGTGGACGTGTAGCAAAAAGATATTACAACTATTTACGTCACTGTTGAGCTATTCTGGTAAAATAGTGCTGCTCTTAAGATAGATGTTGCTCATAGTCCATTCAGGTTCTCTATCATCTGAAATGTAACGCCAAGGTGGCCTCAGGGAGGCTCTCCTTGCAGGAGATGGGCTCTCCCTGTGTTGTTCCAACACAAGGCTGGACTTTAGTGCAGTCTTCATTCAGGTAAACTTGGGTTTGCCTAAGTGGCAGTTGTCATGTTATAAATGCCATGTGGTCAGGATCTTAAAAGGCAGGGTATAGGAGTAAGTAATTTTGCGTAAAATTCCATTTTAGAGATACAAGATTGTGAACACACGGATGTTAGGTTGTTTGATTTCAGGTCAGACTTGCCCTGAGTTGACACTGCAAAGGCAGAAACAGTCTCTGACTTCCCATCTCAGGGAAGATGCCTGTGTCCATGTCATGAGTCTGTGATACCTGTGAATCCTCCGTATCTCAGGACAAAATTATTCTCCTAGCATGTTACAGATTTTTTTAACAGCAGTTATGAAGAATTGTTAGTGATTCAAGTAGACTTTTAGCATGTTTTGTGCTTGGTGTGAATGAACTAATCCGTCTTTAGTCTTAAAGTATTTCTTTAAATAGGGCCTGCTTGTGTCTGTAAACGTTTGTGAATGTCGGAAGCAAAGCAATAAACCTGCATTATCTCACACTCTTGCCGTTTTTTGAAATCTTTGCATCATCTGAAACATATTAAACTGGCATTTCACTGGCATTTAACTTTTTTTCTTGCTATACCTTCCATCCTTTCATAAGTTGGTAGAGGTAGTATATCTTTTCCACATTCATAAAAAGGTAAGCAGCAGTCACAGTGTTAAAGTATATTTAATTATTGCCTACTTTTTTTTCCCAAATTTGGTGCTGCAAGATTGTACTTATTTATATAATGGATTGTACATTACTTATATAATGGAAAGGCAATGCCTTGGCTTTCAGAGATTTACAGGGAGCGGCCGTATTCCTTTGAATGTCAACAAGTCTCCCTACTGTATATGGAAGGAACACTACTTGTAAAATAGAGGGTAGCAGAAGAATTAGGAAATGCATCCCAATTTCTACCCAAATTTAAATATTTCTCATGGATTTCCTTGATTTGAATATCCAGCTGGCTTCTCTTTGACATTATTTCATGTTCTGTAACAGTAATTAAATCAATGGGACACTGTTCTCATGTTAATACTTATTTTTCTCTCCAGCTGTGTGCTGCCCATCTGCCCACCCGATCGGAGGCACCAAACCACTATCAAGCAGTCTGTCGGGCTCTGTTCGCTGAAACGATGGAACTGTACACTTTCTTGGCCAAAATTAAAAGTGCAAAAGAGGTAAGCAGTCAGAGAAGCTTTTCTGTTTTTAAACTTATTTTATGTGAGGTAGGTATAAAAGTGTCTTCTGTAACCCAATCAGTACTGGATGCCAGATGCTTGAAAGAATTAGCTACAGTGTTCAACAGAGTTCTAGGAGTTCTACAGATGAGATTTCTTTCTTGGCCTGTAACCATTTTTGGATATCTCATAGAACTTGTTATTAATTGTAACTATATATTTGGGAGGAAAATGGGAATTTTTCTCTGAGGTCTTGCACAATACTCTTCCAGGTGTATGAATATGCAGTGTGTTTGAGACTGAAAACTCATCTATTATTTCAGCGATGTTGCAACGTGTCATAAATTTGCCTGTTTTCATTTCCTTTTCCCATCTTGTTTTTTCCTGAGAGTTAGCTGAGGTTCTCCGTTATTTTCCTGTATTTTCTTCCCAGTAATCAGCTTTTATTACCTTTGATGTATGATCAGCTTGTCAGGATGCCACACAGACTTCACAGCAGAGCCAATTTAAAAAAAAAAAAATTGTCTTTAGGTCATCGTGCTTAAGTTCACTGCCTCCTTGGTTGTTACTGTTGACTGAAAGAGTATCCTGTGAACCGCTTCAATTAAATGATCTGGGTGAGAAATAACGTTGGGAGGTGGGGGGACCTGGTCTGCAGAAGTACTTCCTGAACAATTGTATTAACACAGAGAGCTGTTTAAATTGGGAGACCAGTGGGTGAGGGAGAGGCCAGGAGGGAAAAGATGCTTCTTAAGCTGTTTTTTCCCCAAAGCCAATCTCTCAAGCAACGCTTTTCCTTTTTTTTTTCCTGTATAATCCCTGAAGGATTTTCCTTCCCCTTGTAATTCAGGATCCAAAGTACCCTTGAAAATCAGGGTAAGATTTTTGGGGCTGATCCAACTTGCTGCTGCAAGACGCAGTGCTGTTCCACCCACCCATGAACAAACTCCTTCAGTTTTCACTGCTCTCCTTCTGGAAAACAAACAGAGCAAAGGCAAAAAAAAAAAAAAGGACTCATTCCTTGTCAGGTTAATGAGCTGAACCAGCTCATCAAGGATCAGAGGAGCCCCAGAGCAGTTATCTTCCCACTGGCAGAAGACTCAAACCAGAGGCACAATGGCCTGGCATTTGCTTTCCTTCTGCTTGGAAACCTGGTAGAGATGTACCCTTCTAAGGGGGGCAGTTCTTCAGAGATACTTTTCTACTGCCTTTGAGTTGAGTTTCACATTCCTGTTTCCTCCAGTTCTACTCAAGCTGAAAGCAATTTTTAAACTGTAGCAGGATCACGCAGGGATAATTATGACAGTGGCAGCATGGCTAAAGAGACTTTTTTTCTGAAATGCCCATGTTGTGGTTCAGCTGCAGCCACTGCTGCTGATGCAGAGCCCCATCTGGGTATGGGGTCTCTGTGCTAGATCTGCCTTCTGAACCTTGACGTTGTTAAATTCACAGCTTGGGTTTTGGCTGCTCCTTAGTGGTCTAACTATTGGATATACTAACTGAAAAGCTTTTGCCAGAAACACCTCTAACAGCTGTCCACACTGAGGATCAAATGCAAGACCCTCTAGAGTCCACCTTCCTGCTCAGAAAGGCAGGTTAGCTTTCCAGTAGTTCTTAAGCATTTAGAGGACAGAAAGCAATTATATGCCATCTCTATTCATAGTCAATATTGAAGTAAAATGTTATCTGTTTTATATTTAAAAATAGCTTTTAAAAATAACCTTTCAGATTTTTACTAAAAATTAATGGGATGTTTTGAACTTACAAATTATTTAATCATCTTGTGATTGGACATTTAAAAAAAAAATAGAGCGTACTATGAGTTAATCCTGAATGAAAGAAATCATTTGCCACTCAAGGGCTGTTAGGGATTGATTCAAAGCACATGTAGGTCAAAGGAAGTAATCCTTCTGGACGGAATTCCGGCCCTACTGAAATCAATGGCACTTTTATCACTTGCACTTACAAAGTCCAGAATTTGGATTGTTTGATTTCATTCTACTCTGGATCAGTTCCCCAGTATGCTTAGAAGAAGAAACGAAAAACCTTCGTTATCTCACACACAGCTTCTGAAATACTTATATTTTGGATATATATATATATATACATATATTAAAGCATCATTTCAGAAAGAGTTTTACTGGCATGTGTTTGGGCGAGCGCATTACTCAGAAATGATGAAGCTGTGAGCAGGCTGTTCAGATCATCTCAGTGGATGTCAAGTAATGTTGTAGGCACTCTGTCACATACTTGATGCCAAGCACAATTTTCTTCAAGTCTAATTCTCTGGGTATGAAAGGTCAGAGACAAGCAATAAAGATGACTTGCTGACAGGGAGACACATCTGTTCTTAGAGAGAAGGCGATGCTTCCTGCAGTAGAGGCACAAGCCAAGGGTGATAAAGGTGTGATACTAATAGTGCAATAGTAAAAAATAGTGCTAAAAATATGTATTTCTGTGGAACAGCAGAAATGGAAGCTGTTTCTCCAGAAGTAGGGTGGAAATTCAGCTAACTAGTCTGACCTACCTTGGCGTCTTATTGCAGGGGGTGGTTCTTCCTAGCAGGTTACCGGGATGCTTTCCCAGCTGGCTGGTGGCCTCCACACACCATGCAGGCAGCAATTTGGGAGGGGCCCTTGCTGCCCACCCACCCTGCTGCCCACCCAGAGCGGCCTTTGTATGTGCCGGGTCTCCCTACCTCTGTATCCTGCTGTTCAGGCACTTACAGCCACAGGCAAGAAACGAGTGCAGCTCGTCTCTCATCTCAAGCAGTGAGATTTTATTATCTTCAGTAAGATATTTCCACCAAAAGGGAACCTCCCTCTGTTTCTTTTTGTACGTGGAGAAAGAAGAATGGAGAAGATCTCTTTGTGAGAGGGGAAGATGGTTTAAATACCTGCTAAAAATGAACCCCATGGTCTTTTTCAGGATCATCCGAAAGACTTTAAGATCACCTTTGTTTTGCACCTAGCCATAGACAGAACCGTGGGCGCAAATAAGCGATGTCTGTGAGATAAAGCAACGTTCCTTTTGTGGAGTATCTGCAAATAGTCATTTTTGTTGCTCACGGCTGGCAGCCTGTGCAACTATGAGATTGACTTTCACCCCGAAGCATCAAGATTAACAAATTAATTAAAACTTAGTAATTTTTTATAATCGTGTACATCTTTGCTTGAAGCATAAGTCCATGTTCTTCAAGGACTCGTCCAAAGTTTCGTTATCCACAATAGGCCTTTAAATTAACCAAAGTTCTTGGCAGTGTACATGTAAAGCTCCCAATTCATCTTCTTTAAACTGTTCATTTAAATCATGTCCTCCTTTATTTCTCTCCTTTCTAATGTAAAAACTTAATTCTGTCAGTCTGTCTGGATAGATTTGAACCTGACATGTATGAAAAAGGTAAAGATGCAGATTCTAGTGAAGGTAATAAGTAGAAATGAAATTCCTCTTGTTTTCCGTTCTAATGGAAAAAAATAATTACAAAAGTATATTGTTACTATCTATTTAACATTTTACATTTGTATAGGCTTTATACGTATATGTATTGTTTGCATAAAAATATGGTAATAGAGGTAGTTAGTTAATAGCTACCCAAGTAATGTTTTAGTGTATTTCTTGTTAATGAATCACTTATTCCAGAAATTTGGTGACTAGCCAGGTGACCGTAAAAGCTGTCAGAAAACCCTGCTGCTTGGGTATTCAGAAAGTAGCATCCAAAAAGATGTGAGTTCCCAGACCCTTCTGCTCATACCTCCAGATCTGTGACTCCAGGCTTGCAGCTGAGTTGTCATCAGCCTTGCAACCCCATCGTCATTTCTTTGGTCCATCAGTTTAGGAGCCATTGCAACCTTTTTAGTAAGAGAGAAAGATCTTTTTCTCACATGCAAAATACGGAGAGGTTTTCAGGACTGTTCTACCAAACATATTCCTTTCAACACCTCTTCTTTGAGTTAAGTGGGGAGGTTTCAAGAAACAGGAGTAATGCTGCTGGCCAAGCCCGTAGATTTCAAGCCCGAGATAGAGAGCTGAACACAGAAATGCAGTTTTTCCACAATATGTAGGTCATATATTTCTAAACTGAGAACAAACGTGCAAGACTACTGTTTCCTAGGTAGCAGTGTAGGAATTATTTGTGTCTGTAAAATATTACTCAGAATTAAAAATATAAACTGGCAATTGCAATAGATAATATTTTTAAATTGGTGAAAGACAGAGTCAAAATGTACGTTCCTGAGAATTCCATGTTTATTATAGTGTTTCATTTTAGAGAGCATTTTGTTGAAGTGAGTCTTTGACGTTGTGCTGACAAGTGTCTTACATAACCTTCCATCTGTCGCTGCGCGCTGAAGAACATGCTGCAAATGTGGGCCACTTAGCAACAGCAGATTAATTGACTGCTTTAAATAGTGCTAGAATAAATTCAGAGAAATTCTGTATTTCTCTTGTTCCCTGTGCTAGTTGCAGAATTTGGTTTTAAAATTGGCCAAATGCTCTAAAAAAAAAAAAAAAAAAAAAAGAACAGCTGAATGTTAGCTGAAATGCTGACATCCTGCAAATCTAACTCTTTAGTTCCTGAATACCTGCCCAGGCTGTAATGCTGTAATACATGAATCAGATTTGTGGTATGGGTTTGTGGTCCTAGGGTCATATAGAAAAACCCTTTTAAGGCATTTTTCCTTTCCAAAATATAAACCCACTTAGGCTGTGTATTTATTATACTGTAATAGCTTTTCTTAATCCATTGTCCCAAGGGTAAGTACAAATGGACACAACAGCCAAGGTTGCTCATAGATTTTTATGCATCACAGTTAAGTTCTGACAAACTGTTGTCTAAACGTCACTTGTTTTGTAAATGTTTTGGTTTCTGTAAATTGCAATTGAAACAGATTCCAAAACCCACTGACAGTGGCTGAGTGTGGGAGAGGGGAATGAGAATATTTCACTTAGTCCAGAAGATTTTACATAATCATCCATCACTGTGGTTTGAAGCAGCACCCGACAGGGGAAGGAGATGCCAAGAAATCTTCATAACAAATGGCTGCAAGGACACAATAGTTTCTATTTCCCCTTTCCTCCCCAAATTTCCTCCCCAAAGGCTCCTAACTCCTATAGGAGAGGAAAACTTGCACCGTGAGCTGCATTCAGGGAGCAAAACCCGGGGGTGTGGGGATACCTATGAGCTGGTTCCCTTTGGCTGGCAGGTGTAGAACATTTTTGGAAAATCTTGCAGCTCTCTACATTTTTTCCCCCCTTTCTGATTTTCTGCTGCTAAGAAAAACAGGTTGTAATCTTTCTAGGTTTGTGGAGTATTTATGTAGCTCTTGGTGCCTCCAGGCAGGCCAGCGAACCTCGTGTTCAGGAACATGGCTGCTGAAATGGGTAGTTGCTGCAGGTCTTGTTGAGCAGTCAAAGTAAAGGTTAAGCAGCTGGAATATGTTAATTTTGTAGCGATGAAGGTGTATCTTCCAGTGTGGAAAGGAGTAGGAAATCTGAGAGTCGTCAGCTGATTTAATGGAGTTAGCTTTTTGGTTAGGAAGAGGAAAAGGTGAAAGAGGATAATTTTGTATGTTGTAGATTATTAACAAAAATAATGATGGCAGCTTGCAAGAAAGCAGATCATTAACAGGTCACAGAAACCATCGTTGAAATGGTTACTGCAAGTGCCAGTGTGATACAGAAAATAAGCAACACTGATGGCAAAATATGTGCAAATGAGACCTTGATGTTTCTTGTTCTTTCTGTTTTTCTTTTTTTTTTTTTTTCTGTGGAAAAGGGATGGCAGAAGTAGGTATTAGGCTACTGCTGACCACAACAACAGAACCAGCATGAGTTTCTATACAAACAGTTTTTCCCTGTTGGGTATTTCGTGATGATACTGAAAATTATGCTAAAATGTTCCCACATTGTGAGATGACATATTTGCTTTGTAGGATAGATGATTTGTGGGTTTTCCAGAATCTTTCCATAAATTATGTATTATTTTTTAAAGGGCAACATTAGTGTTTCTCTTCTGACCTCACAGCGAATGTGCTACTTACTTAAATACAACAATAAATAATCCATCTGTTCCCTTTCCAAAACCTTTGTGGTGGGTGACTCTCGCATGCTGTCCCTGTAAGCAGGTTGAGTAAATACTCGCGCCGTTTGGTGAGTGGATTTTTCAGAGCTTCCATTTCAAATGTTGGCCATTTTGGTGCTGCTTGTGGGAAAAAGCATTTTGCAAAATGTGCTTACATCTTAAGTGTTCCAGGAAGCTCCAAAGCTAAACTGAGACTTTCCATCTACTTCCATTAGAATAATAGAGTATGTTAGACTCAAAAGAGAGAAAAATATTTCTGTGATAAGTACATAAATCTTCCATATTATCTTTGAGCTGCTGGTTTAGCCTCCTAACGTAAACTCAAGAAGTTAGCAGAAGAGGTTCCTATCGATGTTTAAAGCATGAGCAAATAATTACAATAAAGATCAAGCTAAACCTTGTTAAAGGAAAGATTTCCTAAAAAACTCCCTGAAAAAATGGAATGTTGAGAATTTGCTTATGTACTGATTCCAGAATATTTTAATTTAGAAGTAAAACAAACAATACCATTTGAATATGCATTTTTTTTGTGCCTATGATCATTTCTGTAAATCCACCAAGATATGTCTTTTATATCCGTTACTTGCATTTGTGTAACTCTTGCCTCTTCCTTGGTCTACTGTAACTTTCAATCATTTTTCAATTGCTTGTTATTATGAAAGCTTTTGTTTTGCCCTTTCATATGTAGTCTTTTTCATATTTGCATCAGATCTTATTCACAAATAGGAATTGTTACCTTTGAAAGATCTATTTTTATTCCCTACTTTGAAGTTATATTACTCAGATTCCAAAGTCTACAACCATGTCACAGAAGCTCCTTAATTTTGTTATAAATGATGTCTGCCACTATTCTGTTGAAAGGACTTCTCATGATTTATTTCTCCTCATGATTAACTTTGTGGGATTTTCTTCATTTACAAAACTGAGCTGTCTCGCTTTTGGCTGCTGATAGTAATTTTCTTATGAATGTTTCCTTTCCAGTAAACTTTCGCTGTAACCTCTTAGACTGCGTTTTTTTTTTTTTCTTTCCTGTGGATAGCCAATTTTAGAAATCTTAAAATTTCTGAATATAGTTTTTCCTCTGACATGCTATCGAACTAGGTTCATATGCAAAGTTTTTTCTCCAGCATTTAAGGTCCACTTTTCACTCATGAAAAATATATTCAAATAGAATTTTACAGTATTTATTATTCAATTACAGTATTTATTATTCAAGTCATAAGATGTTCATCAGAATACCCAAGTAACATATTTCAAAACATGTCAAAAATAAAATTTCCATTTTACTTTAAAGTAATGCCATCATTCAGTTTATTGACTGATTTTCTTTTTGTTGGCAGAATCTGAAGAAGATTCAAGAAATGGACAAAGAAGCAAGTGATGAGTCCAGCACAGACCTTGATGACTTAAAAAATGCTGACTGGGTAAGACAATAGTTGAATTGTTATTAATTGTTTATATTTCCTTATATTGTTTTCCCAGCATCATTTGTGTTATGGTAAAATCAGTGA
>VZSV01000022.1:6124532-6138708 GCA_013398735.1 Nothocercus julius | reverse complement strand
GAAATTTGGGCATGGGACTCTTACAGGAAAAGCAAAATGGAACAGAGTACCAGTAGGATATCTTTAAACCATAGAATTCGTGGACCGTCCCAAAATTTCTATTTGAGGGAGAACTACTGGAAGATTCTGCAGGACAGTTCTGCATGTAAGGGAAACAAAGGTTAGAATTCAAGCATTTCCTGACTCGTAGTTTTAAACAATATAGTATTAGCTCCAAGTCTACAAAGTTTGTCAACGTGAATGCTATGCAGTTCAAATCTGAAGGTGTATGAGAGTTTCCAAATCTTTTTTCTGTATTCTTTTAGTTCTGGATGTCCCTTGGAGTAAGACCTCAGATCTGCTGGGTTGCAACCAAATTTCATTATGCTCATGAGGACTAAAAATAACCTTATATAAAATAACCACCAATAAGATGAGTTTTGCTCAAAACATCCACTTTTCTTACTTGTATTAACATGTTAGAAATAAAATAATTTGATGTAGTAATGTCCTGAAATGGAATGAGCAACATTGGTTTAATTTGAGTTGGTTTTCAAGGGTAAGCTATCAAATAAAATTTTTCTGTCTTGGTTCTTCAGGCTCGTTTTTGGGTACAAGTGATGCGAGATTTACGGAATGGTGTCAAACTTAAGAAAGTTCAAGAACGTCAGTACAACCCCCTTCCAATAGAGTATCAGCTCACTCCCTACGAAATGCTGATGGATGACATTAGATCCAAACGCTATACCTTAAGGAAGGTTATGGTAAGTCAAGAAAATCACTAGATTCTGTCAAATCTGAAAAACTCTTTTTTCCCTGTCTTCCTTTTTATCTTTTATCCTTTTCTGAGAACCTTGAAATTATGATTTCGGATGATTAGTCATGTTCATGGCTTTTATCCTGTGTCTTACATGTAGGTAGTATATTGAGGAGGGAAAAAAAAAAAGTGAAACCAACAACGAACAAACAGAATGCTATGCATTCTGTTTTCCATATGGCAGGCATTTAAAAATTGCAAAGACTTGCCTACATATCATATGCTTGAACAAATGATTAGTGTTGGCTTGATGATAACTTTAACGTTCAAACCAACAGTGCTGTCATGCTGTGCACTGAGGGTTTTCTTAGGCTTTTGTTATTGAAGTAAACATTTATGTTGAATTTCAATATAATTTTAGAGAGATAAATACATTATTTAAGAGGAGAAAGTGCCACTGTGGTGGAACATGAATAGTATTGTGAAGAAAAGGAAAACCTTCAACCCTGGAAAATTTACATTACTGCCACCGTTGCTGAGACTGGATGGTGTGTTAGGAATTTCCAAGATGCTACCTGTGTGAAGCATTTTACTTTCAAGTCTTCAATTTTCTAGAGTTGACTTAACACACCCAGGCTCTTGCTGTGCACAAAATGCCTGCAAGCAGCTGGTTTGTCCCGCACTCTGGTCTAGGGAGCAGGTTGTCCCACATAACCTTTGGTCACAAACATGAGTTGGGATCAAAGGTGCTGCTGGTGCCCAACCTATCGAGTGGTCTGCCTCGTCTCACACACCTGCTAGTGATTTTGTGTTAGCAAAATAACTTCTTTCTTGTTCTGAACTTTCCATTCTGTACCTGACATTCTGCTGCAGGGCCTGCTTGAAAAATGCTCAAAATGTGCAATAATGAGAGTGCAATTCGGTGTGAAATGTGTAGAGCCTGAGGGATTCGCAGATAATTACAACTGTAGGCAGGCCTCATAAATACAGATCCTCTTAGCCACCGGTCACGGGTCAAAGCCTTGCGTGTATTCCCACCAGAGAGACGGTCACGGTGCGAGGAGCAGGAGAGGAGGAAAGGACAAGGATCCTCAATCTGAATTTTAAAGCAGCCGTGGAAGGATGGATTATGCTTCTGTCTATCGATCAAAACGGACACTTGGCAAAGTTGTTATGAAACCAGTTTTTGCTCTAAACCTTATAGCTGTTTACAGAAGCTTGTGGAAGATATTGATAATAATACTGTTAATGATAACGAGGGGCAGATCATTTTTAAGTAAATAACATGCAACATATACTCTTTGCTCCTCTTTTTATGATTGCAATGCTGTATCTAAACAAATAGCTTGATTTCTTCCTATCCGATGAGTACTCTTAGTAGTTAAGAAAGGAGCAGATGCTCAGATAAGGTGTGTTACTTAAACGCTATTTTGGTGTTTCAGACTAAGAGGAGTGTTGAGCTAAAAAGATACCGATGACTGGGACTGTATGTTCTCACTAGTCTTGTGGCATAGTGCAAATATTTCAAATGTTTTGGAGATGTCAAATTCAGAGCTTTTTATAATTAGCTGATTTCATTAGTTTCAGTGACTTCTGCACTTCTGTTTTAGTACATACATAATTCCATACAGCAATTTCAAATTTGTCATCTTGCTGTCCCTCTAATGCAAGAGTCATCATTTTTATGTTTGGGATAGGAACAAGATAACTTTAATTCTGTCTTTTCATAATACTTGAATTTTTGCTTGAATAGTTTGAATAGAATTTTTCACCTGTGGAGCAGTCCCTCTCAAAAGGTTAAAAATGTTAACATCGGTACAGTCAACAGTCAGCAATCGGGAAGTGGAAGAATTAACATTATCTTCTTGCAGCTTTATTTTTTTCTTCTTTGGGCATATGCATTAAGCTACAGCTTTTAATTCCACTTTAACTTTATTATTAATTCATATTAGCTCTCTTTTCTACCACCCACCCAGTTTTGCAATCATTGACTGTATTTTTGGAACAGTACTTACAGAACAGGAGCTACATAACTCTTATCCTACTTAATGAGGGCATGGCTGTAAGGTACCTTTTATGCACCATTGCTAAAGTTCAGGCTTTGGTTAAATTCTGCTAAATGCCAGTTGAAGTTAGCTTTCTAACTACAAGTCCATATATAAAAAATAAAATTTGAAGGTAGTGGATGGAAGGCCAGTGCATTATTACATGGTAATTTTTTCATGCTTTGCCTGATTAGAGCTCTAAATTTCCATTTGACTTTATAATAATTGGCTGTGCTTTTCCCACATAACTAGTTTTAATGCATACCAACACAGAAAAGCCCATTTAATGTACATGATGATTTAGAAGAGTTTTTAGAGTGTTTTGTGATATTTCATTTAAATATGGATTTGAAATTGTAGCAAAGCTTCTATGAGAAGAAAAGGATAATTGATGGGGGCAGTATTTTTCTGAACTGCACATATCATGCCTGCATTTGTACAATACCTCTCTGACTTAGGCCTTAATAGAGAGCCATGAATTTTAATTAATCCATTAATCAAAATTCGAAGCTGCGCATGAAGCAGTTGGGCAGCGAGACAGGGTTGTGCGCGGGGAGGGGGACACGGCGCGTAGCCCGCTCCGAGCTCGCTGAGGAGGCAGGGCCTGGCCTCCCGCCTCTGCCCAGCAAGGCCCTCTGGCTCTGCCACCAGCTCCCCATAGAACCCGGAGCATCTCCCCTAGGAAAATCCCGTGCTGCTTTTCCCATCAAATGGGGATACTGCTGCTAATTAGAGCCGGGTGGCACTAAGTCAGTGCGTCGCGTGCCCTGAGGGGCCGGGCTCGGAGCCATGTATTATTTATTTCATATTGTGATGCAAAGGGTTGTCCCCCAAGGCTGGAGCAGAGCTTATCGCTTTACAAAACAGCTGTTCTCATGCTAATAACGCTCAAGTTCAGCTATCAACCCTGGCATCTGATGAGCACTAACCTGGGCAAGGGAGACTTCTCGTTTCATTATCAACCACGCAAGTCATGTTGGTCTCGGAAAATTGCTCTGTCTTTAAAAAGAAGAAATCAATCCCATCACTTAAAATAATACGATGCTCATGGTAAAAGGTCGGGTCACCATTTAATGTAAATCTTTTCGGTTCTAATCTTTCCATACTACTGTCAGTGCGTGCCACACAGACCTGCAGCTTGTGTGTGCCGAACTGCGTGAAGTTTTCTCCAAGGAAGCTAAGGAGGCAGGGAAACAAGCAGGAATCGGGCCGTGCTGGCAGGGCGGAAGACCCCTCCGGAAAGCCTCCCCAGGGAAGCATGGCAGTGTCCGCCAGCGGGGCCGCCGCATCTGAGCCCCTGTCAGGGAAGGAACTGGTGTTTTACAGGGGTCCTCGTGCCCTGCCGAGGAGGGGGCATGTGCAAGGCCCGCGGAGCGTGGGCCCAAGTGACACGGCGCGGGTAACGCTTAGCTGGGCCGCGTGCTCAGGTGGGCTGCACCCTCATCCCTGATGGTACCTTGGGTGCTCTGCCAGGTAGAGCCTCAGCCCGACTGCTGCCTTGCTTAGGCAAATCCATGCCATTTTTTCCCCAGTTACAGTGTGTAATGGCTCAGATGACAGGAAAGCTCCCATTCTCTTGTTCTGCATCCTGTACACGGAGTGAATTGCTGATTGTTTCCTGTGAGGTGCTCTCTGTAGTCTTCTCTCGTCCTGTTCTTTATATATGTATATATATACATATGTATATATATATGTGTGTGTGTGTGTGTGTGTGTGTGTGTGTGTGTATATATGTTACCAAACTTGAATACATTTTGAAGTGCAGGTCTGGAGATAGCTGTGACATCAATCGCAGAGGTGTTTTCTCTTTTGGCTGGGACTTCCATGCAAGGGCAAGGAAATCAAGGAAATTTGGACCCTAAAGAATACCTGTATTTTCTCAGAACCTAACCTTACGTAACTGTGTAACGGTTGGTGGTGTTGTCAAGATTGAGGAAAAGTTCAAATATTTGCTCTTAAAAATTGGATCATTGGCACCTTTGCCCCAAGTAAGGTGCCAGCTTTATCAGTGTTTTCCTACAGACACAGCTGCAGCCTTGATATTTAATCCCATCATTTCAGGATCGTAAGTATTGCTAATTAACGCTGCTGCAGTTGTAGTTTATTCTTTGGCAATCTGCAGAGCTGCAAAAGCTCTTACCTACATCTTAGCTTGCGTGTGCTCTGCAAATGGGTCGCTGCGCTGTGCAGGGCCGATTGATTTTCATATTTGGTGCTGGTGTCAGAACCCTGCAGGCTCTGTCAGGGATGCTCCGAGTTTTCGCTTGATCTCATCATCTGCAGAAATACAAATGTAAAATGTAGAAATACATGTTTCACTTTCTTCTTTCCAGGTCAATGGTGACATTCCACCTCGATTAAAAAAGAGCGCACATGAAATAATCCTGGATTTCATCCGATCACGACCTCCCTTAAATCCTGTATGTAATCCAGTACACTTCTGTCTCTATGAAAATGGGGGAGAGTTTAAAGAATGCATGTGTCCAGGGGATATTTTAAATATTTTGTTTTTTGAAGAATGCCTGGTGAGCCTATAAATATACAACCACTACCAGCTCATTTCATTCATAATAACTGAGCTATGCACATCTCTTGCTAGAAAATGCTTAATGCTGGACAAATAAAACAGAGACTTCATGAGATGTCAAAACATAGGCATGTGAGAGGGAAGTGGTAGAATGGAGGCTATTAAACATGGTCTAACACTGTAGTTGTTCTTGTGTCTTATTAAGTTGCCTTGATTATAAATACCTTGATTATTAATACCTGAGGGGAGAATGTAAAGAAGATGGGGCCAAACTCTTCTCAGTGATGGCTAGTGACAGGACACGGGGTAGTGGGCACAAACTGGCCTCCCCAAGACAAGAGGGATATGGAGCTTCTAGAGAGGGTCCAGCATAGAGCAACAAAGATGATTAAGGGACTGGAGCATCTGTTGTATGAGGAAAGACTAAGGGAGCTGGGCCTGTTTAGCCTGGAGAAGAGAAGATTGAGAGGGGATCTGATCAACATGTTCAAGTACCTGAGGGGAGAATGTAGGGAGGATGGGGCCAAACTCTTCTCAGTGGTGGCCGGTGACAGGACAAGGGGTAATGGGTACAAGCTGAAACACAGGAAGTTCCATCTCCATGTGAGGAAAAACTTTCCTGTGAGGGTGACAGAGCCCTGGAAGAGGCTGCCCAGAGAGGCTGTGGAGTCTCCTCTGGAGATCTTCCAAACCTGCTTGGACACAGTCCTGTGCCACGTGCTCTAGGTGACCCTGCATGTGCAGCGGGGTTGGCCTAGATGATCTCTAGAGGTCCCTTCCAACCTCAATTCTTTGAATTGATTCTGTGAATATTGTCTTGCATATATAGAAGCCTAATATATAGTCTATTAAAGCATAAAGTGTCATATCTTGTGTGTCAAGTTGCTTATTACCAGCAACTCTTCATCTCAGTGAAATCATGAAGAATCAGGGAAAAATATAATGTCTCTTTCCAATGCTCTCTGAGTTTTTTCATTTGTGTGTGTGTGAAATCATTATGACATTCCCTTTTTAAAAAAAAAAATTAAGTATATATATTTTTAATAATGATCATATTAGTCATATGTTCATCGTATATGATTATCTTTGTGTCCCAAGGCCTCTGCAAGAAAATTAAAACCAACGCCACCACGGCCACGCAGCCTTCATGAGAGGATACTGGAGGAAATCAAGGCAGAGAGGAAGTTGCGCCCTGTCTCGCCCGACGAGATAAGGCGTAGCAGGCTGGGTAAGTACCGTGGTCGCATCCACAGAGAGCTGCCCCACATAAGAAGCAATGATATTAGCAGTGTCTGTACAGATGTCACTGAAGATAAAACTGTTCCTGGCCCTTCATAGGATGAAAGAGCCTGCAGGCTTTGCTAGAGTTGTGCAATCTTTGTGCTAACTTATTTTTAAAAATAAGATGCTGTATGGTTCAGCTGGATCCCTTCATGTTTCTGATGTCAGCATTAGATAGCCTTAATGACATTATGTTACTTGTTGGACATGGCAGCCAATGTTAGATTTGCTCAAACCGGAATGGATGTTGCCTCTCCCTAGTGCAGTATTCCTTGCATACCTGTAAGTATTCTTTACAGATCCATTTCTAATTAATATTACTTTCTTTGTTTCTTGTTGTTAGCATCATTGATTTTTTTCTTCTTCTATTTTGAATGTAAATCTTTGCTTCATTTTACAAGTTATGGAGTGTATGTTCATACATACTTTCAGTAGGCAAATAATTAAGATGTCTATTGCAAAGAAGTTAATTTCTGCAGTGTACATGTGACAACCCACTATAAAATTATACAACTTAGACTATTCAGTCACTAATTTTGCGTTCAGTGATTCTGGTAAGAAAAGTGCGACAAATACAGCCTTCTATTGTGACTTACATTTATACTCTTAAAGAGTATCTCTACTAGCTAAAACGAACTAGCTGGATTTTTGAAGAGCTAAAGTCGCATCTTGTAGCTGGAAAAGCATGAAATAACCCATGTGTTGCTGTTTTTTGCAAAATAGTTTGTGCCTGCCACGTGTGCCCAATTCAAGTGGGTTTGTACAACCCTTTGTCTCTGGAGAAAAACAGTCTCATGAGGCTTCTTTTGTTGTCTCGTTTTGCGAGTGCTTGGATGCCATTTTAAAAGTATAATATTTTGAATATTTTTGCTTTGGGCTTTGCCACTTCTGTTTTGGATTCAATTTATGCTTGCTGCATCCACTAGAAGACCCAAGCGTTTTTCCAAACATAGGAAATTTATAAATGTGGAAAACTTGCTTTTCTTTGAAAGGTTCAACTTCAATAAATATATTCTATTCTGCATCTGGGAACTATCCCACACTCTTAGATGCAGCAAATTTGACCCAATAGCTCTTTACCAATTCTAACTGGAATAAATGACATCAGACCTAGTTAGCAAACAGCTTCCAAAATCAGTCCTAAGTTTTAGAACATCATTGGTTAGGATTTCCTGGACTGATTACCGAGCATAGACCTCTGATAAGAGAGGCCTGACTTCCCACCAATTCTCCCTCTTTTGTAAAAGAAAGCTGGGGCTTAAGTTTTGGAAATGTGCTAATTCCCCATTAGTACAGCTAATTATGTGGATTCAATGTCATACCATGGCATTTGTGAAAAGTGATGTACAGATCTCTAGTGTTGAAGGACTTTTTTTCTAATGTGGAGTCATATAAATACTTACTTGCTTTTATCATGGAGAAGAAGAAAAAAAGAGTGAAGATCTTGCAAGTCCCTTGAGGATAATTCTTTCATATCTTGAAATATTTTTTTTTCTTTTTCATGTTGAAAGAATTTTTTTTTTTTTTTGTCTAAAATTCCTTTTGGGATAAAATGTGTTTGGAATCAATTGGAACTGGAGCAATTGGGAATGCTAGTGACATTTAGGGTGATATAGTATGATACAAATACATCTGCCTTACCGTTTAGAAGACCATTGAGTGTAATTTAGCATAATGAAATGTAAAGTAATGAGGTTTAAGGATTATAAATCTTAAGCAGAGGCCCAGTGCAGGATACTTGCACCATCTGGACAGGCATAGCTGCTGACAGTGAAAAGAAAAAAGAAGCCCTAGAGTGAAAGGCGCGGGAGGGAAGGCGCATTCCGCGTGTCCCCAGGCGAGATGGTCCCCGCTCCAGGGCTTGCGCGGAAAGGAGGAGAGCGCCTGGAAGTCACCGGCTGCCCCGCGAGCTGCGACCCGCCTGTGCCTGGGCACCCCTCAGCTGAAACCTCTTTGGGAAACTTCTTCCAAAAGCGCAATTTTGTCTTGGAAGCTGCTCTCCCAAAGGCTTGGCCTTTGGAATTTGTGTTTCCAAGTGGCCTGATAAAATCATCAGAATAAACTGTCAAATGCTGCCTTGAGGTGCATGTAGTTTTAATTAAAAGCATGGATTTATGACTCAAGCAGGATGAGCTAATGAAGCTTGGAGAAAACTTTTTGTTCCGTGCACATGTTCTATCAACCCTCAGTTAGGGCTTAGGGTTATGCGATAAAAACCCTATGCTTTAAAGTGTATTCAGCTTTATATTAAGTTTGGGCAGAGATTTGGACATTATTTCTGGAGCTGCTGTCTTTGGCTGATGTTGTGTGTTACAGAACTGCAAAAAGAACGCGCTGACCCCCAAATTTGCCTCTCTTGAGTCAGCCGTGTGCTTCTCACTACCTTAATTTGTTCTCATGTGCAAAAGCTTGTCCCAGCACAGCCGCTTCTAAATGTCTGTTTGTGCAGTGGTATTTCTGACACCCCCATATATGTTTAGGAGCTCGCAAGTCACGCAGAACAGCCAGTGTCGGGGCTAACGCCCCTGGCATGTGCTTGCATTTGGCTGCTTGTGTGCCTTAATGCCTTGAAGTTTTGGTGTCAGCTGTGAAAGAGTGGAGGCTCTAGTCCCCAAAAAACACCATGCAATGAGAAATACAGACGGGTTGAGCACAGCAGTGGTTTGTGTTTGTCGGGAGCCAGGACTGCAGTGGCCTGCAGGAAGCTGCGCTCAGCAGCTCTGCCCTGGGCTTTGTCCTGGATCCAAAGCGGGTATTTTCCTGCACAGACTTTTGTTAGTAAGTTGACAGGGAACAAAGCTATTGGTTATGTAAACATTCTGTAAATAAAGTACATGTAACTGCTCACTTATATGAAATATTTGGAGACCCAGAAAAGAAAGACCAATATAATGGATCTCTTTGGAAGGCTAAGTCCCCCTAAGAGGGGGACAGCTTGTAAAAAAGAACAGAACTCAGCACAAATCACACTGTGTTTGGCCTTTTTTCCCCCTTCCTCTTCTAGGAAACTGGTGTGCAGACTTAACTTCAGTGTCTCTCGTTATTAGTTTAATTAAAATCATTGGAGATTATGCCATAAAAAAAAAAAAAGAGAGAGAGAAATCTTTATTTCAGGTCACTGAAACTTGTGTGAGATGTGGCTTTGTACTTTCTGGGGGTTTTTTTGTTTTTTTTTTCAGCTCTCTCTTTTGCCCCCTTTGCTCTTTCGCCCGCTTGCTCTCACTGTTGCTTTGCTGCGTGCGCAGTCTTGCATGTCCTCTTTCCCGCTCTTCAGTGAAAATACGCTATCTTTAAGATACCTACCTCATGTTTTGGTATTTGATTTAGTGTATTCTGAAAGTGTTCTACAACTGTTCGTTATAATATATCTTTATACTTGTGGTGTTTGCAAGTCTCATTTATGCTGCAGTAGTTTTCACACTTAGGAGCTTTGCTATGGCAAGGCAGTAGTGTGGCTGGCATTTTGGATTTAGGCAAAGTAATCCAAAATGTCTCTAGTGGAGTGGATCTTTTGTTTTGTCGTGGGTCTAGTGGATCTTCTGTTTTTGCTACTCTTTTTCTAATAGTTGAATCATTTTCTTTTGTTCTTTTTATTTCTTTTTTTACAGCAATGCGGCCACTTAGCATGTCTTACAGTTTTGACTTGTCAGGTAAAAGGTGCAATGACACCTGGCGTGGTTATTGTGCTTATCGTGAAATTTGTTCCATCTGTTTGTTGAATTCCCATTTAAGAAAGAAACTTGAAGGGATTCTTCCGAGATATGGTCAGTGAAAATTAGACATAAGGTCAATTACTGTATAATACCTGTGTTTCCCCTACCACAAAAGGCTGCCTAGAGATAGGAAGCAAACACATTTTAATTGTAATTGACTGACTGCTGGAATTATATTTAAATAAATAAATAAAATAGTCCAGAGCTACTCTGGACTCTATAATGGATTGCAGATCGCAGTGTCACATTCAAGTCTGATTAGCTTATTATTTATTAATCTGACCTTTATCAGTCACTTTTTGACTTGACTGTCTTTTGCAGTCCTTCATTTCTCAGAACATCTAAAAACCTAATTTTTAAGTCTTCCATCTTTCTAGATTTAATAAAATACACATGTGATGCTAATCTAGAAAGGAACTGTCAATTCTGCCAAGAGGAGTTACAGTATATTTTTTGAGTCACAAAATCAAAGACATTCACTCAAAAGAGGTTAAACCGTCACTCCAAACTTAGCAAAGTAAGTGGCTAAAGTTTGCTGGTAACTCAGCTGATACACAGGATTCCATGGCTCATGTGGGACTTTAAAGTAATTTAAAGTTTCCTTTTAGTGGGTCATTAGGTGGCCAGGTACCAGCTGTACAAACTGTGCTCTACTTAAGGAACGGTTTTGCTGACTAGTCATAAACTAAATCCAAGCCTCCCACATTGGGCACTTAACTTTTCAGGGTGCTCAAGCCCAAAGATTCCTTATTTATATTCTACATTAGCCTCAAAGATTTGTCCACTGGGGAGAGAGCTTATCCTTTCCTTCTCACATGGACTGGCAGGAGATGGCTAATAGCTAGCACCTGACTGTGGCTGCTCCGTATAAATAGGTGCTTTCCCTAGACAAAAGAAAAAAAAAGAGTTTCCAAATAAATCCATCCTCTCATTCTATGAAGAAGGAATACCAGCTATATCCTTCCCCTCCCTTCTGGTTACAGACAGACACATCTCGTATGGGACTGTGCAGAATTTTCCTCATCTATTTCTCCACATGCCCTTTCATCTCCTTTGGTCATTTTTTTTTTTCCATAGAAGGGCCTAATCTGACTGCAATGCAGTAGAGTATTGCAGTATATTCTGCAATATTGCAGAATATTGCAGTAGAGAAAGACCACGTATGAGCTATTTGATTGCCCTAATGCAATCAAGTACAATACGCTCGCAGTGTGGGAGCGAAGACCAGAAGTGCTCCGCGAATACGGCCTCACGGTCCTGCCGTGGAGAGGAGAGGGCCGAGCTCCCCGCTCCCAGCATGGCATTCCTCCTCCTCCTCTCTGCCTGTTCTGCCCCTTTACTCACCACATAAACTGATTCAACGCATATAACCCAGGAACAAATACTTTTATTTCTTGCCAGGTTGTTTTTCTGCTATTTTAGTGATTTAAGCTTGCTTTCTGTCTGACGAGCTGCTCAGTGAGGCGGCTGCAGGGAAGATGAGGCTCTCGCCATCAGTGGCAGCGAGGGGCTGCTAAGCCACTCCAGCCCTTTGGTGGGACCCCCATTGCGTGTCATCAAGCTGGCTGCTAGATTCAAGGGATACAGGCACTGGGTACTAGGTTTTATTCCACTGAAAGCTGGAGGGTCCCCTGGCAATCAGATGAAGGCATAGACAGTCAAACTTCAGTTTTTTAGAAGTATTGCCTCCAGAGATGGTAAAAGATATAAAATTGAATGTGCCAATGACCAGTGGAAGGGAAGTGTTCAGGTCTATTCTTTTACATGTGTTTGTTTGCTTTTTCATTTGCCTGTTATTTTTAAGGATCCTGACACATCTCATTTGTTTAAATCCAAAAATATTTTGTAAAAGCTCCCCTCACAAATCCATTATCTCATTACCATAATATTTTTCTTTAAGAAGTAGCTTCAGAGCAATCTGTTCAGTACAAAACTTTCCTTTTTTTGACTGACCACTGAAGAACTCTTCCTGTTTTCTTCAGCCATCTTCTAAATGTGGTTGTTTTCTGCTTTCCGAGTCATGTGCTTCTCCGCGAGTAGTGCTGTATTCCATGGCTCAGTGATCCCGTGCAGCGTCTCCAGCGGCAAATCCAGGGCGGCTGAAGCTCCCAGCTGGGCCAATGTGGGACGGCAGAGGAGCAGTGCAGATGAATTAGATGGCTTGGGGCATAGTTGATCAGCAGATGAGCAGCTGCTTTGGGTGTTACTGCTTTTCTAATGTTTTTATTTCTTCAGTTGGGAGGCGGGGAGGGTATCTTGTGCTTTCATGCTATGGTCGCTCTTTTCACATATGTGCTGTCACTGCTTTCATTGCTCCCTGCTTCCTGCCACAACTGCTGCCACAAAAGCACGAGCCTGTTGAAAGCCAGAAGTGTTTCCAGTGTGTTAAGTGCTAGCAGGCAGGTGCAGGGCTTTCGCAGGCTTGCTGGGTGCGACTGTGGTGGTGCAGGCCGGCTCTGAGGAGGTTTTCTCTGGTATCGAGGTGGATGGTGGGTCTGTCACATTGCTCCACACACTTCCCACTGTTGTCACCGTGAAGAGAAGAGGGAGAGCGTGGGGGGCCTCCTCTTACCCTGCCTTTCCAGATGGCAGGAGAGGAGCAGCAAGCAGTAGCCAAATGTAACGAGAGTATCTGAGGGCTGCTCTGGTATCAGTGAGGGCCCGTGGCAGCTGTGGGGCACTTGCTCTGTTAGCAAAGGAGCTGCCTAGAAGCAGCTTTGCTTCTGTGGACCATGACTTGTGTGGCTCACAAGGTTGGACGCTTACTCCTAACACACAAGCTCTCCCCTCCCAGGGGGGTATGCATGAGGCTTTGAAGTTTTTATTTTGGAAACAGTCTGTACATTTGTGGGAGGAAAGAAAAGAAGAAGAAAACTGAAGAACTCTAAGCCCAAGCCCTAGGGGGGGTTATTCCTTGTGCTCCCAAACCTGTGAAGTTATGAGAGTCCCCGGTCACTGGGAGGGGGCAACTTCATCAAGTCCCAGTAATTGCTGGTTTAGCTGGTACAGGAATGAATGGGATGCAAACACCTGGGAACACTTACCTTGATTTATTATTTCTCATACTTGACTTCAACGCTTGAGTCCGCTGAAAGGAACACCACATCTGCGTTACCATTACTCATCCTATTATCTTCCCCAGTGTATTATTATAATAAATACCAAGAGATAGAACTATGCTAATTCTGCAAATCCTTTTTGGTTCTTGTTGTAAACTAAATGTAAAAATGTTAAGGTTGAGGTGTGCATTTGCTATATAGAACCAGGCCGAGGTTTCTGTTTTCACTGTTTGTCTATGAGAGTTTGTAAGGAGGGAGACAGCCTATAACCACGGTTAACATATAACATCAGCATATAACCAGGTTACCTGACTGCTGCAGTTTGCGCATTGTCTGCGGTCAGCCTCATGCCTTGTTGCGTAAGAGACATAATCTTGCATGCAAATAAAGGCAAAGAATTTCAATTTTCTTAAGTCTCACCTTCTTAAGACTCGTCACAGAAAGCCAACGCGCAAATGTCTAAACACTGATTTTAAAGGTATGTAGTCAAGTGATCAAATCCAAGACCTTCTGTTTTATGCCCTGTTGTTAGCAACAGTTTTAGAACAATCTCAAAGAAACCGAAGATACTCCTCCAATTTGCAGGTACTGTTCATTGTACTCACTGCCTGGCAACATGGAGAAATGGCCCTTTCCCAGTGTGACTGACTCTAATAAAATGTTGATTCCAGGCTGTTACTTGCACAAGCTTTTTTTTGGCATCAGCTGAATCATCCTCAAGATGATTCTGTGAAACTAGAGCTGGTCAAATTGCTATTTTTTTTAAAGTAAATTTAGCTGCTTTATTCAGAGATTTGCCATTACTTTTTTTTTTT
>VZSV01000022.1:6102703-6123987 GCA_013398735.1 Nothocercus julius | reverse complement strand
AAAGAACAGTAATAAATGTAATTTCTTACTGAAGAGCCCTTCAAAGGAAATACAAAATATAACTTGTCATCTTCTAGATTCACCTAGAGGTTCTCTGGTATTTCAGAAAGACTTCTAAACAGTATTTCTGAACAACTCATACATGTGTGAGCTTATATAAAAACTATTTTAGGCTTTGCAGGTAGTGATTGGCTACATAAATTACATCCCAAATGGGTCAGAACTTGTTCTAGAGAAGGGACCTAACTTTTAAAAAGTACGGATTCATGACATATAGATCCTAAATATCCAGGTCTTGTTATCACAGTGCCAGGGGATGCCTGGTGCTCCCCTCCCCTTTCCCTTCCCTACTTTGATCAAGAGTTTTATTTTTTGTAAGGGGAACCATGCAGCTGGTCTTCCCAGTGTTTTTCTCCTGGTGACTCCAACACCACTTTTGATCCATCCCGGGAGCTCCCAGCCTTTAGGCAGTCGAGGCATCAGCCAGGAAGGTTTGGAGGGGAAGGATGTCGACCTTGGCTGTCGTGTGCCTGTTGCCAGGCCTGCTGCTTGAGCCAGGCGAGTGCAGTCAGAACATATCAGAGGTTTTCCCCTTTCTGCGTTTGGGAAACCCTGAGCTGCTGCAATCATCTTCGTGCCACCTAATTACGAGGTCTCAAAACTGGTACTGGCAGCAGCGAGGTGGGGCACGTTGGTGTTCATTTTGCTCCTTTTGCTTTCTGGGATTGTGTCAAGCAGTCATTACAGCAGGAATGCATTTGATGTGGAGGGACGCCCATGCTGTACTCGTTTTTCGAAAAAAAAAAAAAAAAAAAAAGGAAAAAAAAAAAGGAGGAAAAATGTGGCCCAGAAGCCATAGCACTAGTTGGGACGTCCATTAGTAAAAGCCTTTGAAGGTGGGAACTAGCTTTAGAGAGCCTAAGTATTTGATTGCGACTCTTTGTAGGGAGGACCCGAAGGCAGTAATAACCCTGTAGGATGCAGATTCACAGCCTTGGAATGTCACCATGGCACTGTGAGTCCACGTAATCCCCTTTTCTTACATTCCCAAATGAAGGTGTGATTTATAGAGAAACTACAAAATATCCCCTGTTCTGTCTCCCTCTTAGTTTACAACATTAAAGAGTGACCTGATTGACTATTTAAAATGTCTCTTGATTTAACTCATTCTACTTAATTGCTGTCCAGTGAGAATGTTGTAAAACAGACCTACTGCTCCAACCAAGGCTTTGTCTAGACTGTAATTTCACAGTCCTAATTTTTACCTACCTTGTGTAAAAACAGTTTTTACCAATGCAAATTGTGTTGTAGCAGCAGCGACAAGGGTCTTGTCTGTTTTTTTCAGTGCAACTACATAAGTAATTATCAACAATGTATGAGCACTTACTTAGTTGGCACCAGGAATATCTGGGTTTATGGTTACTCTGTCATAGTTGTCCGAGTAACCCAAGGTACAAGTCATCTAGCCCTCTGTACCTCTGTTCACCAGATATAAAATCAGAGTAATAACCCTTCATTACCTTAACAAAGTACCTCCAGGTATTTTAAGGTTATTACAAGACTGGGAGGGAGTCATATAATTACATGGGTAGAAAAACACAGTTGCAGAAAGACCAGATGCTTAGGCATACATGCAAATGGGAGATCTTCCTCCTGATTAAACGCTTCTCTTCCTTCTCCCTCCAACGTAATTTTCTTCAGATCAGAATACCACTCTTTGTACTTTTATAGGGATAAAATTGATTTATCAGACCAAAGTCTAAGCTATCCTAAATTATCAAAGCCAGGCCATTAACTTCATTTAAGCGAAGCTAAACATAGACTAGGCTAAGCACTGCAAACCCCATGCTGAAGTTGTCAGAGATGCAGCTTCACTGTACACTGGCAGAAATCCTGAGTAATTTACTGAACAGAGTTTCATCCTTATAAAATGCATGCAGGTGAAAATAGAGCTGGAGCCTCAGGCTTCTGCTGTTACATAAAGATTTGACATCGCAGACATATTTTTAATACAAATTGCCACATAAACCGAAGAATTATACTTATTTTTGATGAATACTAGTTATTTAGCTCATTTTCATTGCTCTTCTCTATAAGGAAGAATTAAGTATAATTCTGCTCTTTCAGGAATGACTGGATATACTCCATGCTAAAACTCATCATTTCCATAGGGTGAAGTCTTCAGATTCACTGGAAACCCCGTTGTACAGACGTGGTTGTTCATTTATGTTTCTTCTGATATTTCACATAGTTAATTATAGACTATAAGTCGAAGGAAGAATATTTTCAGTTTTAACAGAGGAATTGTTTTTGAAGTTCATCAGAACTTGACTGAGGGTCCTTTCTTTTTTTTAGTATCATGCTCTGCTGCTTTTTCCACTGCTTTCATTCTTTCACGTTGCTTCTGTACCACAAGCCATGGCCTGTAGTTTTCTGAGCAATGTATAGCTGAAGTTGAATAATCACTCATGTATAACTACCATCCCAGTATCCCAGTAATTTTTTCCTTTTGTGTGCGTTACCTTGACAGTAAGGCTTGGGAAAGTAAAATAAAAGCTGGTAGTGCCATTTATTGTGCAGTGTCCAAACACCAATTGCTTTCTTTTTTTTGCTAGATGTATCTACACCAGAGGTTGGGAGAAAGCTAGAGGCCTCCGCAGTGAATGGCAGCTTGGCACGGCAAGGAAAGCAGAATGGTGCCATGCAAGTGGCAGTGCAACGCAAGAGACTCCTTAAGGCTCCCACGTTGGCTGAACTTGACAGCTCAGACTCAGAGGTAAAACTTCAGGACGCAGCTTGATTCTCAGTTTGTCAGAGTTGAGTTTCAGTCCTGAATTTGCTGAGGTGATCAACTAAGAAATGATTTTGGAGGTTATAATCTGCATTTGCGTGATTGTTTTGCCAATCCACAGATCTTCAAGAATATTAGGTTGTACCCATGGATGGTTAATGATGGGTTTGACCTTAAACCCAGTATTTACTTATTTTTCTAAATGCCTAGTATCTATCTGCAGTGCATATGTAGCAAATGATGCTTTTGGGAATGCAAGCGAATGTATTGCACCCTGTTGCACATGTGCAGGAGCTGTCACTAAAGCTGGTGAGATGAAAGCCCAGCCTCACCATGCCAGCCTTTAGATAGAAAACATGCCCTGTGCCAAAGAGCTTGCAGTCCAGTGCAAATGACAGTGGGTCAATTTGTGATGGAGGCTTGGAAAGTATCACCCTGCAAGTGTTCCACAGGTAGGGACCATTGAGTACCACTTATATGGGGAAACAACTTTGAATCCATCCCGTCTTAAGCAGAGATTTAATGTTTTAGAACAGTATAAAAAGGAAAAAAGCTAAAAAAAACCCTCTAACATAAAAGCTACTTTATATGTGGTCCTCAAATACCAATGTTACATGCTCAATAAGGAAGTGTAACTTCTGGACAGGTAGTGTTATTAATGGAGTACTGCCCTTTCTGAGAGTTAAATAGGTGTGCTGGGAAGCACACGCACAGGCAGAGGTTATTCACAAAGGCTAATTCCAGCCCAGGGAAGGCCCTCTTCCCTGTCTCCTCCACTCTAGTAAATGGAGAGGGGTGGGTTTCCCTGCAGGGCACTTACAGAGGCATCCAAGCTTAGAGATGAAGGGGCTGCAGAGAAATATATGTGGGGAGAAATGTATCTTTTGATGCACGCTTTTGAGACCGATGAAAGCATTGTCCCATGTTCCATTAGGGCTTATCCTATGGGTGACTTATGTGGCTGCATACTTTGGTGCATCCAGTCTGAAAACAGAAGAGATATGCATGCTGAAATCTCTCAGCATTATTTAAAATTACAGTAGTGACTATATGAAGCGTTTTTTTGTTTTGATTTTTTTTAATATTAATGGAAATGGGCAGGGATATGAAGGACTGTCAGTGAAGGAATTGCATCTTGAACTCATAGTTTCCCAGATGGTAGCTCAGGGCATCTCAGAGCTAATGCAACATGATTTTTAATGTGGAAAAATAGGCAGAAATCAATAGACAGAAATTCTGTGAAGGGAAATGTGAAGTGATCCTTCAAGGAAGAAGAAATAAACTGTGTGACTGTGATTATTGATTGGAGACTACACTATAGGCAGAGTTGCACAGAGAAAGCTTTGGGGCATCAGCAAAAGATAAATTGAAAATAGATCAACCGCATAGGGCTGTCACAACGAACAGATGTTGTATTAGCCTGAGTTAACAGGAGTAGCTAGTGAAGCAGTTAAGATGATTAAAATGCCCAGCAGAGTACTGGTTGCGGCTCAGACACACACTGCTAAAGCAGCGTAAATAAACAAACTGGAGGGAGTTTGGATGAAATTTTCCACGCTGGAAAGGGGGATGGGACACCAACCCTTGGAAGAAAGTTAAGACTGCACTGTCAAAATGTCTTGTTTATTTTCTGCCTTTTACATTGTACCTAACACACAAAAAAGTGTTGTGTTGTCTTGATTGCCGATGAACAAGTCGGCCACCCCTTTGCTTGCAATTTGAATTGAGCTTCACCCATTTAGAGTTCCTCACTGGCAGTTAAATTACGACTATGTTGTGCCCTAGATTACAGGCTGCAGCCCTCCTGATGAGCTGTGGCGCTGACACGCTCTTTCTCCCCTGCTTCCCCTTTGTTCTTGTCTCGCCTGGGCTGCGGTGCCGACTACACCCCAGTACCCAGCACTGGGGCCAGAGGTGAAGGGCAAGATTTGATACTCCCCTGTGCCCATATACTTGCAAGGCCGAATATTGTACAGGCAGTTTCTACCCTCTGCCTGGCCTTTTTCTGCATTGCCAGTCACGGTTTCAGAAGGCAAAGAGGACGTGCCACCTTGCCCCGTGTGCCTAAGAGAAGTGGCAATCTAATACCCATTCTTAATACAGCTATAAAAAATATGTCTTCCTAAGGAAGCCATAGGTAATTATGGATGAAAATTGCAGAGTAGCACATTCACATGCTTTGAGACGGTGCCTTTGAAGCTGCAGCTTTCTCAGTACAAGAAAAAGCCTAATTGGCTCTACGCAAAAGTCTGCAGTCTGGGATGCTGAGTTGATGCAACCTTGACAGTAAAATGTCATATTTTCTACCGTAATGGTTAGAACTAGATATGTCCCACCAGAATGAGAGGCCTCTGTAGAACAGGGGGTGCCTACACCGTGCTCAGGGCCAGCCATCCCCCAGCTCAGCAAGCCTGCCCTGAAACACCCGCTGCTTTTATTTGTAAATATGAGAAGCGTGGCCACATTAGCTCCTTTGACAATGGAAGAGTAATCTTTCACTCAGCAGAACTTGCCTTGTGCAAAGTGAAGAGTTTGCTTTAGAGGGGTCCGTGGATGCTGCTGCTCCGCAAAGCATGAGCGTGTCGCTCCCGTCCCGCCAGCCCTGCGGCGCCGCTTGGGCCGCTTGGCATGTCTGCCTTCCTCGCAGGCCCCCAGCGGGGCTTGGGGCAGTGATAGGTAAAGACCCCTGAGCCAGCTGAATAACTTTTACTGCCCTCTGGAAATAGTGCAGCTGATGTAGCTAAATGCACTGCTCAGTTTTCCCATTCTCAGTTTCTCGTCACACCTGTTTTGCAGGGGGATGCTGCATCCTTGCAGGTGAATGTTTTGTTTGGGGTCAGGGCTGGTTGGAGTCTCTGGGTAATGTTCTTTTTGGTACATCAGTGAGCACAGTGTGGAGCACAGAGCTTGTCCTCGGGCTCAGCGTTAGGCACACGGTGGGACTTTGTAAGAGCCTGTCCTGTGCTGCGTGCAGTTCACTGACATGATCCTGTCAGCTTCTCTTTCCAGATTTTCTCTGTCCCAAGAAGGCCATGTTTTGGTTAGTGGAGGTTTTCTGGCTTGCAGTTGGTGTAACTAAAGAAGACTGTGACAGAGAAGCACAGCTCTTGGCTGACTTTTAGAGCAGATCTCTTTTTTGGTCTGTTAAACTTGGCAACTTAGACAATGCAAATGTCTTTGGTTAAAAGCACTCCCATTAATGCTAACTAGTCTTCACCGTCGATCCTTCAGCTCCCTTCCTTTGGGAGGCTCCTGCAGTGCTCTGCATCTTGCTTGTGTCTGATGGCTGAAGACAAGAGATTTGATGTTTTGGGTGGCTCAGCTCCTTCGATAGCTGCAAGGTGTTAGTCCAGGCCTGTTTAATTTTTGTTCATCTTGCAGGAATTGCTGTTGGCTGCTCTGGTGAAACGTACTTGGGTGATGCATAAGATGATTGCTTTAAGATACCAAAGGAAGGAGGAGAAACACAGCAGGATTAGGGATTAAAGAACATTGCAGTGGAAATCTGATTAATTTCCCTTTAGGCAAGTCGCTTGTATATAGGAGTGGGTCTCACTCCGCTGGAGACCAAAGAAGCCCAAGTGCTGATTCCTTGCTAGTCTGAGATAAGAAGTTAATTTATCCCTTGTAGCTACAAATCCTTAGAAGGTCCTGAATACCATGAGCAATTACTTGAGGAAAAGTAACAGGTTACAGTGGATTCTGCTTTACACTGTTTTTCTGATCCTGTTCTTTTAGAATATAATTAAATACACTGAATTTCAACCAGATACTATTTATTCAGTTTCTGAAAGAAGTTAGGCTTGGAAAATTCCATTTACTCAGTGCTGCCTAGACCCAACAGTTTTTCTCAAACATTTTTTCTAGAATTTTGAGTGATTTCATGATGTAATATGTCTTTGATAGATTGTGATCTCTGTGTGATAAGAAACAATATGACAAAAAAAATCTCTGAGGACTTACATTTCTTCTTTTTTCATCCAGGATGAGTCAGTGCACAAATCAGCAAGTAGCAGCAGCATTTCCCCCTCCCAGATGGAAGACCCCTTTCAGGAAGGCACCAGCAGCAGAAAGAGTGAGTTTGATTAGAGGAGAGCACAGTGGCTGCTTTCCCCTTCTTTTCTTGCCTTCTGTTTTATGAACTTTGTCTCAGACTCTTTTGCAGAAAGCTCAAGCTGAGCAGTGTTACTGGAATAACCCTGCAAAGCTTATGCAGCAGCCCTAGAGCCTGCTGAATAGGGCAAGTCTGATTAATGGCTGGAAGGCATTAGCCTGTTCTTTCCAATATGGGATATCTTCATGAAAGAGAAGGTTTCAAACTTCTGGAGACAAGAGACAGGTGTCTTAAAACTAGAAAAATATCGTTAATACATTTTTGTACTAAACAGCATTTTTCTCCTAGAATTTGCAGGAGGGTGTGAAGATGCGTTTTCTTCACACACACAGTTTGTTTTCTTCTTGACACAGTTTATTGGAAAGAAAAGATCAGTTCTTGACTTTGGCCTGCAATGACATTAGCTCATTTGACTCATGAAGACAATTTTACAGCAGTATAAACTCCGGTAGCCCCTTATTTATTTTCACTTTGCCAGCAAGATCAGAGAAAAATGTGTGCTTCCTTTTCAGCCAAATGTTTATGCCTCTGATTAACAGCACTGCATGTGCTTTCTAGCTTCCATCTAGAAAGAGAGGAAGTGGTCAGCCTACAAGAAAATATATTCCCACTTTAATTTTCTGTTGTTTTGAGCCAAAGGTTTTCATTTAGGCTGTGCAGAGGAAGTGAGGTAACATTCTTTAATGTATCTGTTGTGATGTATTTGTGATCTTCAGTGCCCAGGGCAAGGTGGAGACAGACCAGGTCCTTACACCAGCGTTTGCAAAAATTCCTGTTTGGCGCAGCTGAGCTTCAGGCTTATTTAGAGCGCCAGGGCAGTGTTGCTGTGATGTCTTTATATCAGAGCTTTAGACGGTCTTACATAAGCTTCAGGCCAACACTATAGTAAGTCTAAAGAGAACAACTGGAATCCTGGATTTGATGTGGAACTGGAGAGGAAGTCAGGTTAGTGAGCAGGGGTAGTTTGGCTGTGCTCATCAAAGGCTTTGGTGCTACAGAAACAGGTTTTTACCCTCAGACTTGTTCCATGCACCTTTGCCAGCATTTCAGTGGAAGTACTTTTTTGAAAGACACTAGCACTCACTGGTGTTCCTCACAAGAAAGGTGCTGACTGGGAAGAGAACAGGATCTATAATCTTTCTTTCAGTTACCGTCATTGCAGGTGTTACTGTGTAGCCATTTTTTTGTTTTTTGAAGTGTTTCACTGGAAAAGCTTTTCTCCAGAAATGTGTAATATGGTTCTGTATTTTCTATGCCCAATGGTGAGTAAGTTGGATGAGCCAATGGGCTGAATGAAACAATGCTACACAGTGACTGGAAGTAGCGTACGTACTGGAAGTAGCATATTTGCTTATGTGAGTATATGATTTTAAGAGTATTCCTGTTCGCTCAGCTTTGAAAATGTGATCCATCTAATGAACTGCACTGAAAATGCTGTGTGTCTGTGCGAGCACATGCGTAACTTCAGCCACCAGTAGAAGGAATTATATCAAAAAACGATGGCTATTCTAAGTACAGAGGAATGTTATCCAGTGATCTGTCTTATGAGAGCCAATTATTTCTCCTGGTTTAATCTTTAGTGCCTCCAAAGTTCTTGCCAATATCATCTACGCCGCAGCCAGAGAGACGACAGCCGCCTCAGAGACGACACTCCATTGAAAAGGAAACACCAACCAATGTGAGACAGTTCCTACCACCTTCAAAGCAGAGCTCCAGATCACTCGTAAGTGGAGTGGGTGGTAGGAGAGAGAAAAAGAGGCATGCTAACGGTATAATGAAAATTAAAACTTGGCTGCAGTGAGATTAGAACTTGACGCAGAGAAAACTCCTCCATTCACAAACAACCCTTGGCTACTAAGGACTTTTTGAAATCAAGATTTGAACTTTGTTTCTCTAGCATGTTGATCCAAAATCCCAAGTACAGGTGCCTCAGAAAACATTTGCACTGCAATTAGGACTATGTGGGTAAGGCCACATACCTTACTTTTATTTCAAAATGTTACCAAAACAGAGTGCTTCAAGTAACTGAATTTCCATTTGAATAGAGATGATTCCAAAGCAGTGGATCTATTTTGTTTTTCAGTTGTCGGAAATGTTTTAATTAATGGATGAACGAATGAATGGAATGACTTCTTTTCTTCCCACCTTAAGAACCTGTGTGGTTAATGTTTATACATGTGAAAGCTCTTTCAGTAATCTGAATCAAGGTTCCACTGTGCTGCTTTGTTAAGTCACCCAGGCAAAAAAACTGTACTGCTACTTGAAAGGAAAGTACAGCACATTTGATCAATTAGCTTTAATTGAGAGCTGTTTTCCAACAGCGTGTAAGTGGCAAAGGGTATGAAATCCTGGTTCTTCTATGCGGACACACTGATTAGTGCTTTGTCCGTTCATGCAGGATATGTTCCTTGTCTCTTTTCCTGCCAGCAGGGTTTCCAAGTGCCCCGTAAGGTGCTGGTGAACAGAGAAGTCAATAAACACATTCACATTTTGAAAGGGAGGCAATATTCATTTGCCCCCTCTTTTGGTGCAGTTGCATTAATGGGCTTTGAAGAGGGTTCTTGTTGGCCCAAGAGGTGGTGGCCCCCATCCAAACCTATTAGATGATGAAGTTCAGCTGTAAGAAAATTATCTCTGAATGCTCTTACAACTTGTTTCCTCCAAGGTTCTAGTGGATTTCATTTATTATATCTTTCCACCTTGAAGATAGTTTCCTATTCCAGGTGAAGGGCTGGTTGCAGCATGTGGCTAAATGGAAGCATGAGTAGAATTCCTCTGCAAATGTTAACTTGGAGCATAACATATTGCCCAAGACCTGTGCTGGAGGGCTCCTTCATATGCTTGAAGATGTTTTCAGTACAAAATGGATCGCTCTGTCATCACCTGCAGCACTTTCTGTATGTGGAAGCACCAGATTTATTTTCTGATAGGGTCCATGGTCATTCACAGACACATTATTTAAAGGGAGGAGGGGCAAAAGCACTATATGTCACACTGAGTCATTTACTCTTTCACGTTTTGAATGTGCCTAAATATGTCAACATCTTGACATCGATATCATCTCATGTATTTGAGGGGATTGGGGAGTTTAAAGATCTAATACACGAGGCCATTATTTTAAACAGCTCAACCAATTTTTTAACAGGACCTTTTTGACCACATTTGTGTTTTTTTTTCTGTCAGCCTTTTTACTGGCATAGGCCTAGAAAGCTCTGTATCAAGTAAAACCATTGTGAAAAAAAAAAATTGAGCACATGCTCAATTATTGCACTCCCCCGTAAAAAAATATTAAAGGAAAGGGGGAAAAAAGTCATTAGCTAAATCAGCCAAATGTGACAGAACAACAGCTGCAGTATTCTCGAGCTATGTTGCTTAATGTTTTAGAACAGATGGGACGGGTTTTGCTAGGAATTTTTTGGTTTGGTTTGGTTATTTAGGTGTTTTGTTTGTTCTTTTTTTTTTTTTTTTTTGGGCGGGGGGGGAGCTTCAGAGCTGTCACCTAACTTGATTTTGGCCAGGAAGTGACAAACAAGGAAAAGTGGCGGTGAAATGATGTTCCTTGTAATAAAAGAACCCAGTTTATTTGATGCCTAGAGAACCAGTTCTTAATCTTGGCAATAGTGCCCTCTAGGGTGTGACAGGCAACTCCCACTGTACGCCTGTTGTTTTTCCTGTTTTCAGTTCTGGCGGATGGTTTCTGCTGCGCGGGCATGGGGCTGGCTGCACACCTGGCCCTGCTGCAGCATCTCTGCCTCCCCTAGGATGCCAGCCCCTTCCAGAGGCTACGCCAGGTGCTGCCGCTGTAGCCCTGCAGGGCCCTGAGTGAAGGCTTCGTAATGAGTGCAGAATATTATTTGCTTTTTGTTTGATTTTACGCTTCTTCGTCCCTTCCTCCAGGATTGATGGAGTTTCATTTCTTATCATCTGCTCCCGTGGCTGCAGTTTCTCTTCAAGGTGAAAGAGGCCTCATCAATGCGTAGTCCTCAGTGCCACTGAAAACAGGCAGGACTTGGCTACAGCCTTGTAGCAGGACTAGCAAGAAGCTGGCCTGCCTTGCATACTAACTGTGGTTGTGTGACCTGGCATCTCCTCAGACAGAGGGGACTAGAGCTAAGCAGGTGGGGAGGGGAAACAAACCTGGGAAGACGCCAGGCAGTCCTTTTGCTGTGCTCCCCTGCGAGCGCCGAGCGGGAAGGCGCGAGCACGGCGGGGCAGCCGGGGCTGCTTTTCAGGATCCGCCTGCCCTGGAGAGCTAACTCGGCGTTCAGTCAGGGAGATGAACCCGGTGTCTTGGCGTGTGCACATGAATTCCTTCGCAGTTTGTTTGCTTTTTAAATAATAATGATTGTGATGGTGGTGATGGTTATTATCATTATTTTCCTGATCCAAAGGACCAAAGTTAATGGTTTCATTTACACACAGCGTTCGCTTCTCTGCTTCCTGTCTGTTGTTCAGGTTCCTAGGATAACCAGTTTATTTCCAAGGATGACTTTCAGACCACTTTTTTCAACTATGCAAACAGCTTCTCTGCTCAGCTCTCATCCCGTTGAAGCGGTCATGTGCGGGGTGGCAGGGGCTATGTACTATCTCTGTGAGAGAGCTTTTGCCAGCAGGTGGAAACCCGCCAAGGTTTGCCTCTTTTTGCTGGCTTTGAAATCACCTTCACCAGCATGTTCCCTCTTGGGGGAGCGCACTTCCTAAGCTGTGGCGAGAATTAAAGCTTAGGCTGGGACGTTGCACCTGATTGACATTGATTTCGATGTGTATAGGGTATTTATGTGTGTCTTCAATCACCTCACGGGGAAAAGAAATCAGCTCTGAAAGGACAGCAAACTAAAAATGCAACATCCCAACATTATCAGTGGTACAGCACATGAAGATCCTGCAGCAAAAATCCAGCAGAATTATTGTAATCCGTGGACTATGTTAAAAAGATCACGCTTTTGTGGTTCTGACAAGATATATCATGTAGAATGCAAGGACATTTGCAACCTTTTTACCTTAAACCTAAAAACCTAAATACGGTTTCATTCCTCAGTATACTTTCTTATCAGAACTTGTAGAAAAATTAATAGCTATATACCAGAGTAGGCCAATCTATTTAAAGAAAAAAAAAAAAAAAAAAAAGAGATGATTCTTTAATCCCTATTTAATCCCTACCTTGCATGGATATTTTTTTTTCCTTATCCCAACCAAAAATTAAAAGTGTGAAGGCTATTGCAGGAGACGTTATAGTTCAGTTCTCCAGCTTACTTTTTAGAAATTTTTCATTTGCAAAACATGAGGAGCTTAGACTGCTTGACTAATTGTGAATTGACATTTGGTGGCCCAGCCAGCACTAGTTCATATTACTCTTTACTTGAGCAGCTCATCTGAACGCCAAGTGTCATCCTCTAATGAGCAGTTTTGCAAGGGATATATTAGTGTGAAAATGTGTTGGTCATAAGGACCTATTAGGTGAGTGTATGCGGAAAATGACCTACAAAGCACTTCATTTCACACTATGGATATAGAGTACTTAGTGCCTGTTTTTCCTGAGTAAAAAGAAGTAGCTCTATACATTGACCTTAAGCTCTTATGGTGTATATATATTAGGATTTCAAAGTCAGTGTTAAAGAAATTCTCATGAGGGTTATGGAAATTTCAGAAAAGTATTTTTTTAATAATATTTTTCCTTTAAAAATAAGAACACTGAGTTATCTTTCATATTAAAATAAATACGGAGTACAATTCCAGAAAATCAAGACCATTCAAGCCATGATTTGTCTTTAATATGTTATGTTGTGTGAGAATCTACGTTCTCACACTTGGAGCTGCCTAGCCTGGGTATAGATGATTGCTGGAGGTTTGAGCAATAACTCCAAAACATTACTGTTTAATGAAGTTCAGTCAGTGCTTAGCTTAATTTAGATTACTTTAAATGCTTCAAAGCTAAACCTAAAGATTTTCTCGTGTACTTATTTCTATTCTGAAAAAGAAAGAAAAAAAATCAAGTGGTTTTCCGAAATCAGCATAATATTTATCTTTTATTTCATGTTGCATTAACATTTTGTTGTCCTTGTGTAACCTCTGGAATTAAAACATTAGCATTTAAACACGTGAACATTTTCTATGTTTCCCCCCGTTGCCGGCTGGCTCTTTGTGTTGGCTGTGAGCGACGGGTGCTTCCCACGGCAGCCGCGCTGCCCTGCGGACGTCTCCGCAGAGCAGCGCTCGCTGGGGCCGCGGGCCCCTGGAGTAAAGGAGCGGGCGCTCCCCAGCGGGAAGCCGGGGCCCCCACCTAAGAAGTGTTTTTCTCAAGGACTCGCAGCTCTCACCGGTTACAAGCGTGGCGGCAGCGCGGCAAGCGCCGAGGGCCCCGCCGGAGCGAGCGGTTCTGCCTGCGGGCGCCGCCGGAGGTGCCGAGAGCCGCCGCTTAGCGAGGGAGCTGCCGCTGCGGAGCCCGGCACCGCCACGCAGGCCAGGGCAGCTGCTCCTGACAGTTTGTTTTCTTTCCAGCAGCCTAGCGAGGGTCGCTGCCCCAAAGCTTTAGCTTGGCGAGTCTAACCAAGTGACCTCTATTCTAGTCTTTTGTGGGGCACTTTAAACAGAGCGAAGTTTCTTTGTGTTCCCTTTCTAGATGGGTAAGATAACAGTTTTTAAAAGTGTGGTGGTTCCTAAATGCTAATGTTTGCCAGGTCTGCAACGTAGAAAGATTTTCTTTGAAATCTAATGGAAAGACAGAAAGGAACTCTCAGTTCATGCAAATTAAGCATTTCCCAACTAATCTAAATCATCAATTTCTAAAGGAGATCTCTAAAGGGCAGCAAGGCCTTTGTGCTCGCAGGAGGCGCGTCCTTGGTGCTTGCAGCGCCGCTGCCTGTCCCTGCTCGGCACAGGAGCCCCTCTGAGCTTGCTGAAAAGGCTCACGAAGTGTGAAGTGCTGGGAATTCCCACCGTTTCTGTCTTTCTGTTGGACCTGTGTAATCAACTACAGGGCTGGATTACAAATTGGGGGGATAATTTTTATTCCGTGGTACCAAAGCTGGGAGTTCTGGAGCCAGTGTTCTCCCAAATGCTGCAGTACAAAACATACAGAAATCGTATGGGAGGGAGGGAGAGGGCTTGTTTTGCAATTGGCCTGTGTTTTTTTTGTTTGTTTGTTTGTTTTGTTTTGTTTTGTTTTTGCCATTAATAGTGAGGTATTCGGTAACTGATTCTCATGCTTTGTATTTGAAGATTACTTGTAAAGCTTAAATTGCTCTTGTTATGGTCCCGTCAATGGAAAGGAGAACCTTTCTGCCTTGGCCGCAATGTGTTTCTGTATTTCAGCGGGGTTCTGATTATGTGAGCACCAACATGTGGTACCACTGAATAAAAGCACCTGCTAGAATGGGCGACTAACCACTTTCCTTGGCCACTCTGGGCACCACAAAGTCTGAGAGAAACTGCTCCTCTTCACATAGAAGACCTCCGAGCAATACCATGTGCCAAATCGCCCTTTCCCTTCAAACTATGAACCTGGATGTTAATTGGTTAAAATGGATCTTCAAACCAAGCAAACAGAGGGAAGGGCCACGTGATGGGTGATTGGAGAAGGAAAAAAGAGGAAAACTCTTATTGAACATGAGCTTAGATCAAAGTTACGCAGCCTTGGCTGTCTGGACACTAACGTGATGCCCATGAGTGTGCCAATGCTCTTCCAGTCTGAGGGGAGAACCCCCCATTTCTGGAGTGACTAACTTGGGTGGCTGGCGTTCCAGGTTGAAGTCGGGACGGAAGCGCTTTGGCCTCTAAGTAAAACATCCTCCTTGGCTTCCAGGAGGAGTTCTGCTACCCCGTGGAGTGTCTCGCTCTGACGGTGGAGGAGGTCATGCACATCCGCCAGGTGCTGGTGAAGGCAGAGCTGGAGAAGTACCAGCAGTACAAAGACATCTACACGGCTCTCAAGAAAGGCAAGGTATGCCGGCACCTGCGGGGCTGCCCAGCCGCTGGGGGGCCCCCCACAGCTCCCCGGGGCCGCAGTCCTGGGCGTGAGATGTACTGACCAGTCCCCTTAATGTGTATGCTGAACACATCAAAACTTTTTGTAGAAACAGCTGATTTGTTTAGATCTTGTATAAAAATGCTGTAGGGTTTTGCAGCAATCTGAGCGGATCCGTGCATGCTTGTTTTAATGTTCGCTGACTGAAGTGTTTTCAGTCCCCACACCTTCTGCAGTATCACTGCTCAGCATTTTTATTCCACAAAACAGAATTACAACTATCAGGAGGAAATTTCAGCAGGTTTTTCAGTATGAATCCTCTCCTTCCCCAAATCAACAGACTCTTCCCCACTTCCCATCTTGTTTCCCATTTCTAAAGTAGGAACACAGTTATATTCTGTGTGACCCCATAAAAAATTTTCTTACGTTACTGAACCTAGTGGTGTCTGGTTAAAGATTTTTTTTCTGTCCATGCCTGGCTTCCATCTTGCAGCTTTTAGAGCCTGGGCAAGTGAGCTGCTATTCAATTTGCTGGTCCTTTGAGATGTGTTCAGGTCACACGTCTCAGAGGCAGCGGAGCCTGCAGGCAGGGCGCACTGTGCTAACCAGCGGTCAGAGCTTTGCAATGGCATTTTTGAAGTACTTTAAGAGCGCTCTAGAGAACTGCAGGTACCTGCAAGCCGAAAGAATCCTAAATGAAGTCCCAAATCTAATTTCTTGCAGACATTTCTGTGAAACAGAATCCTGGTAATATTCTGTAAACTGGCCATTGACCTCTTTCCACTCCTGGCTGTGAAAACTTTCCTCAGTAAGAGCAATAACTCCCTTTTAAATATAGTTCCCTTTTAAATATAGTCTCTGACAGCTTTTGCTGCTTGCATCTACTGATTTCTGTCTGTGAATTGTATTTTTTTTCATTTGTTTGTTTTTCTCTGCATTATGAAATGAGCAGAAGTATTTCATCCTGGTATCTGAAGTTGTGTTAATTCGTAATTAAAGCTGTGATGTTCAGAGGTCTGTTTATCAAGCAAAGAGGGAATGAGAACCTTCAAGAGAAGTCAGACAACATGTGATATGAGAAGAAGGTTTAATGTTAGAAAACACAGTGACTAATATGTTTTTTCTGCGAACTGCAGACTCATAATTGGTGTTTACCAATAGAAACAGTGTCCTTTTCCCTCTATTTTGACTTGTGCTTCTTGAACATCAACAAATATGTTTTGCCTTTAAAATATATTTTAGCTATAGGGTTGTGTGTCTAATGTGTGTAGATTTATTTAGTAGATTTAATATTTTTAGGGCAAAGGGAACCAGAATCTTAAAAGTCATTAAATTCAGCCATTGCATATTGTCATGGTCTATAAAACTTAATAATGAGGTTTTATTAAATTCCAGGCGAAGTAAATGCTTTGTTTAATTAACTCCTGCTATTAAAATTTTCATTTTTATTTCTAAACAAATTTGTCTAGTCTCATCTCCCTGTCTTTAGATCCCAGTGTGTCATCCTGCACTTTATTAAAATGTTCTTCTTTGTCCATGGCCTTTGCTTCATGCAGATGTTGTTAAGCTGTGATGCTTACTTCTCTGGATACACTAAATAGACTGAGTTTGTCATCTCACTGTAAAATAGGGTTTTCCTTAAGTAAGGTTGCTAGTATAGTTTTTTCCTGGACCTTGTCTAGTTTTCAAGAACTTGGGACTAGAAGAAAACCATCAAAAATTACCATAGGCGGTTGCCACTTGATTTTCCAGAACCAGTCCGGTTTCCAGCCCAAATTTATTCATGGCTGAGCTTAAGCCCCTTTGTTCTTGTGTTTCCTCAGTTCTAGTAGTTATTTGTCCTTGCTGTCCTTACTCCTACTTTGCTGCTATTTTTTTTTCTACAGTAATGCTATAAACACCTGATGGAGGAGTAAAAATAACTATTTAAATTAGATTAGGAATTAAAAGAGTATTTCTAAGTAGGTCGAGATAAAATTCTCGATCACTCCTTTCAAAATCCTCTTGCAAGAGTGGGCTACAGCACTGGATGGAGTGCTAAGCTGAGGTCTTAACAGATAGGTGAACTCATCACTCTGCAGGATTTCTTGTCTAAAATTGTGAACTCCTCTGTTCTTCTTTCAGCTCTGCTTTTGCTGTCGAACAAGAAGGTTTTCCTTCTTTACCTGGTCTTACACTTGTCAGTTCTGTAAGAGGTAAATATTTGATATCTGATAATAATTAAGTACCATTTCAGAGTAAAATATAAGGGTTTATACATAAGAAACCTCCAAGTAATTCTGCTGCAAAGTGTTTATCGTTCTTTTATTTATGTAATTACAGACAAGGTTACAAAAATATATAGCTGAAAACTGTTCCCACCTGAGTGCAGAACTACTTCCTTAGATTGAAATTCATTGGTAAAAGTGAGAGAAACTCACTTATGCACATGGGAGGGTAAAGTGGATTTTATTCAGATTCCCCCACCAACAGTTATAAAGTTTTCCCACTGTTGGGGAAAGTTTTTCAAGACAGAAGAATATGTTGCATTTTGGATTATTTTGGGGGGACTGGAGCGGGGCAAGAAGGGGTGAATCTTTTGCTGACAAAATGAAAAATTTTAAGTTAAGCAGTGAGACAGTAAGTCTGGAGATCTGTGGAGTCACTGATCTTCTTTTGTCACTTAACCAAGGGATGTTCCCTTAGAGAAAAAAGGATTACTTCATTTTCCCTGTTTTGTTTTAGCTGTTACATTGTTTAGCCCTTTTGTCTTCTGAAGTTAGTATATTCAAGAAGCTTTAAAAATAAAAATTCCTTTTTAATGGGATGGGGCAGGATTCTAACCCTTGAAAGCATTCTTCTCTCATTCTTGATTTGAATATAATTTTTGCCAGTGGGATAATTCATGCTCTCACTTTCCTACACAGGCCTGTATGCTCACAGTGTTGCAAAAAAGTAAGTAAATAAGTGTATGATTTACCTCTTCTTAAAAATCTGTAATCTTTGACAATGATGCTTCACATCTTCCTTTGGCTGTTCTCACGACAGATGCGACTGCCATCAAAGCCATATTCCACCCTCCCCATCTTCTCACTGGGACCTTCAACCTTGCAGAGAGGAGAAAGCTTCATGAGGCCGGAGAAACCCTCCACCAGTCACCACCGATCCCTGAGGAGCATGCCCAGGTGAGAAGCGTCCATAGGTCTTGTCTTTCTTTTGGAAATGATTCCTAAGCATTTCATCTGAAGTCATAAATCACTTAGAAGAGCCTGTCTACCTGTTTCATAGTCTTTAGTAGTTATAATACTTCTAGTAAACTTTCTGAAGACTGAAGAAAAAACACGTCCCTTCCATTTACTTCTTTTACTTATTTTCATAAAGGGTAATATTAACAGTGTGACTTCAGTGTTTTTCACATTACAGATGAAAAGCTAACATGAGGCTAGGACAAGTGAATTCCTGTAGTACCTGTAAAAATACCTCTTAAGTATTCTCCAGAGAGTACTTAGACTCTTAGGGAGATAAGTCTCACATCCTGGAAACGCTAACTGAATGGGAATTCACTTGAATGTCTTGCACAAAATTATCTTCTAGCAAGAATTTATTTTTTCATTTTCACTCTATCAAAGTGAAAGGTTGGTTTTTCTACCATATCTACACAGATGGTTTTCAACAGTAATCCCAGAAATTTTATATAAAAGATCACTTTTATTGAGAGGATGTATAGTTCCTATACTCCTTCTGTTCCGAACTCTCTGCATAAATCACTTGTCCTATGATGTTATGTCAAAATTAGACAGATACATCATCAATTTATATTTGTTAATAAGATTAGTTTGGCTAAGTTAACTTTATATCTGCCTTCATTTAGTCACTCTACAGTCTTAGTGAACCAGGTAAGATTTGTCCTCTCTGCTGCTTGGTCTCCTTGGGTCATTTTTGAGGCAGGGAGAAACAAGGTTTGAGTCAAGACTTTTCCACCTTGTGTTTTCTAGAATGTCTGCCTGGGGCCCAGCAGTGCGCTGGTAAGTAATGAGATGGGTCTTTCACCTTTCAGGTTGGCCTCAAGGTCCAAATCTGTGGATAGGTCACATGAAGAGCTACAGTTTCCCAAAGAATTGATGGAGGACTGGAGCACGATGGAGGTGTGCGTGGACTGCAAGAAGTTTATTTCAGAAATCATCAATTCGAGCCGGCGCAGCCTCTCACTGGCCAACAAGCGAGCCAGGTTAAAAAGGAAGACGCAGTCTTTCTACATGTCCTCGCCGGGAACCTCCGAGTACTGCCCGTCTGAACGAACTATCAATGAGATCTGAGCCTTGTGCCTTTTCATTTGCTTGTGGCTTCATGAGGTCATTATCCATGAGCAAGGTCCCTGAGACTGGATCGCCATTCCGTTGCTTCCTTCCACCTAACAGGCTTGAATTTGCATTAGCTCAGTCCTGCGGATTTGCTGCTCCGAGGGTTTCCAGAGGTGCAGGATGCTGTCTTTGTAGCTGCACAGTGACACGCAATGGGTCAACTCCTCGCACTGGAAGAAAAACAATAGTTTGAAATTGTTGCCTCTTTTGTATGCGTGCTTTGAAACTAGAAAGCCTTTTCTTGCTTTCAGTCTTTTTTTAACCATTCTTTGAGTCATTTTTCAGGAGACGAGCTGAAACATGTGCTTAAAGGAGAACCAAATCTAACAAGGTGTCAGTGTCAGCACGGTAGCAAACACTAGGTCACATTGACAGTACCTGCCTAGAGCGAGCGACCGGGCTCTGAGCGATCTTCCTTCAGCCGCCCTGTGTTGCTCTGGGATTGGAGCCCAGCCTGGGGCCTCACAGCGCCCGTGTCCTCGGCAGGAGGCACCTCTGGCGATGCTCCCCGGCGCTGTGCCTGGTGCTTCCCAGCGCTGCTCCGCTCTCCAAGCCTCCGGGTGCTCCTGCCTGTCTCCTCAGCAGGTTCTCTGAGTTTACTTTCTATCTTGAATGTATGACACTTCGTAGCCGTGAATTTTAGTATTAGACAGAGTTGTACAGATTATGGGGGGGATGGGGAATAAGGGAGGTTCTAATTTTAACTGAATACCTGTAAAGTTGCTTTTGTGGTTACCCAGAAAAAAAAGGTGGGTACGGTGTACATTTGTATTATAACAGAACACAAATACTGCTATAATAACTTCAGACAGCATATCCACTGTTAACCCCATTTTTCTGGGGTTTGTCACTTGGCTGTAGAATTTAGTATTCTGCTGAAATTTGGGGCAGTGCCGTCTCAGATTGGGAGCGCTCTCTGTTTTTGGTTTTTTTTTTTTCTTATTCTCTTTTTCCTTGTTTAATTCAATCACAAGAGAATGCTAAACTAGATGTTCCTATAATGTTATAAAGTTAACTGACATCACATTCTTTTTTTTTTTTTTTTGCACTTTTTAATATTTTTTTTTTAATTCGGGCATAGCCAGAGTTTAGTCTATAATTTGATCATTTTCGTATTTAAAAACAAGCTAACATAGCCAAGTTATTAATACTTGAAAATCAACTACTGTAACTTTTTCATAAAATTTTTAATACCCTGAGGCATATTTAATATCTATATAGCAGTGTATTATAGAATGACATAGCAGAAAAAAAAATCAGATCTATTTATTAACCTTTCTATACGTCAGAGTAATGAGAGATACCTCAGAACAGCTCCAAAGTAGGAGGGACTGGATTTACATATTTATTTTGATTTGGAATATGTGCGTGTGGGAGCGGATGCTCCTGCCCAAATATCCGTGCGTGTAGAGGCCCGGGAGAGGCGGGTTCCCGAGGAGGCCGGGGCGGCTGCTCCGGCCGCGCGGCGGCCCCACTGCGGCCGCGTTGCCCCGCGCTGCCGCGAGGCTCCCCCTTCAGAGCCCGTTTGCAGGTTACGTTGCGGTCCTCGGATCGTCTCGTCAGTTGGAAAAGCACATGCAGAAGTCTCCTTAAACCTTCCCAAGGACTCGTCCATCCTTGTTTTTCTTTAAACTCCTTCTCAGAAGCGGCGAGCTCTTGCGTAGCCGGGGCTTGCTGAAGGAGCGTGTTGGGCTTTGGCTGAAGCGGCACGGGCAGCAGCAGGAGCAGGAGCAGCAGCGCTCGCCTCCATCCCTCCCCGCTGCCCGCGCGAGGCAGCGGGGCCTGGCCCTCTCCCTGGAGTGGTGTTTTGCCTGTGGGAGCACGGGGAGCGCGGGAATGACACCAGGCTGCAGGAGATGAGGGCACACGAGGGCGAGTGGCGCAGGGCCCCGTCTGGAAGGGCCGCTGCGGTGTCGGTGGCGCCTGCGGTGCCAGAGCCAGGCCCGGCTCTGCTGCACAGCGCTCACAGGAAAACGAGGCCCCCTTCCAGTCCACCCTCCTTCTCCTTGCAGGTTTCTCCTGAAAACGCCCGAGCGCCACCCGCGCGGGGCGCGCGGCACCACCAGCCTTGGGGCG
>VZSV01000022.1:6087655-6102496 GCA_013398735.1 Nothocercus julius | reverse complement strand
GCGGGACCTCTGTAGCACCCGCCCTTGCCGCTTGCGCTCGCCACCCCCGGCCCTCCGTGTCCGGCCCGCCGCGCCACCGCCGAGAGGGAAGTCAGAGCTTGTACATAGGTGTAATATAGTCATTAATATTTAGGAAGTCGCCGTCAGTCATGCAATGGGAATTGACTTTTCCATGACGTTTTAAAAAGAAAATTAGTCCTGTTTATTTGTGTGTCGGCATTACCTTTAGTGAAGCTTCCAGCCCCTTCAGACCGTTGGTGCTCCATAGGCCTTTTGGAGTGAATTGCCACCAGAAAGGATGTGGGACTAGCACGGACAGGGCACGTCCATGAATTTTTAAAATCCTTTATTTTTCTAGCTGTGTTAACATGCCCGAGACCCACTTAGGGCTCTCGTTAAGAGACCTGAGGAGTCAAAAACGCCCCTGGCCGTCGCAGTCCCGGTGTTTGGCAGCTGGACGTGGTTGCTGCGAGCGGAGAGCTGGCCCTGTCCGGCTGCCGCGGCGGGGAGGCCTCGGCGGCCGCTCTCGCGTGGAAAACCCGAACGTGCTCGTGGCGACGATGCCGCCGACGGGGGCTGGTGTGTCCCCCCTTTCCCCGACTTCCTTTGCAGCAGGGGCTGGGGGGAGGGAGGGCTGTTACGTGGCAAAAATAAAACACCTTTCCATTACAGCCCTTGTCCGTGTTCATTCTTTCATGTCTAAGGAAACGTAGATGTTCCCGACGCTTCTTTCTGGAGCTTCTCTGGTTTTGTAGAGATCAGTCAGCTGCTGCTTCTGACAAGCAGCGTTAACGGGAATGAAGGAACAACATTTGAACATGGGCTGGGCTGCATGAAGGGAAGGGACCGTGTCAGAGTGGTGCTAGAATAGCAATAAAACTGCGTCTGCAGCCCTTCTCATCTGATTAGCAGGTAGTGGCCATTTCCAGCCAAATCCCGCTGGGGCACACGCGCCGCCGGAGCAAGCGCGGGAGCTGAGACGCGCTTGGCCTGCACACGTTACAGGCCTTGAAAACACATCCCCAGCCCTCTCCTCTGAGACAGAGGCATTGGGAACCTGTGGGAGAAATGTCTTCCTCCTTTCTTAAACCAGAGGCAGGGAGGAACCTTTATCACAACTCGCAGTGTTCCCTTCTTTCTTCCAAGCTCCTCCTTTGTCTCCCTGGAAAATTCAGGATCAGCTTCTGTGCTCAGGGGCTGCCTGCGCGCTGCGTCGCTGCGAAATAACCGAAAAGCGCCAACTCAGCCCGCCGCGACTGCCGCCTTCGCGCTGCACCCAGCAGCCCTGCCGCGGGGCCGCAGACCTGCTCCTTCCCGGCTCGGCCTTGGAAAACACCCCAGGAGGGTCCCCGGGCCCTCTTGCTCCGCTTGCCTCGAGGAGGCAACAAACCCCGCTGTCCCGCACTGTCCCCACCTACAGCAGCAGGGGCTGTAATGTGGCTGCGGCTGTGTGAAGGATTTGGAGAGCTGCCGACAGCAGGGAGAGGTGCGCGAGTGCCGCCGGTGTTAGCGCTGCCGTTGCTCTGCCCTGCAAGCGCCCGGCAGCACCAATAAGGGCTTGAAAGGCAGCACCACCCTGGAAAGTCAGCTGCACGCTATACAGTTGAAACTTTAAAACAGTTTGCTAAGCAAAGATTTGCGAAGGAATTTTAAGAGTGTTAGCACTCAAAGGATGTCGTGGAGGATCAGCAGGACCTGGAGCTAAAGAATATTAATTTAATTAAGGCACCAAAATGTATGTGGTAGTTTGCACTTAACTGCAAATTCCCTAAAGGGTTTTTCAGTGTCTGCTCAGGTTGGCCTGTTTGACAGCAGCAAGGCCTGGCTGACTGGGCTTCCAAATAACTACAGTCCACCTGGCCCTGGGTCCCGAAATGATGAAAGGAGCCGCCAGAGTCGAGTGGTTGAAGTTGAGTCCAGGGAGCTTCTGCAGAAGGGCTTGAGAAGTAGCAGCTGTTTGGAAAGGTGTTGATAAACCTCTCTGTAGATAAAGACTGCGTGCTTAAAAACATTTTTATCTAGGTGCCAGGCTACCTAATGTACGATCAGAGCTGGAAAAGACCCGTTTGGGTCTTTGGTAACCCCTGTGATGAGAACAAGCTGCAAGTGCAGAGGGATGCGCAGTTCCGCAGGCCCCGGCCCCGCAGCGCGACGGTTCCACGGAGCCCTGGCTGCCCCTGGGCAGGGCTGCGCCTGCGGCTGCGCACGGAGCCCCCGGCGTCGGCGTCGCCGCTTTTGAGGGCCGGGCCGGGGATGGCCCTTGTGCTGTGGGCCGGGCAAGAGCAGCCCGGGTCAGGGAGCGCTGAACCGAGCCACGGCCCCCACCGACACCGCTTCCAGCAGGAATTTGACTTCCGAAGCATCCACGTGAATCGATGTGCCCATCCCTCCCTCCATCCATCCAGAGAACACGTTCTCATGTCCCAGCTTGCACAGCGCTAGCGGCCAAGGCCAGGTTTAAACGAGCACATCTGTACTGGAAGAGGCTGGTGGTTACATAACCTGAGAACGTGGGAGTGAAAGAAAGATGCAATATGTAAAACAGGATGTTGCACTATTAAAGCTGGTCCCCCGCTCCCGGAGGAGATAAGAAAAAAAAAATCTCAAGAGATGCATTTTTGGGCCATGCACAGGCGTAAAGCACAAGCCGTCCCGCGCTGCGCGTGGGCACGCTGCTCCTGCGCCAGCCGTGCCCGTGCCCGTTGGCTGCGGCTTCGGGTCCAGCAGCTCCTGTGGCTAAGCTGAGAAAGGCAACAGGGTTTTCCTCTGCTTGTTTCCATGTTGCACGGTACTGAAATGCAATCTCTTGTTTACGTACTACTAATAACATTTTCTTTAAAATAGCTTTTCCTTGCTCTCACTTCCTTGATCTAACTGTAGAGGAGCAAAGCACCAACTACCGAGCACAGCCCGTGGTATCAAGTCCGAGTGCTGCATTTCTCCGAGACACCGAATCTCAGCTGCTACGAGTTTTAACTGTGTTTAAAAAGCATTGCAGAATGGTAAGGACAAGTAAGTACTGAGGCAGAAGGGCCCCAAATTAAAAATCCTTACCGATGGTTTTACTTTACTAACTGTAAATAATTAAATAAATAATCTCAAATCTCAACTGTGGAAGAATTAAGAGGACAGATCTTCACATTCAGCTTCACAAAGAAGAGCCTTTTCCTGTGACTGAAGTCCTGGCGAGAGCGTGTCTGTCCTCCCGCGGCTGCAAATAAAGGCTGGCGAGTAACGCCCTGCGTGCGGAGCTGGGCTGAGCAGTGCTGCTTGCGGGGCGCAGAGCGGGAGGTCGCTTCTTCTCAGCAATTGCAAACCAGCACTGACCCTTTTAGAGGTTCTAAGCTCCCTACAAAGGGAGGTGCCTATTCAGACACCATGGGCAGTTAAGCAACTTTGAGCAGTGTGATCTGTGGTTTACAGCAAGCTCCCGGGAGCTGATTATTTTGTCTTACTGCTTACAGACTAACGAAACAAATGTATTTTTAAGTCTTCTCTAAAAACCAACAGCCCATGTTATATTACAGGAGCTACACAAGTGGTTTCTTTTAACTGAACTTGTCATTTATTTAGCTAGCACCACAGTGAACACAGTCACTTTACAGATTCCCGACCCTCGGAGCTTACAGTCTAAGAAGATACAAGAAAAATTGTTCCAGCTAAAGATGGAAACGAAGATTGTCAGGTCAAGGAATGTTGCTGCGGGAGTTCATCTTACTCAGCGCTGCTTTGCAGCATCAAACGCACGCGTGTTTGATCCTTCTAGCACCGCGGCTCCGTTTCTTTGCTTGTGCCAAGCGGGCCCCTTGAGAAGACTGCAGCTGCTGTTGGGTTTCTCCTTTGCCCTACGCTGACGTGATGTGGGAGGAGGGCATGCAGGGCTCATGCTGGAGCAAAGGCAGCTCAGGAAGGAAAAGCAGTCTATGCGAGGCAGCTACACATGACGCACGAGCCCATTTTACTGTACAGGTTTTAGTCAACGGATTTTGTTGTTAACACAAGCTTTCCTGCACTAGCAAAAATATATATACATAGACATCAACCATGGATCAGACTTTACCTCAGATTTGGTACCTCCAGCATCCCCAGCTCCTCCGAGGCTGGGCGAACGTGCGCCACTTCCTAAGCTCCTGGGGTCGCTGTCGAGACAGCGCCTGGAGCCAGCAGCAGCCCCGGACACCAGCGGCAGCCGCGGGGCCGCCCACACACCCAGCGCGCTGGCGGCAGCGGTGCAAGCGCAGCCGCCCCTGCACACACCCGCGCCCCGCCTCGCACACGCGTGCCCCACCACATGCACACATGCGCCCTACCTCGCACACGTGTGTGCCCCACCTCGCACACACATGCGCCCCACCTCGCACACGCACGCCCCGCCACGTGCACACGTGCACCCCGCCTCGCACACACATGTGCCCCGCCTCGCACACGCAGCCCCTTCAACCGCCACCCTGCGCTGCCAGCCGCGCTCTCACCTGCCGCGTCCCAGCCTTTCCAGGTCCTTCCGGGTTCGAAGGCCTTGGCTCAACGCTACCCTGCTTGGCAAGCAGGTGTTTTTCCTCCTGCGTGCCAGGCTGCCGCTGCACCAAACACGAGGCCGCAGCGAGCGGCCCAGCCCAGTGGGAACCCTCCCCACTGCCCCCATGGCCCAGCCCGCAGGGAAGCGCGGGAGCAGGGAGCACAGGAGCAGGGAGCATGGGGCACAGGGAAGCGCAGGAGCAGGGAACACAGGAGCAGGGGGTTTGGGGCGCAGGGAAGCGCGGGAGCAGGGCGCATGGGAGCAGGGAGTGCGGGGCACAGGGGAGTGTGGGAGCAGGGAGCGCTGCGGGCGGCTGCACACCCATCTTCCCAAGCGGTGTGGAGCAGGAAGCAGCGTGCAGCGTGCGGCGAAGCGGCAGGAGCCGCGTCCCCGCGGGCGGCGACGCGCGGCCATGCGGAAGGCGAGAGAGCAGCCGGTCCCCTCGAGAAGCGCCGCGCAGCTCGTGCTGAGCCCGGGCGGCGCGCAGGGCTGCTGTGGGCAGCAAGCCGGAGCCTGCCGTCACTTTTCCGGAGCACCTGCCGGCGCTGGAAGCTGATGCACAAAATCAGCCAACCGGAGCACAACACTAAGCAAGTATTTCAAATTCAGAGTAAGAAAAAAAACCCTTAACCATTCTTAAAAATAACAGGTTTATTCATTAGGATCACACGACTCAGCCGGACTGTAGTTACACCCAAACGGATGTTCATTTTCAAGCTCCACGTAAGGAACACGGACTCTGCAGTTTCCCTTAAGCTACACGAAATTTTAAGTTACGAGTTCAAGATGCAGCAACAAACACTTCTCTCTCCTACATTTGACAGACTTTGCTCGTGCTCTTCAAGAGTTTCCCAAGTCCATGATCGCCACTGGCACCAGTAAACGTCCTTGCAAAATTTATCTCAGGTTGTAGGTGCACACAGAAAAAACACGTTAAATTGCCCTAGCAGAGGGCTGTATAAAACATGTAACTCTGCCTGGACCCAAAAAAAAGCTTTTATGAGCTCCATTAGCAACCTGTATTTATGCATGCTTTAAGAAAGAAATTTCTATAGCTGCTAGAGTATTTTTCCACATAATGAGAATTATTTAAAAATGATCCTAAAAACATTTTGTGCCAATATGGCAAAGTGTTAAAAAAAAAAAAAAAAAAAAAAAAAAAAAAAAAAAAAAAAAAAAAAAAAAAAAAAAAAAAAAAAAAAAGTTAAACCAGTAGTCAGTAGTTTGTGGAAAGCACTGAAAAAGGAGAGTCCATTTCATTTTCCTTCTCCTTTTGTCTTCCTTTAGAGAAGAAGGGGTACCTGCTTACAAGATACTGCCTGTTGGATTTCAAGTTTCTTGCGTATTTCTCCTCTGAGCTCTTCTACTTACTGCATCAGAGTCTCCTCCTCGATGAAGACCTGATGCCAAAGCAAGCGCCAGTGGCACAGCACAGTCTCTTCATTCAAGTAGCCTTTCTGCAAATAAATAAGAGAAGGATTTTCCAGCACCTTCCAGGCATTACCACTGCTCTTCTGGTAGCATGGAGAGGACTGCTGCAAGTTAATAAATACGACAATAAATTACACCCTTCTCCCTACAAAAAGTAGTTGGTTTAGATTATTAACATCAATAGAAACATTATCTATGTTTGGATACAAACATCCGAGAGGTAAAGCATCCGTGTGTCTCGTTCAGACAGCACACTTAAGCAGCTCAGAAGAGTCAGTACCACGCGAGTTTTAGCTCTATGGGGTTATCCTCTGGGTATCCTTCTCTATAGTACCACATTCTCTCTTACACAGTTCCCTTTGAACAACCATAAGAGGTTAGAAAAGAGACAAAATCCGTGTTTTAGTACCTATCAGACCTTAATAAAGCAAATGCTCTTAGGAAAAACCCTTAACGAACACACACGAGTTCTTCTAGAGTACAAAAAGCTAAGATGGTATAAAATATAAGAAATATATTCTTTACTTTTGCTATAGAAGGCACATTTTGGGCGGTTTTAAACGTGCTAAATGTTTTGTCTCCACTGTTTAAAGGATTTTTTTTAAACCAAAAGAGCATTTGCAGGAGGTCTCGGTCAGCAGGCAACGGGAGCTGCTGGAGAGATGGGATAAGGCTACTTTTCCTAGATTTTTTTTCTCTGATCCACTGTTCTTATATATACATAAAACCTGTGCAGATCAACCTTGGAAGGGTGATCTACAAAAAGAAAAGTTTGCAGAATAAGATTTCCGTGTCAGTTCCTGGTAGTTTCTGTCTTCAGTTTTCTGTAGATGCTGCTGCCATGGCTGATTTCATGTTTTCGTGCACTGACTTGAGCTCTTCCAATTCTGTGTTTAACTTGCTGATCACCCATTCCAGGGCATCTCGACCCTGCCAGAGAAACAGTGTAATTTAGGATCGGAACAGATACAATTCCACAATTCATGCTCCTATAGTTTTTCCTCTGTCAGACATGAGATTTGCTTTAAACTTTTTTCCATATCCTGCAGAGTTTGACACAGGATTATACTGATAATTTCTCAGCAGCTTCTCACTGGAGTTCACTGCACAACCCACATGCAAGAACTTGGCGCAATATTGGCGGGAGCTGCCAATAGGGCACCCGTGCAACAAGCCTAACGCAGCAGGGGCGGCTCTCCGCGCACGTACTGCTCGCCACACGCGCCGGCTCCTCGAGCTGCTGCTGCCCGTAGCGCTGCGCAGGCTGCGAGCCCACGAGCTGCAGCGGGGCTGGCTCTCTAGCAGGGCTTCCCAAAGGCCAGTCCCCACGGCGGCCGTGCTCGCGCGCACCGGCCAGGCGCCGTCCCGCGCTAGCGGCGAGCGTCTCAGCGCCACTGAAAGCCGCTGCGCTGCTCTGCGCTGCGCAGCGCAGCCAGGGCCAGCTAAACAAGCACTTGGACGTGGTGCCCTATGAGGACCCTGCAGCTGGCTGTGCCACAGCAGCCACAACGTGAGTGGCCAGCCCCACAACAAAGGCAGACACACAAACTGGTACACCTTAACTAAGCTCCATTTCGACCCTTCAGCGCTCCACATCCTCAGGATGATGGTTTTGCCCAAACCGGCAGCTGTTGGGAGACCCAGAAAACACCTGCTCTCTTCTCATCCCTCAAGAAGCCAGAGACAGGCGCCACCGTTGCCTTACAGAGCACACGAGGTGAAGTGACGTGGAGCCCCGCGGCTTCACCCTCGCCCAGAGGGTGCCTGAGGTAAAGGGCCGAGCCCCAAGGGCCCAAAGTTTTCAGCAAAGCAAGCACCAGTGTTCAAGCCTCTGCAGAGGCTGGGCAAAGGGCCGGGGCAAAACCCCCACACCCCTTTATTCTGAACTCTGATATATTATTTTTGTTGCAAGCCCTGTGAGGTCTGGGTTTCTCAGGAAAAAACCTCTTCTTCTCCTTAGACCTTACTTTTGAGTTCCTTCCACTAGAGCACTGAATGGACCCTGTCTCAGCAGCCGGTAACTTCCTCAGACTTCGGCACCTCTCAGCGCTGCGCGAGACGTGGGAGCGGCGGGGAGCCCTGCCACAAGCAGCCCGAGGAGGCTCCGCTCCGCAGTGACCACGGGGGAGCCGAGGCGCCTCGAGCGCGCAGCAGCACCGTGTCTCCATAGGCACGCCGCTGCACACCTGCCAGTCGGGCTGAAACGTGCGCTAACGTCCTCCTCAGAGGAACGTCCGATCCCAGGGAGCGCGCGCACCGAGAACCGAGCTGGACAGCAGCAGCTTCACTGTTACCTTTCTCTGACCGCACAAGGAACATCAGGTTTGTCAGACAGACAAACAGCTTTCACGTACAAAATGCTCTGTAGAGAAATCACTGAGATTCTTCTGAGGCCCTGACTGCGAAATGACCAGGTCAGAGTGCTTTAGCTGACGTATTCATCAGCAACAGCCCAAATCCCCACTTTCCAACTAGACTACCAAGGTACTTTCTTCTGCTCTTGAGATTACACAGATCCACACGCGTTTCCTTAGTTCTGCATATGCCATACACCATATGCTGCAACTGAGAATAAACCCGTAATACTGGTGAGGAAGCTCAGTAGTATCTTGCATGGGAATTTAAGCCAGAAATCTTGAAGAGCTGCAAAGCCTTCAGGTACTGCAGGAGGACTACCCAGTTGTGAAGGATCTGACAGAGGAGGGCGTGCGAAGCGCCACGGTGCGCGGCCACGGCTCACCAGGCCGGCGCGTGCAGCACGCGGCGCGCGCTTGCTCGCCGCCGCTGCGGCCAGCCGGGAGCGCAGTGCAGGCGCCGAGCCGAGCGAGAGCCCAAGCGCAAACGCCAGCCACGCACGCGGATCCCAAAACAAGCCAGGCAAAGAAACTCTGTATTCTTAATTAAGAGAAGCAGCACGAGGACTTTTTTTAAAGCAGTGTCATTAGTTGAAGCGTTTGCCAATACAGGAATGACAGAGGCAGGCTAGGCTGACTAGTGGAAGGAAAATAATCAGCACAGAGATATCACAGAGGCAATTGCTTTTAGCTCTCTCAACCCTGAGGTGGGATGTTGTCATAGTCACATTGCTTAAGGGGCACGTCGCTACTGAAATGAACATAACTGCAGAACACTACGAACAGTCTGGAGCTCTTACAGCCTCCAGTTTGGGCAGATTTCCACAGAAGTTGGCAGAAGGGCAGCAATATTCCTCAGGCGTAAGAAAAGCAAATACAACGTCACTATGCAAAAGATTTCCCTTGTTAGGCAATGAGTTTTGAGAAATCAATTTCATATCCTAAGGGTACAATTCGGTGCTGTTTTTACGCCAGTTCTAGTGAGTAACTAATTCATTAGCTCCTTCAGGTCCCCCTTTTACAGGAACGGGGATCGGAGCCCAGTCACTCGGAGGCGAGACCCGCTCCCGAGCCTCGTGAGCTGCAGTGACCGTTCCCACCGTGCCCCACGGTCCCCAGCACCAACTCAGGCTCTCGGTGATACAGACACGGGCTATTGGAGCCATCCCAGCCCTGCCCCGCTCTAAAACTTCTGTGCAATGAGCATGTTTGCCATTCCTGTATGTGAAGTGTTTAAAACACACATGCAGGTTAGTTCATGAAGTTCACATCACAACACGCCATGCACACGCTTGCTAGGAAGCCGAAATGCTGCAGCAAGAAGGATAACGCTGGCATTACCACTAGTTAGCATAACCTGCAGGTGTGGAGAACTGCTAGCTTAGAGCGCTCCCAGAATTTTGAATTATCCACTCAATAGCATCCCACCCCTGGAGCAACACAGAAAAGATTTACAACACACAGCAAATGACTTTTTCCATCATCACTGAAATAATAAGGTATCACCTGCCATCTCTAAAGCTCATAGCAAAGGTTCCTGATTCTTCAGAATGGTAAAACATTTTCCAGTAATTTTTATAAAGCCTAGGAAGGGCACTAAGAACACAGAAGCACAGCAGAGCATTCTAGAAGAGCTGGTAAAAGTATGGTAGGATATAGGTGAAGAAAGGACTGCTAACAGCAAGCCCAAATTCCTGCCCAGTTTAACATCTCTGAATAGACTCTTTGGTGAAATGGACAGGACAGGAAGGTGCTTTTGGACTCTAAGTCTAAATGCAGAACAGGTTCAGATTCTGGGCACGATCACCCTGCTGTTAGGCAGCAACCCCTGCACTTCTGCAGCAACTGTGCTTTTTTTCCTTCCTTCCCAGAAAATAAACAGGACAAAGTGCCTCAGGAACCAGCAAGAAGCACTCCCACGGACCTGCCTGTGCTTAAGCACAGCCCTGCACAGCCTGCTTTTAAGAAAAGCAAGCACAAGACAGGGCAGTCGGAGTAGTGCTACCTCCAAACATCAGAACAGCCTCATCCCTTCACAGAATAGGCCTCTGCTTACAGTACTTCCAGCCAAGGGCAAAGAAACAACTCAGCAATGGATAAGAACTGGATAAGCACCGAAAACATGTTATAAAGGCAGAAAGGGAAGTTATCACTTCACTCCAGCCTTCAACTCCCAGGAATGAGAGACGATCGTTTAAAAAAGGTGCTTAAAGGAAGAAAAAAAAAAGTAACTGTAGCATACACCTAGGGTGTTATTTTTTACAATGTGTAATTCTAGAAGAAAAAAAAAGTGATTCTTTTCACATTTTGATAAATTATAGTGTACTTGCTGAGGTCCCACAAAATGTCAACTGAAATTGTGGGCACAACATTTAGTGAAATTAAGTATGGTATTCAGCAAACATGCTTGAGAATCACTACTTCACCACCACCACAGGAGAGCAGAATAAATATGACGTACCTTTCTGGCATTAGAAGATATTGTGCTTGCCATTAAGCTTTCCAAATAACTGCTCAAGCTAATCCCTTTGACAGTAATAATTGCTTCTTGAGTTAGCACAGTTCTGTAAGAGAATACAGAAAATTATCAGTTAAACTGCATAGAACTAACATTGTCTCCTTATGCCTCCCTTCCAAAAAAAAAAAAAAAAAAAAAGAGGTGTAGGAATTCCTAACTTACTTCTCAGGATTTTCAGGATGGGGCGTGTAAACCAGTCTCTCATCAACAGACACCAAATTTGTGAGAGTAATCTTAAAAAGAAAAGAAAGACTTGAAAACCTTAGTTTTTGCCTTTCATTTGTCTTTTACTAACAGTGCTTCTCAGAAGTACAGCACTCGCACATAACATGAGAGACAAAGCAGTATAAACAGAAGGACACAGTCAGTAACAACACCTATAAAGTGTGATGTAACTTCTAAAATCCTAGATCTATTTATCAAAGCTCTTATTCATAACAGAGGCACAAGCAGCTGTTGGTTTTCATTGCAAGCTGAATTATATCCAATTTATGACATGCAATTCAGAAGGGCTGCTCGAGACCAAGACAACCAGGACACTATTCTGAGCGTACAGAAGATCAATACACAGGAAAGATAAGTGTTTCGAAAATAGACAAAGCACTCCTCTGGACAACTCCCTTTGAAGTTTTAAAGTTAAAAGTACCCAGATGATCAAAATATGGCATAATTATCTAAGTGTTGGGGGGGGGGCGGGAAATGTGTTTCAAATTGAACTTTCAATTGTAAGCATCATGATAATGTAGAGTAAGTTACTTGATCAAAAGTCAACTTCTTTTTTTTTAATGCATACTCTTAGACACAGCCTTATGTTCAGAACAGAATCCCAAATGCTTCGCCCAACAGTATCTGAAGCTTCCTGTACGAGCTGGGGGGAGCGCCTTCATATCAACATAGAAATGGAGAAATGGCCTCCTCCTAACAGAAGAAGCAAGCACACATTTCTTAAAGCTAAGAGATACGGGACATCCCATCTCCAGAATTAAATATCAGAAAGTGCTTAACCAGAAATTTCACTCACATTAGTTGAGCAAAGCTCCATCTTTTTTTCCACTGGATCTACCACAGAACGTTCCTCAATGTAAGTCAGAGTTCTACTTGTTCCTAAAATCTAGAAGCAAAACAAAAAGTACAAAAGTTAAAAGGGTCAAAATAGTAAGTTTCAAGTTCTTAGTGACCCCAGACAAATACACAGCAATTAACTGATACTGAAACACTGTAATTAGTAGCAAGACTATACAGTGGAAAATGCCATCAGTCATGTAAAACGGCACAGATCAGGCTGCAAGGCGTGTATAGACACACACTTTGGACATACCAAAGCCTACAACATATGACTGCTACAACGTATTCTGATTACAGCCAGTGCAGTATTTCTGGAAATATGTTCGCTATAAAGCAAGCTTTTATTTTGAATGCAGCCCCAAGCCCAGCTGATCCCAGCAAACTGCATCTCACACACACTCATACCGCTCTCACGATGCTCGGCAGCCCCCATTCTGTGCTGAGCAGCCGGTGACTGTGCAGCCTGCCCCGACTGTCAAGGCTTCTGTCGAGCACATCAACTCCTACCACACATGGATTCATTGGGTTAGGATACTTCCTCATAGCAGCTTTGATCACTGTATCCCAGGGGTGCCTGAAACAAAAAGAGACAACATTTATAGCTAGGCTGGCTTGGAGCATTCAGCCGGTGCTAAGAGGGCAGCGAGCTCACATGTGATACTGCATGCGCTGTGCAGGCTAGTGGCTCCCAAGGGGCCTTCAGAATTCAGTGATGCTTGGAAAGAGAGTAAGCAAGAATTGATATACACATGGAAAAAGAAATCCTTTTGTAAAGTAAAGGAAATACTGACAGAAATAAAGACAAGAGGCAGCAGTAACAAACGGCTACCAGTGAAATTCCACAAGTGAATTCCGATCAGCTATATGGAAAAAGAAAAAAAAGCACACGATCAGCATGGTTGAGCCCTGGAATGGGTTGTCCACACGGGCTGTGGAATCTCCAACTGTCTGAGAACTCAGCCGGAGAAGCAACCAGATCTAACTTGTAAGTTTGCCCTGCTTGGAGAAAGAGGGCAAACTTCGAGGCTAGGTGACCTCCAGAAGCCTGCTCCTACATTTCTTATATAAGTCTAACATACCAAATAAAGGAAAAAGGAAGTAGGAGAGCCTAGAAAGCACTTACAGCACAAATAAATACCCATAAATTTCAAAACAAACAAAGCAGATTTTCAGAAGTCACGTCAACCTTAAACCTCAAGGCACATACATAACTGCTCCCAGCAAGCCAGCTGGCATGACTTACAGTTCTGGCTACTTTTCTCATTGATACAGAGCAGTTTTTTAAAAAAGTTCCAGCCTCAGTGACATCCATGGTAATCTCAAACTGCTGGAACCAGAGCAGTGGAGAACAGGTTGTTCACAGCTTCTTATGGGGGACTTCATACATCTTGCTCTGAGATATTCAAAGCAGCCCTTGATAAATCACAGGTTTGGCCCAGCATAGTAATGTGGACTCCTGAACCATGATATCTGTATTCAGAGTAACTGGTACATGGAATGGAATTAAATGTTTGTAAAATAGCTTTAAAACATGACCACTGGTATTTATCTGAAGAAGGCAGAAGTGTGCCAATTTGTACTGAAGTTATACTTAGTATTCTAAATAAATTTGATTTTCAAGAAAATTACTTTTTGTCTTAAATTAGATCAATACAGAAGAGGATAAACAGCACAGCAAGAACAAACAGAGGCTTGCAAAAATAAGTTATTTTCTAATAAGACCAAAAAGGTCTTTCCGCTTTAGTGTTGCAACCAAGGAAGATGGAGCCCTGCACGACCACTGCAGAAGGAGAGCTAGAGAACCACTCCTCCTTATCTCCACTGGATTGAGCTGGACACAACGAGGAAGTTACTATCTGACCATACATCATAACATAAACACCATAATCAACCAACGGCACACAAGCTGACAAGGTCAAATTGCACTGAAGTCTCCTTGAGGGTTTATAAGGGAGACAGAGACCTAACACTGCCCTGGGAAGCTCCAACGAGGCCTAATATTTATGTCACTGTAGTTACGTCGGTGTAAATTCAAAAAGGCATAAAACCACACATTTGGATATTTTCTAAATGTTTCAATAGCTATCACTGTTTGTACCACTCAGGTTTGGAGATTTTTAAGAAATGAGTCATTGGTGGCATTTTAAAAACTTGACTACTAACCTGTGAAAGCCAGATTAGGTGACAGCTTGGATGCAAATAGGGCCCTGAGATAAGGGCCCTAAAGTCATTGAAAAGTCATGCAGCAGAACAGGATTTTGCAACAACAATTCCATGTGCCAATTCACACTCCTACTCAGTTTACCTTCCCTATCTTAAAACTTCCAGGAGTTGTCCTTCTTTCATCTCCTCTACTTTAAGCAGTAAATACTAACTTCATTCTCGCTTCATCCCCCTTCACACACCTGTGTTTGCTCCCGTTAGGTTCCCGAGCTCACGGCAGGCCCCTGGCCTTGCTTCCGACAGTGCCATACTGCTGCCATTAGCTGTCCTCGCCTCTCTCCCCGCTTCCGATCAGGATGCGGGTCACACTGGCAGGTCGGCACCGACCCTGCGGCCGCTGCGTCCTCCCCGTCAGCCCCCGAGCCCGCGCGGACACCAGGCACGTGCAGGCACTCCGGCCTGGCGCTCCCCAGGAATAGGGACGTGGAACGGCGGGATGGGGACGGCGTCCAAGATGTTGAGCGCAGCGAGAGAGGAGCAGAAAGAAAACTTGCTCGGCTGACACATGATGGTTTCTGCCTGCAGCCACCTCACCTGACAGCCAAGCTGGGAGACGTCACTCAGCTCGTGCCCCTCCGGGGACACCCAGCCCGCACGCGGTGCGTTTCGCCCGCGTGGAAGCCACCTAACGCCCCCACCCGCCCTCGCGCAATGACCTCGCGCGGCCACAGGGGGAGGAAGGCACCGGGCGCCGCGCCGGGCTCCGCTCCCGCCCTGCCCTCGCCGGCCGCCGG
>VZSV01000022.1:6067767-6085815 GCA_013398735.1 Nothocercus julius | reverse complement strand
CGGCCGTTGGGCCCCATCTTTGGGGGAGAGTGTTGCCATGGTGACCCGCGAGGCGCTCCCCCACTCCCCCTTCCCTCGCGGCGGTGGCTCCCGGGGAGGGGGGTTGGGACCTGCTCCGAGATTCCTGGGTCGAGGCCTCCCCTTCCGGGCGGCTCCGCCGGGGCCGTGCCGGGGGGGGTGTGTCACGCGGTGCCGGGGAGTAACGCTGGAGGAGAGGGGGAGTTGCTCCCAGCTCCCTGGTTGGGGCGCTCGGAGCTGCACACGCGTTGTTCTCGTCACCTCACGGCGGGTGACAGGAGGCCTGCGCGGCTGGTTGGGAACTGGCTGCTGGGCAGTTGCTAGGTTTTCTTGGACGAGTTCCTTAATTATAATGCAGAGCAGTTATACTTTTCTGCTTATGAAGATTATCACTGGTAGATAATTGTGAGATAAATATATTTAAGGACATCTGTAACTTATACTAAGAAAAAAAATAGATGTTTTGGATGACTTTGTGTCAGAGGAAAAAAGAAAATGTGTGTTTATCTGCTCAATGCTTCTTTGAAGCTTTTTCATCCTTTAATGAGACAGGGGCTGAAAGGTTGTTTTCCAGTACGTAGCCCAAAGCAGCCACTTTGCTACCGAAGTGTCCGGTGAAACCATATTTTGCTTGCTTTTGCTCTTGCTTGAGGAGTAGGTGTGTTACATCAGCTGAGGTTGCCCTGGCATTGCCACTGCCAGCCAGGCTCTTTGCGAAAATCAGTGTGATCAGTTTTCATGCTGGTCAGTTATATGTTAAAAAGAAAAAAAAAAAAAAAGAGAAGAAAAAGCCCAAACTTACAAGCTATGAGGCATTCTCACTGATGTAGTTCTAATTGTGTTTGATTTGTGGAGTGCTATGCAGAAAAGATAATGTGTTTTCCAGATCATGTGTGTTGACTCAGCTAGATCTGTAGATAGTTTAAAAAGGCAGGCTGTCCAGCCTTAATGAAGTGACCTACAAAACATGCCGTAAATTCAGCCGTTCCCTTTTCTTCTAAAATCAATAATACTCTTGCATCTCTGCATGTTATCTTGAAAGGCAGCTATGAATTTTTTTTCTTTTAAAACTGAGGATTTGTAGGGGCAGTCAGCATAAACCCATTCCGTTAGTTAGGTCTGCCCTGTGATTTTTTTTTTTTTTTTTTGTGGTCTGTTTATCCCATAGCAGAGTAATGATATGAAGGACAGTGTCATTGGACATGGCTTTGATTTTTCATCTGTTGCTTTTACTGCCTCCTAGCACTTGAGCTGTGTATAGCTCTCTTCTTACATATGTGTGTATCTGTCTTTTTTTTTTTTTTTTTTGGCCCCACGTATTAGTCGCACTTCCCCTACAGCCTCTTCCAGGAGCGCATGTGCAATTGTCCTTGTTGGAGGTTGCAGTTTACTGGAGCTAGTAGCTCTGGGGTAGATGAGGCATTCTCCAGGCTGTCTGCACCTGACATGCTTTACCTGATCAGTAAAATATCCTCTTGGATTTTAAGTGCCCAGCTTGATTCAAAGACCTACAATGGCACAAAATAATGGCTTAAGAATTGTTTGTACTGCAGTCTATGGAAAAAGCAGGCATTGAAGCCCATTTGGGGTGTTCCTCTTGGTTCCAGCAGGTGGAACTAGATCACCCCTCACAAAAAAAGTCTCATATGTTTTCTCCTTTAACAAGGGTGGAGGAGAAGCTCCTAGGCAGGAAGCCTCAGGAGAGTTAATATTCAACTCGCAGAATGCCAGCATTCCTTGCATGCTTTTAGCATGGTACCTGCTATCCTGCAAGCTTGTTCAGCAGACAAGAATAAGGGGGTTGTCTGCAGCCATTCTGATTTGCATGAGTCCCAGATGAATGTTTGCTGTCATGCAGGGGTGCCGTGAGCCATGCTCCCAGGACCGTAACTCATCCTGACTCTGGGACCCGCTGCTGTTGTCTTTGCAGATGCCCTGGCTCTCCAGATAGGTTGATCCTGGTCAAAAGGAATGGAAGGAAGCTGAGCACTCCCTTGTGGCAAAGAAAATAGTTACGGAAATATGATGAGTTTAATTAGAAAACATTTTCTGAAAAAATATAGAAAAAGCTCAGGAAGCCTATAAACTTTTGTTTTTAAATCTTAAATGCATGTCCTTTTTCTCTGAAAGAAAGCGAGTTTTTTTTTCTCTGTAAGAACTTGTAATTCACTCCATTTTAAAGTATTCTGTTAGAATATAAAAAACAATTTTCTGCTCTATTAGTAATTTAAAGTATTTCCTTTGTTTCTCTTAAATAGCAAATAGCTGTAATCAACTTGCCTGGGATCAAAGTATGATTTTTTTTTTTTTTTAGAATGGATATCAGCCTGCATAGAGATTTAGGTCTTCCACTGGAAGTGATGCTTTCACATGGTTTCTTAGCTCTGTATGAGCACAGGTTGATATATCCCTTTCTCTTAGTTTCTGGCAGATCTTTCATAAATAGAAGTAAATTTCTTAATTATTCATTTGAGAAAAGGCACAATTCTTTCACAAAATATCCTGTAGGGTAAGCCTGGGAACAATTACCATGTTTCTCTTTGATAGATCTCTACTCTTAGTGAATAACAAATAAAATAAACATTTTCTCATTCTGCAAATTATCCATTTGATTTTTTTTTTTTTCCCCACGATTTTATTGTTTTCTTGCCCATTTTTTGTTGGAATGGGATGGAATGAAGAATTTTACAACAGACTTTGTAATATCTGTATTGTAGCAGTTCGGGACTTTCAGAGAGCTTGAAGACTTTTGCAGCACCTTGTTGTTTATAATTTTTATTTATTTATTTATTTATTTTTATTTTTCAGCTCCGTGAAAAAGTTACCCCTGGTGCTGCTACTGACAGAAGTACTGTCTTGGCAAGTGTAATTGCTGCTTGCAGAAGACTGTTCTGCCAGCCTCCCAAAGGTGACTATAGCTTCGCTTGCTGAAATGAAGCAGAGTGCTGAGGACTGCATTTATGTACTGTTTAGGTTTCGTGGGCAGTAATTTCGTGACTTAACCAACCATTAATCTTAAGATGGGGCATTGATTTATGGTATTTCTAGGAGCTGTTAAAGGTGAGTGACTTCAGTTTGCTTCACTTTATGCAGTACAATGAACTAAGTTTGTCTCTGATTTAAAGGACAATTTGATGTTAGGTAATTAAATAAGTCTTGATTATTCTTGTCAAGAATGATAGATTTATTTATGGGAACCTTGTAGAGCTTTTGAACCGGAAGGCAAGAGCCAGGCCATTTTTGCAGTTTACATGTTACTGCCTTCTTTGCTGCTGTACACAGTCAGCTTGTGATTACTGAAGTGTAATGATAGAATTATAAACTAATAATGAGCTTTATATCTCTTTCTTAATAGGATTTGAGAAATATTTTCCCAATGGGAAGAAAGCAAATGGAACTAAAGGTTCAGCTGCAGAAACAAAAGGTACAAAAAACCTGCTTGATTTAAATTCTTTCCTTAGGATGTGCATTCATGCATTCATTAAATTTTCCTCAAAATCCTGTGGGCTTGTGAGGTGTTTTTTTTTGCTTTGTATGGTTTTCATGGAAGCTGTACCAGATTAGTTTAAGACACCAAATTTCTTTTATAACATTACTTTTCTTTTATATTGTATTGTACTTACTTTCCTTTACGTTCCTGTTGGACTGCTGTCCATAATTTCTTTTGTCACAGTCATATATTTAGATTATTTTCTACTGGTATAGTTCTCAACTTTTCCTAGCACAAACTAAAATACTCTTTCTTGATGTAGAAAGATAGGGCTCCCTCTAGGACTGGCACTACTTCCTTTGAAGAAAGGAAGGAGGAGCAAGAAAAGAAAAATTGGCAGTAGCAGCCATTCTATAACACCAGAAATCTATATAACTTTTCTCCCAGAGAAAGGGAGAAACAGCAAGCCTGGGAGCTCATGTGAGAGTAGTAATAGGAAGAGCACTTTCCTTTTGGCTTTGTATGGTAAAATGTAAAATCAAGCAGCAATACGCAAACAATCCTGAAGGAGTTAGGGTGGGTACTGGAATGAGCGTGTGTTAGTGTTGTGCTTCATCTTGTAGTCTTGAATAAGTCTTGAATGTGCCTTGACACATGGCATTACAATGTGCCACACAGACCCCCTTGAGAGCTGGGTCAGCAGAGACGCATGATGATGATGAAGGTGAACTCCTCAGCCCTAGGAGGCTGATACTGTGTTGTACTTGTTTCTAGCTTGTTAAACAGTGCGTATCCAACCTTGCCTATCAGTGCACCCCAGACTTTGGAAGGAGCATAACATGACTCATAGGTTGAATGATGGTGGGAGATATTACTTAAAGCTTGGAAAATATCATGTCTAGAGAAATCTTTCACATATCTTGGATTAGCACAGTAAAAATGCAACTTTCATGTAGTCTCCATAACATTCTTCCTTCTCTACTTGGGCCATTTTTGCTTCTTGCTGTCCAAGTATCATTAGTTACACAGTTAAGAGAACACTTGATTGTAACTGTGGGCTATAGGTGTCTCTGCCGAGTGATTAACTACGCCTCTGTTTAAGGAAAATGCAGTTCTCCAGGAGACTGCATTCTCTCAAGTATCATACATTATAAACTAGCTCATTTTTTCAGATGAGCTCTTTAAAATGAAAATGACTATGAAATAAAAATCAAGGTGAGATTGGCATAAGATGTAGAAGTAATGGAAAGGTATGAAAAGGTGTGAATAATTAAAAAGTAATAATTTATAATCTATTTGTTTCTTGCTAGAAGCAAATCAGGCTAGTGCACGACAGCCTTCTGGGAGTAGCAGTGGTGGAGGTGGCAGCGGTGGAAAAAAAGGTGGCAAGAAAGAAGACACTAACTGGTGGACCAGGTTACAGAAGGTCTTGCCTTTCAAATATCCTTCTCTGTAGCAAATATGTTCTTCCTATGAAATCATCTCCAACTTTTTTGCTATTTAGGATCATGTTTGATGACCCTAGATTCTCCTTAAGCATCCTGTGGTGAGGCGGGTCACTATGTATTTCATGGTAACTATCTCTAGGTGGCTCCCTGCTCAATTTCTTACTCAAATTAAGTCTCTCCATCATCACTTCAGAGGCATCTTAACCCTTCATTAATTGACAGAGGAGCTTTAGTATAATTTTAAGGTATAGGAATATGGCTGCTAGGGGTCAGTGTTTTTTTCTAGCAAAGCCTTAAGGACTTCATATTTTGTCTCAGTATGCCATTTTGAAACATTCTGCTTAACCCACAGTGCTTAATAAAATGCAGAATGCTAACATTTCTAACTTTAATGGAATACATGCATAAGTTCTTTATTCTTTTTTATTTCCTCCCAATTTCTCTCTGCTGTGGTAGCATGAGGATTATAGTAGCTGGTGCTGCACGTATTTTTTCCCCCCATTCCTTCCTAGGTGTTTGTTTCCTCATTTATTTTTGTAGATTTTGCATATAGTTCTGATAGGCAGAGAAAATCATTCTAAAGCAGAGAAGAAAAGGCTAAACAGATGTAATTGTTGTGCTCCTGTCTCTTAGGGTGACATTCCATGGGATGTCAAGGAGTTCCGCATGTACGTTGTGGGAAGCTCGTTTTTCTGGACCATGGTCGTGTACTACTTCTTCTTCAGGGTCCCTGGGAGAGAAATCACATGGAAAGACTTTGTCAATAACTACCTTTCTAAAGGAATGGTGAGTAGTCAGGAATTGGAATGAAAAATCAATGTGCTGAAGATGGCACTAGCTCTTTCTTTGCTCTTTTCTACCTTCTCAGTTATGGAAATATTTGCATAACTGGATGAGCACTAGCTCAAGACTAATGTTTTTGAGAGAGGGAAGTGATGACTAACTATCTGGTCTAAATTAGTTCTCTTATCTGATGCCTTGGATGGCTCTTTGACTGTCTGTGGCATTTCAGAAGAGGAGAGGGCAACTGGCAGATTACCCAGTAGAAAACATTTCCTAACCTTAGACTCTGCCTGTTTCCCCTCGTTCTCCCTGCCTTTTAATGGTTTCATTCTTTAAACCAGCTCACCATGGGGTTTAGGTGGCAATGCTTATGGAAAGGTGAAAGTAGAGAATGAGACAGTCCTTTCTGGGTCAGTAAATTGGCATAGCTATTGTAAAAGTGTCCTTTATTTGTTTTTACTCTTTAATTTCCTGTTTTTCCTTTGCATAGAGCTACTGCTGGGATTGCAATCACTTTTATCATCAGTATCCTGTCTCTATAACTCGGCAGCTCTCTGCCCTTGGAGTAGATAGGTCAGGGATGCTCCCGAGTTCAGAGAACTGAGTGTCTTGCACAGGCCCTTCCCACTTCAGGAACCACCAGTTCTTTGCTCTTTACCTCCATCTCTTTACCTTCTCCTCTAGCTTTGGAAAACGTGGACTTGCTTCCTCCTTTAGGTTCCTGCCCTCTTGTTGCTTCCTTCCCTCTCCTTGCTTTTATAAGCTGCTGCATAGGTTGCTTTCTACCTTTCATTATCTTAGTGCTCTATGCAGAGCTGCCGTGTCTGCCTCTCCCCTGCTGCCTGGATCCCTTGTCTTGCAGTCCTGTCCTCGCTTGCAGCTGCGTGTGTCTTGCCAGGAGAACTTGCTGGCTGTCCTTGTTGTGAAAGAGTAAGACTAACTCAGCAGAAAGAGCTGTGTGACTGTTACAGTGAACGCAACCTGAACCCCTGTTGCGGAAAAGAATTATGAAAGTGGCTTCTTGCACAAAGTCAGGAACAGTCCCTTGGGCCTCTGTAAGACATAGTCTGGATATGGAGATAAGTGAAATACAGAGCTGTCAGAAGCTGTGGCTTGCCCTAGTGGTGGTCAGTTAATGTGACAAAGGCATCAGTACTACTAGGGTTATGCACACTGCAAAACTAATTTGGGGTGACTTTACTTGAAGCCAGATGAGATCTAAAGCACCTTCTTAACTCATGTTTTGTTTCAATTCTGCTGGAATTGAAATGGAACCTATATTGTGAGCTCAGGGAGCTCTTACTAGCCTGGGTGCATTTTGAGCCCAACTTGTAGACCGTTGCTAGTTGTAAGTTCTTTAGGGATGCTGAAATTGGTTAGTACGTGGAAAAAGGAAGAAGAAAAGGAAATAAGCTGTCCTGCTTCATATTTGCTGGTTTTGGCAAACTTCACGTGACTTCTGAAGAAATGCTGTGAAATTTAAGAAGCTACCTATTTGAAGCTTTTTTTCCCTTTTTTTTTTAAAAAAAAAAAAAAAGTATGCATCTTGAACTTGCAGTCAAGCTCTTGATTTTAGTTTACATGGTGTCTGTTTCCATAACCACTTTTTTTAATCTAATTGATATTACTATGTTTTAGGTGGTGGTACAGGAAAGTCTTTTTTTAATAGGAAAAGCAATTAGAAAAGTAAAATGAAGTTTTCCATACTTCTGGGTTGGCTTTTTTTCTGGGAGCTCCTACGAGTGTTTGAGGTCACATGGTCAGTTGCTTTTGGTGTTTGATCGATGAAATAGCTATGTTCTTGTTCAACTGTTTCACTCTACCTGTGATTTGATCTGATGGAGGTGGGGGACAGGATAGGTGGTGTGTGGTTCTTTTTTGTTTTTGCTTTGGGAGTGGAAGTGGCTTAAAAAATAGGAAGTATTCTGTTTCTTCTAATGTCTGATCACATACCTGATTCCCACTTTTTGGAATTCATGGCAGTGAATTGTAATAGAAATTAGTTTGAAACTTCTTGGGGTTACATGTATTGGAAACCATTCAGATTAGAGAGTTCCCTCTCTCCAGTGTATGTTTTTATGAAGAGTAAATGTTGATACTTTGCCTACTGGCAAACTTGTAGATTGTGGAGCCATCCTGACCTTCAACATGTTTTTTTTTTTTTTTTTTTTTTTTTTTTTCTTCTCTCTGAAAAGCAGAAGAACAGACTCACACAGGGGATACCTAGATAAGCTAGCTGTGATGGGAGAGCTCTGTGCTCAAACATATCACAACTTCTTTTTCTTCCCACAGGTGGACAGACTTGAAGTGGTAAACAAGCGCTTTGTTCGAGTGATCTTTGTTCCAGGAAAATCTCCTCACGACTGGGTAAACGTTTGCTTTTAATACATGAGGCATTAAAAACGTCAAAGACAATTCTTTATCTAAAGATTGATGGAGAAAACTTGGTCTAGGAGTGTTAGTAGCCTCTTAATCTGAAGTATTTCGAGTATTTTGTTATATTATCTAACGTAGTATGTTTGTCATTTTACTGTGTTGGTAATGTTTTGTCCTGCAGATGTCCAAAAACAATGGCATATTACAAAATCAATGTACAATTGTAGCCACTAGTTCCTTTCCAGTGCCATGGTCATAAAGGAAATACAGAACCTTCATAAATCCTTCCTCTTCTAATCCACGTATCTGTAACTACTCTTTTCCATCTGATCAAAAAAATCTCCACAAATGTAAGGGAGAAAAAAGTATAACTGGTTAGGACATTTTTTGATTTTCAAATAACTTTGTTTCCACTTGATTCTATTACCCTTAAAACTAAGCTAAGTGCCCAGTTTCTTGGAGGGGGAAATTAGTGTGTGTTTCAGGGAGTTCTCTTTCCTAGTAACACAGTGAGAAGGGGGACTGATGCAGGTTAAAGTTCTCCAAAGAATACTATTTGGAGGCAATTAAATTTTCTTACTTAGAAACAAAATTAAAAAACTCACTTACGTAAATGTGAAAACTTTATTTTGGATGTAGGCTCTGGCAATTTCCTTCCCGTTTAATACACGGGTAACTAATCTTTCTTCTGAGTGCTTGCTTACCAAGTTCCACATTTTGGAAAAACTTTATCCAGTTGCTGGTGGTGGTGGTGGTGGTGTGTGTGTTTGTTTGTTTGTTTTCTCTCCCTTCGTTACTGACTTGCTGAAACAAGCTCTGCAAGTCCCTGCAGGGTAAAGTGAAATTTGCAGCAGTTACTTCATCAGTGGGTTTCAGTGAGGTTTGTTCTTCACTTACTTATATACCCACTCTTTAGCCCACATACCATCAGCTTCTTCGGTTTCTCAATAAGCTAATATTTAGGACCACTTTTTTTTTTTTTTTTTTTTTTCCTTCTTTCTTACTAGGGTAAATGGGGGCAAGTCAGGCAGGTCACGGTGCAAAGAAGAGTATATTCTTGAAAAATCCCCACTGTCAGCATTGTTTCAAAGCAGTTTATTCGTTTTTTTCCTAATTTGGAAATACATGATATAATTGCATGCTGTGCTGGGGGAAGGTAACTGTCTCTGTAAAGATAATGTAGTCTTCAGGAGTTACAGTTGCCTTTCTTACCTGAAAGGTTGAGAGGTTGTCTGACTCTATTCTGAGAATTTTGTGCATACGTGCTAGAAGTTAGCTTGTAATAAAACTGAAGTAAAATGAGGCACTTTATGGTGATCTTTTCTTTTTCTTAGCAGTACATCTGGTTTAATATCGGTAGTGTGGATACTTTTGAACGGAATCTTGAAACTGTGCAGCAAGATCTGGGCATAGAAGTGGAGAACAGATTACCTGTAGTCTATTCAACAGAAAGTGATGGGTAAGAAGCTGTGTAAAAACAGGAGTCTTGATGAAAAATGGTTTTCCTTCCTCTAGGAAACTGGAGCTCAGATATGCACACATGTTGTTGTATTACACCAGGTGGCACTGTTATCAGAATACTGAACATTTTGTTTTTCATCCTTGAATGATAATTGTAACAGGACCAATTCAGTACTCTTATCTCTGTAGAAAAATCATATCCTCTTCTTTAAATATAGCTTTTTATTACATATATCCGTACATGCACAATTGGTCTTTCTCCTTTCTCTGAGATCTAGCCGGCACCACTTCCTGCCCACAAACTCAGCAGAGGTCTCATTACCTGGTCTTGCAAATGGCGAGATATTAGTGATTTAATAAATCATGCTATCCTGCCTGTTAGCAGGAGCTAGAAGATGCCTCATGCTTTTAATCTTTGAATTAGTTAAGAAAAGTAGTGGTAACTCCTGTTTTATCGCAATTTTGCTACCCAGGTAGGGAATAATGGTTCCAATATCTGTTTGCATTTTTTATATTGATCTTCTGTACAGAGCAGAAACTACAGAAGTTCTCTGGCACTGTTTTCTGAATAGCTTAGAATCCATATTTAATTTTGTAACCTAGGAAATGAGTTTTGTTTTGATGCAAGTCAATAGTTTGCAAGTGGCTCCTGCTAGTGCTTGTGAAATAGCTGTGGTCTATCAAGAAATCCAGTCATGGATCTAGTAGCTCATATCACCAGAAGTATGTGCGTGGCTGCTGTGTCTCTATTTTCATTCTTGACATTGTGTATATTTGGATTTTGGGGGAGGGACGGGAAGTCTGATTTACTTTTCTAATTCATTTTACCAAGTTGCTGCCTGTTTGTCTTTGTGGCAGCGGGAGAAATGATACCCTTAACCCTAGAGCATCCTGGGACCTAAGATACAGGATTTGTGTTCCCTGTTCTCCTGCAGACTCTCTCTGCCACATTTCTGTTTCTCTCTAAAGAGGCATGTTGTCAAGGTCAGTGTATTACCTAACTGATCAAGTCCCTACTTAAAGAAATACATGGAAAGAAAGAGTAGTTGAGCAAAAGCTGTGCTTCTGCAAAGATGATCCCCGTCAGCCTCATGATCCTCAGCGTAGCCTGGGAGAAGCGTTTTGGCTCCTGTATCCACCTCAGCCTCTCCCAAATCCTTTTTTGCTCATTAAACCCCTCTTCCTTGGCCTCAGTGTCTACCCTTCTCCTCAGCATCTCTTCTCTGTAGAATTTCTTGCTTTGTAGGATTTCTAGCTTTGCCCCTGCAATGCTGTGGGAAAGGTAGAACAGGACAACAGCAGCTATGAGATCTTGATACTGCTCTTCACTGCCAGATCAGGATCTGCTGAAAATTATGCGGCAGTGAAAGTCACACTTAGCCTTTTCACTCTGGAAATCCTTTACTCCCTTGTGGTAGTGCTGCTTCTCTGCATTTTATTTTGCTGACTGTTGGTGGAACTTCCACTGGGCTGTTCCTTGACAATTTTAACAAAAAAACCCACTGTGATAATGAGAGCTGTGTTAATACTAAGTTGTGTGTGTGCGCTATAGAGAACTATACTAGAAAGCTGGAGGACAGTCAAGAATGACAAGCAATGGAAAGGAAATCGGAAAGGAAAATGGCAACCATACCCTTGAGGAAAAGAAATACAGACGTTGAAAGAAGAAGAAAATGTTAAAAAGGGAGCCAGAACTAGGGGAAGAATGATGGGTGCATGTTTTTTGAGAGAAATTTCTGCTTGAAAGTGTAGTATATTCCAGGTTTGTTACTTAGTACAGCTTATTTGGACAGTATAACCATTTGCATAACTAATCTTGTGCATGGGAAGTGACTAGTAGATGATTATTAGAGAACTCCTGTTACTAGGTAGTACACTCTGCTTCCACAGTGTGTCTTGCTTGGTTTAAACAGAAAACAAAATCCCAAACAGTTACTCCTTAAACATCAAATATAAGGAAGTGTGACCTTGGCAGGTTGTTAATTTACATTTCCCAGGATTGGGGGTGGGTGGAGTGCAAAGGAAATGGAATTCTAACTTTTCTTTTAATTGTATTTATAGCAGGCTTTTCAGTTTGACTTATGTAATTAAGACTTGTTTGTTTGTTTCCAGTTTCATTTCTACTATTTTCCAAAGCAAGTGTCGTGCAAAAATATCATAAATCTGCAAGTCCTAATGGTCCTGAATTTGTTCAGGGTTGCTTATGGTGAAGCCAACACTTCGCACACTTTATCATATGCAGTAATGAATTTTGAGTAATATATGTGTGTGTGTGTGTGTGTGTGTGTGAAATAAAGTTAGTCTCATCAGGACTACTAACTTTGGATTTAGTAGCTCATATCACTAATTATAAGCATTTTTAATGCCCTTCTATATTTCATTCTGGATATTTGTTTGGATTTTGGGAGGGAGAATAATGTTTTTTCTTCTTTGTTTTTGTTTTTCTCCTCAGATCCTTTCTCCTAAGTTTGCTGCCTACAATCCTGATCATTGGCTCTTTGCTGTACACGTTGAGAAGAGGCCCTGCTGGCTTAGGTCGAGCAGGACGGGGCATGGGGGGACTCTTCAGTGTGGGTGAAACCACAGCTAAAGTTCTTAAGGATGAAATAGATGTGAAATTCAAAGACGTAGCTGGCTGTGAGGAGGCCAAGCTAGAGATAATGGAGTTTGTTAACTTCCTGAAAAATCCCAAGCAATATGAGGATCTGGGAGCAAAAATCCCCAAGGTAAGGGAGCAGGGAGTTAGTAGGTGAGGACTTGATTCTCGTGGTAATGTTTCTAGATATTCTGGTAGGCTAAAAGTGTTGCAGCTTGTACTTTACGGCTTTTCTGTTTTTTTGATCTTTTTGGAATCGAGGGAAAAAAAATGAATAGACAATAAGGACCAGCAGTAGATACCTGGTGCTATAGGTTTACGTGTGACTCTTCTCAATAAGGAATGATACATAGTGTGTATATATGTACTATACTGTGTTGCATATAGCTGTTAGTTGTTTGTCATCTGTGCTGTAGCAGGAGCTGCCTGCTGACCTGTTTTTTTTTTTTTTTTTTTTTTTTTCCCCCCCCCGCTGTGTTTGATCAAAGTAGTTTCAAGTCCCTCTTTCCATAAATCTAAGTAATTGTGGCCATGTTGTACCTATTTCTTCTCCTCAAACTAGTTTAAATGAGAGCTCAAATTTCAGTTTCCATTCCCTTGCTTTGTTTCTTTACACAGTTCTCTAACTGTAGTGAGAGAAAAGCTGCTGAACTTAATATCGTAGCATGTACAAGATGATGAATTGATGTTGTTCAGAGTTGTGTTTTCATGTGGAAATGTACCTGTTTTTCTTACAGGGGGCTATTCTGACAGGTCCTCCTGGCACTGGTAAGACACTCCTAGCTAAAGCCACAGCAGGAGAGGCCAACGTACCATTTATCACAGTCAACGGCTCGGAATTCCTGGAGATGTTTGTTGGTGTGGGTCCAGCTAGAGTAAGTTTTTGGCCTTGCTCTGTTACTTCAGTTCTGGTTGTTGAAAGGTCGTTGCTAAGGCTGGTAGGCAGAAGTTGGTTATAGCTGAAGTTCTGTCATCTATACAGATTATGCAGCAAGTGATGTCAGAGGTCTGCCTAAATAGTCATAGATGCACTTTTCAGAAAAGGAGACAAAAGGAGTAGTTTGGTATCTGGTTTCAGGCCATGTGGACCTTTACCTTTGTGCAGGAACTTAACAAAACAGAATTCTCAAGTTTTGCTCTGAAGTAAACATATAACTGGGTTAGAAATATGCAGTCAAGTAGACTGTTCCTCTGGGAATGCCTCCTTCTGCTTGAAATCTGTTGTATTTCTTCAAAGAACTTTGCTGTCTTTGTAAGGTCACATTCTTAAATGTAAATAGTTGTCTGGGACATACAATTATGGTTGTAGTTGAAATAAGAGTCCAAGGGTCATAGATGGAGATATCCATTTCTTCTGCTTATGTCATGTTATTTGCAAACCTTAAAACTACCACTAAAATTTGTCATACCTTTAAGAGAATTATTACTTAGTAGTGTTAACTTTGTAAGCCAGCAATTTTCACAGTGCATGTTGTTATAATAATTTTTAAAACAAACTATTTTAAAGGACTTTGGTACATCCATTTTTTTTTCAATACGGCTACATTTCAAACAAAGTTTGAAAACTATTTTTCCCTGTATAGGAAGGGGGTGTGCTTTAACCCAAATCTGCTAATTTGAAATACACTATATGTTAGATTCTATTAAGATTCTGTAAGTGTGGCTAGTAGCACCAGTAAATAACATTTCTCCATATGTCCAGATCTAGATTCTGTCTCCAACAGCTTGTAACTTGACCAAGCTCTAGCCATCTTGTCTTAAACCTTGAAAGCTGTACTTAAGTTGTCTTGGTTTTCTTATTTTGGGGGAGAGAGGCTTTGGTTTGAGAATAAGAGCTAAAAATTGCTTTGTTGTTTCTGAAAGCAGACTTAAGGAAAGAATATCCTGGTTGATTCATGTTTAAAAACAAATTCTGCTGGTGCTAGATGGAAATGCTCTAGTCTCAATTTGCATTTGAAAACTTGACAGGGAGTGTGTGCAGCTTTTGCTCAGTAAAAATGTGCCCATGTTTTCAACTAAGCTTTAGGAGCTTTGAAAATATACTTTGTGTGTGTGTGTGTGTGTGTGTGTGTATACGTTCAAACTTGTTAGAAGTTAGCAGATAAACTTTCCCAGGATTTCCTCCTTGCTATGTTTTCACAGCTCTGTGTGTGTGTGTGTGTGTGTGTGTGTGTGTGTGTGTGTGTTCCTTTCAGTAGCCTAGGTCTCTTTTGATCATCTCTTGAAGGGCTTTTACCCTGGAATAGCAGAGAGTGAGAGAAGATGCTTGAACCCAGGTAGTTTGGGGTCTCCTGGGAAAGAAGGAAAAAAAAAAAAAAAAAAAAAGATGTGGGGGAAGCTGGAGCCTTAGACCCACAGCTTGTGAGTGGAAGGGATAAGTGCTGGTTTAGAAAGGCAAATGTGGGAGCTGGTTGGATGTAAAGACCGGTACTCTTGGGAGTAAAGAAAACGGAGGGAGCCTGAAACCATGTAAAGAAATTGCCAAAAAGAGCGTCAGCAGAGGGGAGCAGGCAAGGACTGAGAGCAGGGAGATGGCTGGAGAGGCTGATAATGGAGAAGAAAACATGGGTGCTGACCAAAAAGGGACTCTTGTCTGAAAGCCAGGGCTGTGGAGATTGTGATTAGGTAGAAAGGGTGGCTGCGACTTAAAGAAAGAGGAGTGTGAGGTTGAAAGGGCTTTACTGAGGAACAGCAACAAAAGAAACAGGTTTGTATCCTCTGGAAAGCATTGGGTGCTCTGAAACATGCCGTTTCTAAGTACCGTTAGTTATCAGCTGTCAGCATATGCTTCAAAAGCCAAAAAGCAGAGTGTCCCCAGCTTCCTCTGCTCGCCTATGTAGGTGACAGTCACTCTATAGCGCCGAGTGATGTCTGATACAAGAGCTGCTGCTTGAACTCAGGATTTCAGCATCCTGGCTGTTCGCTTCTGATGTCTGTAGAATATAACAAGTGTTGGGGGAGTTGGTTATTTGGTTTGGTTTTGTTTCACTTCCTATAAATTTAGGTTATTATTAATAATACAAAATCAATTGTTCCTAAGTGAGGATAAGCTAAAACTAAAAACATTTATACGGCCTTGGTTCATATACTTTATGCCCACGCATTGTGTTGATTATTAGTTCTGTTGCTTGGGAAAATATCTCAGTGTTTTTGAATCTCTGTCTGTTACAGAGCAAAAGGTAAGAGCTCCGTTTGAGCTTTTGGCACTTTTTCCTGATTTGTCATGGCCCCTTTGTGCTTTATTTGTTGTCTCTTATTCAAGCTGTTTCCACAGCAGAACGACTTCCTTTCTGCAGTGAAGCTTGCTGCCCCAACAGGCATCCTTCACATCTCACATATCCCACTCGTCTTTGGAGAAGGCTGCTCTAATTGTGGCCGCAACACACTGCGAGCAGAGCTCTGAGCTGCGTGTCACTCTCACTCAAGTCAAAATTTTCCATAATTCTTCATTCCTTGCTCCTTGCTGCTCGCTTGCTCAGGCTCTGGGTCGGTCTGCTTGCCGAGCTGGGTCCGCAAGCTCCTTCTGATACAGGTTGTTCTGCTTGCACAGGCAACGTTGGATGCAGCCGATTGCTGCACTGGGACTGTTGCAGCGGGGTTTGGTGGATAGCACCTTTGCTTACTGAAATTTAAAAGTCCAAAAACTTGTTCTGGTGTTTGCTGATCTCTTAGGTTGTTTTGCTTTTCTCCAAACTTCTCAAGGGAAGTTAATTTAGCTGCAGAATAGATCCTTAGAAGTGAGTTCAGGTTTTCTAGCCTGTATAAATGGCCAAGAGTCACTATTTATAGTAACATATTGTTAAATAAGTGCTTATCATTTTGTTTAACAAGTCTGCTGTGAGAGCTAGGTCACTGTTCTACCTGAACAGTGCCTGAAGTCTTTTATTTGCTTGAGGAGAATTGTTGTGTGGCAGCATTCCAGTTCTGCTTGTGGTGCCATGTGCTAAAGAGCTTCTAAGCGAAACCCTGCCAATGTGGTGCTGGCTACTGGCCATCCACCTTAGTGCGTTTTAACTGTGAAATAGCTACGGTGGCGACTTTCATTGCTTGGAGAGGGAGAGCTGCTAGGAGACCTTCAAACACTTGCTACCAAAAACAGTGGCTGCAGTGATACTGTTGCTGGTGTTGCTTTCCACACAGGCACCCACTGGGCAGTAGTGACCACCTATAAACTCCTATACATTCTGTTCTTTTGTCAAGGTCCGAGACCTATTCTCTCTTGCTCGTAAAAATGCCCCTTGCATTCTCTTCATCGATGAAATTGATGCAGTGGGGAGGAAGAGAGGAAGGGGTAACTTTGGAGGGCAAAGTGAACAGGAAAACACTCTCAATCAGCTGCTCGTGGAAATGGATGGTAAGTACTTACTTTCTGATTTGCATTATAGTAATAGGGATCTGTTCATATCCTCATAAACTTAAGTGTAGACTGCACTGATTGCTACCTTAATGCAGCTGTAGTACTAGGTATGAGGAGGAAGTGTATGTGTGTGGCAACGGAGAGAGGAACATAACTAATACACTTGTTCAGACCTGTTAATAAGGAGTTGGGTTCTAATGTAAATGAAATGAGCCCATTTTTGCTTCCTGCAAACAAATAAAGGTGGCTCAGTTTGCTTTAGCCTGATTTTGTTCAGGTAAAAAATAACAGCTTTCTGTATGTTATGATTCTTTGTCAAAGTTGAATAGAAATCGAAATCTCTGTGAGAGAGCAGATAAACGTACAAAGCAAAAGAAAAGGACACCACCCTGCTAGCCACGCTCGTCTTGCAGTTTCTGGAGTACTTAATTTAGTTGCGTTTTTTCTGGAGATAAACTAGGATTTGATACACTGCTTCATAAAGCAGAGCCCGCCCAGACACTTTTTGCTTGTTATGAAAGCTGGACAGTGCTCTAATAAATAGGAATAAGTCCTACTTTGGAATTGTTTGTTTGAAGTGTCACTTATTTGGTCCTGTAAGGTGAGCAGTCTTCCTACTTCTGCTTTGCTTTTTGTTTTTTTCTTTCCTCCTGGGAAATCATGTTTACAGACTTCTACTGTGTTTCTCCAACAGGATTTAACACAACCACAAATGTAGTCATATTGGCAGGGACTAATAGGCCAGATATTTTAGATCCTGCTCTAATGAGGCCAGGACGCTTTGACAGACAGATTTACATTGGTAAGTTTATCTCCATATGTAGAAATCACTGCAACTATTTACATGTGTAATTTCTCACATGCACTCAAAAACGTGTGCAAAATAAATACTTTCCTTTTAATCTTGAAGGACCCCCAGATATAAAAGGAAGAGCATCTATTTTTAAAGTCCACCTTAGGCCTCTGAAATTAGATGCAGTCTTAAACAAAGACAACCTAGCAAGAAAACTTGCTTCACTGACACCTGGCTTTTCTGGTAAGTGATGATTTTATGCTACTCTTCCTCTGCATTAACTATGTTAGCTGTAGGTATTTTATTTCCCTGCTGCTTGTATTATTTCTTGCATCCAGTCTCTTGGCTGGCTGGCATAATATATAAATATTTATATTTTACTTTATTTACTGATGCAGTGGAAAATTCTTTTTGCCTGTTTTCAGTTAATGACAGTCTTATGTTTGTCCATATCAGTGCATGTGACATACCAAGCAAATCTTTAGCAGAAGCATTCCAGAAATGCCTTTACATACTGCTGCAGAAGACTGCTTTTATTTTTGTAGGGTTTGTGTGTGCGTTCTGTAGAGGGATTTCTATTTCTGGATGCTGAAGCTTTTTCCTGGAAGATGTACTTGTAACCTTGTATCTAATTAGGGATGGATATGAAAATTTTCAGTGCTGGTTTGGAATTTAATCCATTTAAAATCCGTATCGACTGATAGTTGAACCCCTCAGTCTTCTTGTGGGTTGCACAAACTATCTTTCTGTAAAGACCTGATAGTCTGCATCTCTAGCAGCTGCAGT
>VZSV01000022.1:6049696-6067737 GCA_013398735.1 Nothocercus julius | reverse complement strand
AACCAAGTTATCTCTGTAGCAGTACTGCAAATAATGTGGATGACTTGAAGTGAATAATGTACTCAGGTTTCTAGAGGGTATCCTTTCCCAACAAAACCTGAGCTATACTGGATCCACAAGCAGGAAACCTGGTCTGCTAACTCTGTACTAGCCTAACCATAAACTGCAGAAAAAATACAGAAGTTAGAATATTCTATATCAGACGAGTGCTTCTCTGGTAATAAACTTTAACTGAATGCTTAAGAAAAATCTGTTCTATAACCATAAAACATATATTAAAATATGCATTAAGGAATTACAGTACATGTAATTGTTTCAGAGAGCATTACTTTTAAACTTCAGGCTCTATGAGAATCTGTAGAAATCTAATACTAGATTTTCTCAGTGCTAGACCTTGAGATAAAATTGTTGAAAATAAGCAACTCTCTGCTGCCTGTCTTTAGGTGCTGATATTGCTAATGTTTGTAACGAAGCTGCTTTAATTGCTGCAAGGCATCTCTCGGATGCTATAAACCAAAAGCATTTTGAGCAAGCAATTGAAAGAGTTATTGGAGGTAGGTTAATTGAGTAAGTCTCTTCTCAGCTTTTTGTTCGTTTTGGCTTTAATGTGTTCTAATTAAGGGTGGCTGTTTGGGTACCTTTTGTTCGGCTCGAGCTTGCTGGCTCTCTCTTTGCATGAGATTTCAGTGGAGAAAGGTTTGTCTGAAACTATTAACTGAATTCTTTTCTCTAAAGGCTTGGAAAAGAAAACTCAAGTACTGCAACCAGAGGAGAAGAAGACCGTAGCGTACCATGAGGCAGGGCATGCGGTAGCAGGGTGGTTTTTGGAACATGCTGACCCACTCCTAAAGGTGAGGGAAATTAACTAGAACAAGGAATCTCTGTGTAGTATGGATAGTGTTTTCTTTTGCTGTGGTTGTTTTGTTTTTTCTTAATGTTGGGAGGGTATTAAAATGAACGATCTCACAGATCTCACAGATCTTCTGTGAGCAATCTCACAGAAGAGAGCGTGTTGGGCACTACTAGTGTGCAGCCAATGCACTACCCTGTTTCACCTCTCACAGCTTTGCTGTGACTCTCTGCTGCCTCCAGGCTGATGGAGGCTCATAGTGCAAAAGACCTGGGGAAGGAAAGGGGCTGCCTGTCTTGGTAACTGCTTTTTCACCAAGGCTTTCAATGATACAGACTTAAGGTTTAAAAGAAACTGTTTGAAAGGTTGTGCAGGTAAATGTATCTTCAGGAATATCACTGTAAAAATATTCATCTAGAGACTAAAATGTTGAGTCTTGAATAAAGAGCTTGACAAATTGTAGGTCAAAAGTGCCCCCGTCTTGTGAATTTACTTTAACTGTCAGTTAAATGTGTTCTTAATCTTGTCTGGTTTACAAGACAAAACTTACCCTTGAACAATTTATTGTTGGAAGGAGGGGGATTAGTAAGCACGGAGAGTTCTGGCTATTCCGTGATTCAGAGTACCAGCGCTGCAGCAATGTTATTGTCTGTTATGGAATCCTTTAAACCGAGTATGTAATTTGAAAAGACTTCTAGATTCCCCTTGCACAGATGCAAAATGTCATGGCATCCCTTTGAATGGAAAAGGTGTCCCAGTGGTCTTGCTGCTAGAATACCTTGCTTTCCAGGTATTCTAGGAGTTTGGACCCAGTTTCAAGCTAACTAGGGCTTTTAGGAGTAGGTCACAATGAAGCCAAAACTGTAAACAGAAATAGTGTCTAGTTCAAGGATTACCATGCTGTGGATTGTGACGTTTAAAAGCTAATAGCCAAAGAATGCTTCAGGGTAAATCCTAACCTTTTGTTAATTTTGACTGTAGGTATCTATTATACCACGTGGTAAAGGCCTGGGTTATGCTCAGTATTTACCCAAGGAACAGTATCTTTATACCAAAGAGCAGCTGCTCGACAGAATGTGCATGACTCTGGGAGGACGCGTGTCCGAGCAAATCTTCTTTGGGAAAATTACAACTGGAGCCCAAGATGACTTGAAAAAGGTGACCCAGAGTGCGTATGCTCAGGTACGAGTGTATCTTCTTAGCTGGCACTGCAGTTTCCAAAGGATGTGGTTTAAGCATGTGTGCCTCTCAAAGGGCCCACTTTAATGGCCCTTTGACATGACTAAACGTGCCTCTGTAGTACAGTGATGTTGATGCCTCCTGTGTTTTTATCATACAGTCGTATAATAGAAATCACAGAATGCATTGCGCTTTGATTACTCTCTTACATCCCTACAGGAACATGTATACTGCAGTTGCATTTAAATTTGTGGCAACTGTGTACCCTAAAAATTTTATTTAGAGCGCAGGTTTGGTTCTGTGATTCTCCTTTTATTCTTGTTCTGTTTAAAGAGCTGCTTTGGATTCACCTGTGTAATTAAACCCAGAAAACCTTGTTTTTAAACAGTTTGCTGACAACTGAATGCTGATGGGATTAAGACACTAGTTAGTACCATATCAACTAGTACAGATGAGTGATCTGGAATCTTATCAATAAAATGACTCCTCTGTGTGTAACTCTATGCTTAAACTTTCATTTCATTTCTTATACCAATATAGCTTTAAAATACATTTCTCCTGTGCAACTCCACAGGTAGACAGCCCCCCATACCTGCCTCATGACCTCCAATACAATTCTTGTTGCTGCCTTTCTGAAAGCTAAATGTGTAATGAAATTATTACTGATGATTTTTCTGCCCTTCAGTCATTCATGTTCAATTTTAAATAAAAATATTTAGCAAACAATTTTTTTTTCCTCTATAGTAAGAACATTGTTTCCAGTGAGAGCTGGGGATTTAAGGAAAAGTTTCTCTTTATTACGATGCAGCTTAAGGTGTTTGGCTCTAGTGAGGTGATCCTTCTGGATGCTCAGTGTTTTGTCATGCCTATTTCCATCCTGGAGAAGTGCCACTTGAGTAATCATGAAACTGGTAGTGGCCATGGAGGGAACATGTAAATGAGTTCTAAATAGTCGTGTGAATTTATTTCTGCCTCTGCTGTGATAAAATGCAGCTTCTGAGACCTTTTGAATTGGATTAACTTATATATTTCTTGAAAAGGAAAAGTTGTACTGCTTAGCGAAGGCTTATGTGTTTCTCTCAATATTTTGGTGTTCAAATAAAGCATTGAGAACATCACAAGAATAACCACTGTAAAATGGTGGTATTTGAGTATTTCAGTCTTAATTATTAAAAAATAATAGCTAAAAAGACAACTTAACTTTCAGCTTTATTTCTGCTTAGGTAGACTGTAGTTTTCATCAGGAAAGATGGGTTTTAGAGAAATTATACTTCCTTTTTGTTCTGGTTACCAAATTTGCATCAGTAAACCCTAAAATCTTCGTAATCATTCTCGCTCCTTCACCACAGATTGTTCAGTTTGGCATGAATGAAAAGGTAGGGCAGATCTCCTTTGATCTGCCCCGTCAAGGAGATATGGTGCTGGAGAAACCCTACAGCGAGGCCACCGCCAGGCTGATAGACGAAGAAGTGCGCACACTCATCAACACCGCCTACGACAGGACGCTGGCCCTGCTGCGTGAGAAGAAGGAGGACGTGGAGAAGGTGAGTGTTCAAGTATTCCAGCCTCCCAACTCCAGCTGGTGAACCAGGTCAGAAAGTGGAATGTGAAGTGCACAAGGGAGCTTGTTCGGAGTTGGTCGGTGTGCCACAAGGTGGGCACACCTACACGTATGCATGTGTGTAATGGCAACCGTGGCCCAGGGGAAGGTGCTCTGGCAAATCTGGTAAGTAGGGTTTAAAAAACAGTGCTTTTGCTAGTGCACGTGGGGAAAAATCACTTAAGTGAGTTCTAAGCATCCTGTTTTTTCCATGAAAAACTAATCTGTCCTGAGCTGCCTAAACTCTTTCTAGTAAGGAGACAAGATGATGATGTATTTTGTGTGCTGTAACTTGCTGCTCTTCCAGGTTGCTCTACGGCTACTGGAGAAAGAAGTGCTTGACAAGAGTGACATGCTAGACCTGCTCGGCCCAAGACCCTTTGCAGAAAAGTCTACTTATGAAGAATTTGTTGAAGGTACGGGAAGCCTGGAGGAAGATACTTCACTGCCAGAAGGCCTTAAAGACTGGAACAAAGATCGTGAGAAGGAGAAGGAGGAGACGATAGATGAGCAGGTCGCCAGGCAGATCAGAGGGGTGCCCTTTTAGCACGGAGCGCGTGGTCATGTTGACTTGCAGTCTGGAACTCGCCTAGCTTGTACCTCCAAAACAAAAAAGATATTTATTCAACCAAACTGTATTAGGGATGGGTGGAAGAGTGATGTCTTGTGATGAGACAAGGATGTTCTGCTCCCAATTCATATGTGTGATCATCAGCTCACTGGTAAAGGAGGATCGTCTTTTGTTTGTCAACTGAAGGTGCACACTGGATTTGAGCTGCAGTGCAATGCCAGAACTGAACCTGTCAAACTTGGAAATAGTTCAGATTCATGCACACAATTAGTGGCACTGGTCTCTTTTTTAATAAGTAATGAATACAAATTAAAGTTCTGTGATTACTGATCTAAAGCAAAACTGTATGTGACATGTTTCAAAGAGGAAAAAAAAAAATCATACAAAATGCATTGTTGAATGCTTAGCCAAAAGTCTGGTCTAACTGAAAAAGTACTAGCTTTGCAGAAATACCAGCTCTTTCATCTGACCTACCCTGCCCCTTCATTTTGGTTTTTAAAAGTCTGTTTTCAAAGAACTGCCATATAAGTTGGTCATGGAATTGGATACCCACTTAAATATCTTAAAATATAGTCATGGTTCAGTCTCTTAAATTAAGTATGAAACTCAATTTGGCTCCTGCAGTTTTAGTAGTCAGTTTTTTTACAGAGTTCTGTAAAATATTGAACATACAAATGTGTTGTGTAAATACAGTTTGAGTCAATAAAATCAGTACTTTTCTGAATGATGTTTGCTACTTTCTTGATACAGAACTCAGTCGCAAACAAGACTTGAGCATAATGTTTTTAAGTTATGATGGCACACATTTATGCCAAGTCTCTCTTCCTGCACCTTCTGAAGAAACAGACTCAGTTGAGATGCAGAGTGAGACAACTTTATTCTCAAACCAACTTCTTTCATGCTCTTTTAACACAAGTGCATCCTGCAGTACCAGTGGAATGGTAAAGAAACAGTCTTTCAAATGAATTACTATCAAAGTCCACGTTTGAGGTACCATTGCTGGAGAAGGCAGTCCGGGCTGTAAGGCTCCCATATCATCGATGACTGCCTTGATTTTTCTAAGGTCATGTAACAGTCTCCAGGAATTATTTTTCTTTTGAATTACAAAAGCTGGTGTATTCCATGGGTTTGTGGTAGGGACTGTATGTCCAGCTTGCAATTGTCCATCTACCAATTTATGTAATTGCAGCAGTTTATTTCGTGGAAGGGGCCACTGATCTACCTGCACCGGCTTGTCTGTTTTCCAGATCAAGGCTGGGACCTGCTGCTGGATAGTGACCCCTAAGAAAAAACGTGCTTAAATCGCATGCCCCACTGACAGTCTCTCCCCCACAAGGCAACGGATCCAGGCAATATAAATGGTCTAATGGTTGCAGTTTTCCCTTCTGGGCCAACAATATTTATCAGTGTTCTGCTTTGCTTTGGGGTACTCTGTCCACCAATTCCCGACAGCAATGCGTGCGCATTCATTAGGGGCAAATTGCTGGGCCATTGCGAGGCAGCGATGACAGTAACGTCCGCTCCACTATCTAAAATTCCTTGTACAGTAAACTTTATCATTCCTGCTTGTAACGTACAGGATATCTGCGAGCGATTCATAGTTATCTGTTGAGTCCAGAAAAAATTTCAGGTTGTCCTGTGGACCCAAAAGAGCCTGTGCCACGTTTAATTTTTGCAGCATTTGGCGCCTGTGGTAAAAAGTATACTAATTGTGCTACTCGGCTCCCTGCTGGCACCGTACATGGTGGTACCGGAGCCCATACCATTATCTTAATTCCTCCTTCAAAATCTGCATCGATAACTGCAGGTAGCGCGAACAGCCCTCGCCTCCTTGTTGAAGATCGCCCCAGTAACAACGCTGCCATTCCTTGCCCCAGGCGGCCGCGGCCGCCGGTTGGGATTAGCACACCTGAGGTATCAGTAGTTACCACGTCTGTGGCGGTGGCCAGGTCCACCCCGGCGCTGCCGCCTGTGCGGGCGCACGAGCGGCGGCTGCTTCCTGAGGGGCCGCTCCGAGGGCTGATTTGCTGTCATGGCGTGAGCCCTGGTTGCGCTCCGCTTGAGGCTTCCCAAAGGGGGCCAGTGGTTGACCATCCTTATCAAATTTTGATCGACGCTGATTAGCGTAGTGTCGTCCTTTGTGACAGCGCGGACATATTCCGGGCACGCCGCCTTGGTTTGCTCGCTTTTTTGGACAGTGTTTACGAACATGCCCAAATTGGCCGCAAGCAAAACACGGATTTTTCATAGACATTGTTGCAAACGCCTCAGCCATCAGAGAGCATTCATACAGTTCAAAGCCAACATTAAGGCATGCTTTTAGCATGTCATCAATCGTAGGATCCTTCAGTGGCTGCAAAACTCTCTGGCAGTCAGGGTTAGCATTCTCAATTGCTAGGTGTTTAAAAATGGAGCTTCGTGCTTGTTCGTTATCAATCTGCTTCTCCAGAGCCTCATTAAGCAGATCCAAAAACTCTATATATGGCTCATTTGCATCTTGCCTTATGCTAACAAAAGGCTGTCTCTGTTTACCAGCCTCCGGGAGGGCCTTAAGGGCGCGGAGAGCAAGTGCCTTAACTTGCTGCAGGCCCTCGGCGGGGATTCCTGCTTGTGCTGTCGCAGCGCTGTGGTCACCCTCCCCCAGTAGCACGTCCACAGTAACAGCCCATAAAGGGTTTCGTTTCGGCAGCCGCTGGTTTTTCTCCGCCTGTGCTCGAGCTAGCTGTCTCATTTTCGATTCCCACATCGTATATTGCATATCAGTCATAATCAGGCGAAGCAAAGTTTTAAAATCATGGGGCGTAAATACGGATGTGTTGCAAAGAGATTGTATGAGGTGAGTGGTGCATGGCGCGCCGAGGCCATGATCCGCCACTGTGCGCCGTACGTCCTTAATCAGGTTATACGACAAACCTTCCCGATGCGGAGTCTGGTCCGGCGCACAGATAACAGGGAAGGCTTTCAGCATCCCCACATCCCCTGCCTGTTTTGCTCCTTGTTTTACTGAGGCCCATTTATCATGCGGATCTGGGGGTATAAATCGGGCTCCTTCTCAGGGTCAGGAGGACCCAGGTGAAAACGGGGATCGTCTGAGTCATCAGGCGGCAGCATCGCAAAGACTTTTGCAGCAGGTTTTCTTTTCTGGTTCTCATTAGGACAGGATTGAGGTAACGGAGGCGCAGAGTGGGTGGCAGGGGGCCCAGCCCTGTCCTTCATGTTTGACTGCGACCCACTGTGAGATTTCAGCGCTTCAGATACGACTCGCCATTGTGGCAACAAGCCAGCAGCAGCCTTATCGCCGCGCGTGGCACTATCCCACAGTCGGAACCCAATTTGGTCCCATCTCTCCGGATCAAATACATTCTCACTGTTTATCGAAGGATCATTTTTAGAGGCCCATGCAAGACCCTTTTGCAGAGCTTCCTCATCTAATGTCTTGCCCTGTTCTTTTAAGATCTTAAGAAAGACTTCTAAAACATCTTTTTGTTCCTTGGTTAGGTGTGACTCCATAGTCCCCAGCCGCTTACCTCCTTCCTTTGAAGAGGCTTTGATGTGCGCACAAAATTCGCTTCCTTTCAGCTTGATCCTTACGCTTCCTTCCAGCGTGAATCGCGGAGCTCAGCTGGGCGGTGCAACCGGAGGGACAGCTAGTCTTCGGGCCCTGCATAGGGCGCCATTTGTTGCACCTTGTGAAGAAACAGACTCAGTCTGGGATGCAGAGTGAGACAACTTTATTCTCAAACCAACTTCTTTCATGCTCTTTTAACACAAGTGTTGCAAAGCTTACAACCAATCGGCATCTTGCCAGCCGTGCGCCTGTAGTTATCTCCTCTTCCTTGCTTTGATCCTTAGCCGCTGACAAGACACCCTGCAGGCAGTTGCAGTCCTCCCCCTTTTCCCACTCTGTTCCTTAGCTGCTGATAGGACATTTGGTACTGCCTTCCTTGAGGTTAATTATCTACTAACAAGGCAGCCGGTACTATCGTCCTTGAAGCCGGCCCCCACAGCTCTGACGGGTCAGACATAAGCTTGTTATTGCTCCAGTTAGTTGGAATAAAGTGTTTATGGAGGCGGCTTTTGCTGCTGCTGCCCTCTGCGCAGGTGCCCGGCGAGCAGCACAGGGGAAGGAGGGGAATGTGGCAGCGGGGGGGTGCTGCCTGCGCTGCCTGATGTACCGAACAGCAGTTCTGCGTGCGCTTCGTACCCAGGGCCTTGTAGAATGAGCAGTGAAAGAGAAAACATCCTGAATAAAACCAAACTTCAAATTCCGTGTTGTTGGAAACAAAGTTGAGCATGAATGACATCTTAGTGCAATTCATAAAAAAAAAAAAAAAAAAGGCACAGATGCAGAAGTAGTGATGGATGTGATTCTGTGAATATACTCATGTCCTAAGGGCCAGGGCTCTAACATTTTGGGGAGGAAGCGAGGGAGGGAGCAGGAGGTTGGGACACCCCTAACCTGCTCTTTGCAGGGGCACTACCTGCTGGTGCCAGGGTGATCCCCTCCCCAGGGAGTCTTCTCGCCCCGTGCCTGGCTGTTGGGCTGTAAATCCCGCTCCTGCTAACATAGCAGCTCAGCAAGTTTGTGATAATGCAGAGAAGGTGCAAGTCTCTTTGCCCTTAGTTTAGAGCATCAGCTTGCTCAAGCTACTTTCAGTAAGTTCTAGTATGTTGTGCCAAAAGGGGGCAGAACTTGACTGAGCAGGGATTTGGGGACGAAGATGGCACTTAAACGGCACTGTTGACCCGATTCTGCCCCTGCATCTTTAAGACTTCAGAAGGTTTAACCTAAATCAACCCAGCACGGGTACGCGGCTGCGGCTGCCAACAAGGTCAGACTATTCCTGGCTGTGACAGGCGGAGCAGCCGCGCCAGCCATGAGGCACCCGCGTCCCTGCCCCTGCCCGTGCTGGCCGAGGGAGGGAGCAGCTCCGGGGGACCCTCTGCCCAGCCTGGCGCTGCTCTGCGGCGGCAGCCCCCTCCCTCAGCACCTGCGCCCGCGAGAGAACAGCAGCACAACAGAGGAGCGGGAGGCGTTGCGGCGTGCGGAGGGCTCCGGTGCGGGTCTTGCCCCCAATCCAGGGAGCTTGTCCTTCAAGGTATAGCCACGTTTACCCCGAAAAAACACTCCCGAGTCCCTCTCTCTGCTCGTTTTCAAGTGATTAGTGGGACAGGCTGCTGCTTGTTCCCTCACGGGAGCCTTGCGGAGGGGCCTGCGCCTGAGGCCCGGCTGGGCTCCTCTCCGTTCCTCTGTGGCCGGGCGCAGCACGAGCGGGACGCGGCAGCGGAGGTGGGACGGGTGCAGAAAGGAGGGCTGCAAGGGACCCAGCTGTCGCAGAAGAGCTCCTGGCTCCGAGCCTGAGCGAGGCGCCTGGGAGAGGCTGAGCGGCAGGCGGCTGAGGAGGAAGGGGCCGCCTTGCTTCATTCGTGGTCACGCTGCCGTGCGTGAACCCTTGCTGCCTGCGCACAAAGGCATCGCTCAAGCGGTTCCCGCTTTTGTTTTCTGTCAGCTGGAAAACATCCCAGTTTTCCTCTCCTCAGGAGGTGTTTGGGCTGCTTTCCCCAAAGCCATGCAGGTTGTTAAATGCAGTCTAGAAATTCCCATGTGTTGTGAGCAAACACACAAATGAACGTGCCTGTGGGAGGCAAAGTTGTCTCCAAGGGCATCCCCAAGTCGCGGCTCCACAGGCTCCAGATCCAGAAGATCTAGTCTGGATTTTGGGGTGCAACAAGCAATACAGAGGCTGGCCAGCCACAGGAATAAATACTCCATTTGGGGAATTCCTAAACAACTGGTCTTTTAGTATCTAGTTAATAATAGAAGCATTTATGGACCCAGCTATTACATATGTAAAACATATGGCTTTTTTTTTTCTGTATCAAAATATAGGTGCAGGTTTACAAACTGCGAGCTAGTTGGTCTTGGCTCATTCAGGGCAAAAACCTATGCAGGAGCTTTCCGTGAAAAAGCTGTGCAGTAGAGGTGTAGTAGGGGCGTTCGCAGCAGGTGGAGCTCCCTCTTGGAGATAACGCCCTCCAGTTTATAAAGCCACCAGCTAAACTTGTAAATTTTTTTCCCAATTATTTTGCTTTGTAATGTTGCTTTTAGAGCTGGAGCAGATTCTTCAGTCATGCCAAACGCCACCTAGGGCAGCCCACGCTGTATAAAGCGGGTGGCTAGGGAGGGCGTCCCAGTGTCGCTGGTGCCTCTCGGACGCAGCGGCGCTGCCCGCGCGCAGCCCGGCGTGCCCGCTGTGCCGTCCTGGCCCTGTGCTCCGCAGCTTCCAGCGGCTGCCCCCGTCCTTGCAGACCGACTGGAACGCCATAGCCCAACGGCTGCCCAGCGCGCAGTGGCGCAGCCCACATGGTTCCTCAGCTGCCTGGATCAGGTGCTGCCCCGTCCTGAGCCCCAGGTGAGCAAGGCCACTCTCGTTAGGAGCGGCGGATCTTTGCAGGTGACACCAGTCTGTTTGTAAGGTGCCTTTTAAGTATTGAGCCATGCTCTTCGTTAAAAGGCATTTTAGAAACAGCGATGGGAGCAAAGATGTCCTGAAACATTAAAAGTTTGGATTTCCGGAGGGTTTTCCTCTCTGTTTTGTTGCCTACAAACTGACCTAAACAGGACTCCACACAGACAGCGAGTTCCAGACTTTCCATCGGAGAGGAGCTGCTCCGGGGACACCAGCAGAAGCACAGAGCACGCAGCAGCACCCCAGCGCACCTTGTCACAGTTACAGACAAACCCTTCTGGTTTAGCTGCAGTGTAAGCACGTTAACCCTCCTCCAGCTTTCATTTCACTGACTCTTTTGAAAATCATGGATAGGTGCTCTTTTTATTATTAATTTTCTTCATATTTTATACTCCATTTGCCTTGTGATTTCAATAGCCCTGGGAAGCAAGGCATCCACGGGGGTGACAAGCTTACAAAGCAGCGCAGCGGGACCCTGAACAACCTGTGCCTTGTCTCCCACTGTGCTCTGCAGGGCAGCTACTGGCGCTAGGAGGAGCCGAGTTGCCACCAGCAGCACCAGAGCTGCACCAGTCCCTGGTGGCTACCAGAGCGGGACCAGCAAGACACAGGGATGCCACTGTGAACACCAAGGCTCCCTAAGGAACGCATTGCAAGGGGACAGCCTGAATTTATATAATCTGAGATTACTCTGCAGCACATGACAAAGTTGCATAGTATAAATCCTAAAAACACAGGCTTCTAGCCTGCAGCTCCCTGGATATTTACCCAGCACTGCATCCCCAAAACACTTGTGCTTGACAGGATGCTGATCTTTATTTTGTTTTGCTACTAGAGGACTGAAGTTAAACATCATTGTTAGCCTTTACTGTGTAGAATAGTTAAATCTTTTCCTTTTTATTATGAATAAATTTCATTCCTGGCAGTTCAGTGTTGCACACTCAATACAGAATGACTACATCAAACCCACAAGTTTTTCTTATTCATAATTGATGAAAATAGTGCAGCTCTGTTTTGCAGATTTTCATGCCTGTTTTACTTCTTGTACAACATCATGGAAGACAAATTCTGCTTGGAACAGCAAGAAAAAAATATCCCAAACTGGCAATCTCTGTGTTCAGATTCATAGGCCAAAGTATTACCTGAATGACTTATACTTGTCCCTTGACTAGAAATGGCCTGATTTCCAGAAGTGCTCAACTTCCTCACTTCCCAGTGCCCCCAATAGACTCTGAAAAGCACCTCTAGCATCTGAGGCTCATGCTCATTTTCTTCTTTCTTTGAAGCTTAAATACAGATTTGTAAGCCTAATTATTAGAAATCCAGATTTGAGAATTTGGCCTATGGAAAAAAAAAAAAAAAAATCTTTTCGTAATTTTTTTATTCATTGATTTCTTCTTCCTCATCTTCAAACACTTCCTCTCCATCGTTTGCTGTAGCTTCCTGGTACTGCTGGTACTCTGAAACCAGATCATTCATGTTGCTTTCTGCCTCTGTAAACTCCATTTCATCCATCCCTTCTCCTGTGAACCAGTGCAGGAAGGCCTTTCTCCTGAACATGGCGGAAAACTGCTCGGAAATCCTTTTGAAGAGCTCCTGAATAGCAGTGCTGTTGCCAATGAACGTGGATGCCATCTTGAGCCCGCGCGGGGGTATGTCACACACGGCCACCTTGACGTTGTTCGGGATCCACTCCACGAAGTAGCTGCTGTTCTTGTTCTGGATGGCCAGCATCTGCTCGTCAACCTCCTTCATGGACATGGGGCCACGGAAGACCGTAGCCACGGTCAGGTACCGCCCGTGTCTCGGGTCACAGGCTGCCATCATGTTTTTGGCATCGAACATCTGCTGGGTGAGCTCGGGAACGGTGAGCGCGCGGTACTGCTGGCTGCCTCGGGCGGTCAAGGGAGCAAAGCCGGGCATGAAGAAGTGAAGGCGTGGGAACGGCACCATATTCACGGCCAGCTTCCGCAGGTCGGCGTTTAGCTGGCCTGGAAAACGCAGCGACGTAGTCACTCCACTCATGGTAGCTGAAACCAGGTGGTTTAGGTCTCCGTACGTGGGAGTGGTGAGCTTCAGGGTGCGGAAGCAAATATCATACAGAGCTTCGTTGTCGATGCAGTAGGTTTCGTCAGTATTTTCAACCAGCTGGTGGACTGAGAGGGTAGCATTATAAGGCTCCACCACTGTATCCGAGACCTTCGGAGAGGGCATGACACTGAACGTATTCATGATCCTGTCAGGATACTCCTCACGGATTTTGCTGATGAGGAGGGTTCCCATGCCAGACCCTGTCCCTCCTCCCAGCGAGTGAGTGAGCTGAAATCCTTGCAGGCAATCGCAGTGTTCACACTCTTTTCTGACTACGTCAAGCACAGAATCGACCAGCTCTGCTCCTTCTGTATAGTGTCCTTTGGCCCAGTTATTTCCTGCACCAGTTTGTCCTAACACAAGAGGGACAAAAAAAATATACAAAGTTATTGATGGAGTGTGGTACTTGGATACATTCTAGATGCAGATCACACTGATAATAAAAGCTACAGTAAATCTTTCAGGCAGTAGTACTTTTCAGTTTTGCCTGCAAATATCTTTGGAAATGTCAGCAGGAACATTTTACATAGTCTTCTTTTGCTTCAAATCCCTGCTAGTTTTCATATGTGTGTTTTTGGTTGAGTAGTTTTTCTTTTTAAGTATCTAACTTTCTATACATGCAGAAATGGCCTCAACTCATTGTTTTGAAAGCTTTCACATTCCCAATTCTGCTTATTCCATAAACACGAGGAGAGTGTTTACATTTAAATGCTTTCTGTTTATAAGGAACGTGAGATACACAAAGCTAAATCACAGCTACATTTCTAAATGAAAGGTTCTTGGACTGTTCCTGCAAGTTTCTGCTTTTTCACAGGAGCCATCGGTGTTGTTCAAGGATGAGGCTGGGCTTAAGAAATGTTATTTCATTTGTCTGAATCAAAATACAGATTAAAAGAAATTTCCGTAGGAAGTTGCTATTCTTCAGAATGTGCAAAGCAACTTGCTAAACTGAATTACTAATATTTAATGAGACCTTCATTTTCTCCCCATGGCTTCCCTTTTCCTTTTACATGTCCTGCATAATCCACTCAATATTTTACAATGGACAGTCTTTCTAGGTCACCATTTCATTATTACCTGGAAAACAAGAACAATTAAAAGGGAGAGCAGGAACCCCTGTTCCTTACAGTGTCTGCTACTTAAAGACACTGTGCCCCCCGAGCTCAGCAAGCTGAGCGAATGGCACTCTTGTGAGCAATATGTTGTTCAATCTGATGCACGTGAGTTTCACTGCATGGGAATGTGGTTTCCGTATGTTGCAGTTGCTTCGGTACTGCACTGTTCTATATGGTGCTCTTGAGAGCCTGTGAGCTCAGCACTTCCTGACCAGCTGGACAAAGTACAAAATAAAGTCCTTCCAAAACTAAATGGGATCAAAACTGCCTGATGTGCACTTGAAGAGACCCCCTTCTACCAACAGGGCAGCACATCGCTCTGCCTACCAAGCCTCTGGAAGTCTTAGGTAAACAGAAAATTACCAAGTTCCATCTGAACCAAACCTCTAGGTAGAAAATGAGAGCGTGTACACAAAAATATGGACTTATAGCAGATCTTACTAACTCTGGAAACTCTCTGCTGTGTGAAGCCACTCTCTGGCATCCTGTCTCTGCCTTTCTCACCGGGCATTTACAAGAGAAGGTCCACAAGAACTCCCACCCTTGCTCCTGCACTCTTGGTGTCTCCAGCTACCAGGTCATCCTGCCACTTCCTCCTCCAGCACATAGTAGGGCTATTACTGATGCTCAAGGTGAGCTGTGCACATACAGAAGCCATGTGACTAAGAGACATTTTTGTTTTTAATCCTCCGCAGCAACTCCATGTCCTCAATCTCCTTTTACTCCTTCCCTCTCTCACTGCTATAACAGCAGATAAGCCCGGGAAGAGAGACTGATAGTTTGCACACTAATGCCTCAGTGTGCACAGCGCATCAATTAGAGGGGGAAAGGCAGCTCCTTTGACTGCCCAACAGCCATTTTGACTGACCCTACCAGTTCAAGCATAATCTAAGCTGCAGTGTATGCAGCAGAACAGGCAAGGATGCAGACAAGATGCAGACTCTTCACCATGGGGCCACCCACACACACACATGTGCAGAAACAAGCAGAGACTGTAAACATCTCCCTCAGAACGAGTCTTGGCAGCCTGGAACACAAGCATGGAACTGCTAACTCCTGCCACAAAATCCTTTGTGGGCCCAAGCTAAATTTGTAAAGGAGAATACAAAATGCTTTGTTGGCTTTGGACACAGGAGATCCTTACTTCAGCACTCGGGCAGCCATTCTGCATTATTCAGCAGGTTGGGGGGCCGGTGCCTGCCACTGGCAGGCGGCCGCTGTCAGACAGCAGCCGATCACACGCTTGCTAGAGCATTGTTAGCTGGGCAGGAGGGGAGGACAGTGAGCTGGACTATTGTTGGAGACGCTCTGAACGGGTGTTAGCGGCCAAACTAAAGTTCTGATTCAGATATTTCGAAAGGTCAGTGAACTCATTTCCAGGGTGCTGCAGTGGGTCCACTCAGGAGAAAGGGAGTGAACAGGGAAGTTTGGGCTAAAGATCTGGGCTGGAGTTTGTTTTATACCTCCCAAATTGTGTTTATCATTCCTCTGTACCTGGCATTGTTCCTTCCTTATGTTAACACAATATACCAAACTGAGCTGCAACCCAAGCTTGCCTCGGTGGGGGAAGACTGTCTTGTGGCTAATGCGGCCTTGGAAACCAAGTGGAGATGACAGTTCTCATGGTAACTTCATTCAGGCTTCCTGTTTGGGCAAGTGGAGCACAAAACTTTCACACACTGTTTCTTCTTTACTGTGAAGAGACTCAAAATGTTTCTGTATTTCGCAAGCACACTGAAATTTCATCCTCATAATGTGGATTTTTAAGCTTAGATGGGAAGTACTTGAGCACTGCAAAGTAAAACAGCAACATCCAGCCGGGATGGGGGGAAGCCCTCCAACCAAGAGCTGCAAAACCAGAAGTTCCCCACATGCCTTCAGGTTCCTTATTATGTCAGAAAATAACTCCGTAACTGTATACATACAACAGTGTTTTCACGTTACTGTTAGGGTTCCTCCACTATTTACTATACTGCATTTTAGTGAACTGCTGAAAGTTAAATAAATTACATAGTCTTTAAACAATGTCATATGCAAGGATTTGATGTGAAATCGAGTTAACTATGGTTTGGCTGGTTTGTGGTTGAGGTTTTTTCCTCCATTTTCTGAAGAATTTCCATGAATTTTGTTGTAAATAAGAGTCTCAGAATTTCCTCAGAGCTCATGTATACTGAGAGCAAATGTGGATTATCTGAGTATTACAGGAAGCTTTCAGTAGTTTATTAACTGAAGGAAAGCGATTAACAGAATGACTGTTTCAGTTAACAGGATTTTTCAGATGGCTGTCTCATGGCTAACTGAAATCACATTGTTAAACTATTAGATTTCTCAGTGTAATGATGACATTAAGCTGTTTGAAATATAGAGAAGGCAACACAGCTTGAGTACTCTTAGGTCATTTGCTTGGTAGTTAAACACTTGGGGGTTTTTTGCATAAAAAAAAAAAAAGGACACTAAATGATATCCACATACCAAAGATGAAATTATCAGGCCGGAAGAGCTGACCGAAAGGACCAGATCGCACACTATCCATGGTTCCCGGCTCCAAGTCCACCAAGACTGCTCTTGGTACGAATTTCTGGGCTACAAAAGAAAGCAAGTATGACCTGAATGCTCTGATGTAAACCAAATCTCTTGGAGTTTTCATACATTTGTCTCATAGTGCTAGCCTAGTATAGGGTGTACATATACAAGTACTTCCTATACAGGAAGTCACAACAACAACAAACAAAAAAACCCACCACGCAGGACCATGGAAACATATCAGTTCTGCTTAAACAGCCTTTCAGTCTTCTGGGGTTTGGTCATACAGATGGCATATCACTTTTTGAAAGCTCTTTTTTAGCAATAGATACAGGAGAGGGAAGTTTTCAATTAGAAGAAATGTTTGATGCATTCTTTCCTGTGCATAGTGGCATGAATTGAAGGGCAGCTTTTTTTGTTTGTTTGTTTTTTGGTCAAATCATTCTAGGATACTTTACCAGCTTCATACTTGAAGAATCATCTCCACAGAGCTACTTAATGTAGGTGATAAACAACAGTAGATTAGCACAGCTACCACAGAGGAAAACAAGGAATTTTGTATCCAGCTGAAGTTGATGGAGGAAGTTCTTGTAAATGACACGAGTATGTCAGACACAGGTTAATACACCCTTGCAGGTTGGTGTCGGCAGGCTGAGGGACCTGTGATCCCCATTCTGCAATGTAACACCCTCTAACATTGAACTGACGCAGGGGATTCGGGCACCTTTGGCATCTGATGATTCACCTTCAAGTCCTCCATTACTTACAGCCCAGACCAGTCAGTCCTGATACCAGTATCAGGACTGCGCTCTCCAGATGCGGCCTCATCTGACCAATGCCCTAATTCAGGGTAATTGATAAGACATCTGATGAATTAATTATACGTTAAAAGAGCAAACACCTATTGCAGTGTTAGCTAACAAACAAACTTCCACTTCCAGATCGCAAGGCCGTGCCCATAGGGACAGCCCTTCTACGTCACTTCTCCTCATTTTGTTTGGGAGATAACAGTGGATACAGGATGGGAAGGTGCAGCCACATGTGCAATTTGGTTTCATGAACCTGCAGAGCCCCATATCTCCAGATACCACTTCCCATGAGGGGAGTCCCCACCCCACACTTACAAGAAGACTCATTATAGTAGACGTTGATCCTCTCCAGCTGCAGCGCTGAGTCACCCACATAGCCTCCGGCTGGGTCAATCCCGTGCTCATCGCTGATCACTTCCCAAAACTAGTGAGGGAGAGGAGAGGAGGAGAAGCGGCCCGGCAGCTCCCGCCCGGCTCGCAGCAGCTGCCAGATTCCTGGCATGCCCGGGCCCCTCCCTGCCGCCCCGACCGGCGCGCGCAGCCCAATGGTCCCAGCCCAACGGCTCCCAACGGCCACCAGCCCAACAAGCAAGCAGCCCAAAGGCCATCAGCCTAACAGGCACGCAGCCCAACGGCCCCCGTCGGCCGCACAGCCCAACGGCTGCCAGCGCCCAAACTTTGCGTGGAAATCCCCGCATCCCCCCTGCCTCCCCCCATTTTGGCGTCACCGCCCGACCAATATTAAAAATAAATAAATAAAAATAAAAATAAAAAAATCGCCCCGCGTTGGTCCCGGCGCAGCCCCGAGCCTTTTATGGCCGCAGTGAGATGCG
>VZSV01000022.1:6025743-6049336 GCA_013398735.1 Nothocercus julius | reverse complement strand
GGCCGCCCCCGCCGGGCCCGCCCTCGGCCCGCGGCCGCGCTCCGAGGCGCAAGGCGCTTTCTCATCCGCACTTCTCTAAAGTCTAACACACTCCAGGACTGCCAGAACGCATCTGCAAATACAGGTGTGTTATCTGAAGCAAGGCCCATGCTCGTTCCGTGCTCGGGGAAGCCACCGCCTTGCCCTGCTTCTCCTCGATGGCTTTGGCCTCTTGCCCCTGGGTTGGGGAGGGAGGAAGAGGGGAGGAAAAAGAGGGCCCTTCCTATTATCCTGACGAGGACACCACCACATCGCTGTCTCATTACATGGTTTTACCAGCCTCCACCTGAACTGCAGTCTGCGGAGCTGCTTTCCTGAAATTGCACGTCACCGTGGTGCAGAGCGTGCCCGGGAACAGGCGTAGTGCCAATATCTTCATTTTTCGTGAAAAGTACAACTTCATTTCCCCGCCCAGGAAAGGAAACAACCTACCCAGGACTGCGCAGCTCCTCTGTGATTGCGGTGAGGACCATCTGACATTTTCCCAGATAGAAGAGAGCTGTCTGTCCTGGCTGCCCTCTTTAGCGCCCATGCGGCTGCTCTTGCATGGAGTGCCATAGCCTGCCCTGACGTATATCCCTCAGAGGAGACGTTCATCTCCCTGAACACATCTCTCATCTGACCGTGTCTCTTCTGTGGTGCACGACCAGCCTTGCGGTCGGAGCGGCAGAACCTCACTTCCATGTCCACATGTCTTACCTGTCTGACTGGAGGTGGCCCGGCTGGGATTCACCAGGAGAAGTGGCTTGGGAGCTCTCTGTGATTTAGGACATAGTCAAGATAAACACCATCAGTTAATAAATAATGCCAAATAACCAACTCAAAACCCAAATCTGTCCATAGGTTGGGATGCTCCTTCCTTGCTCCCCATACAACTGCTGTGATGCGATTGATGTCAGCTAGACTAGGTCCTCTGCACTCTAATCTTGCTTTTACATATTTTTTTTCAGCTGGACTAGCAGTTACCTTCCAGTGGCAAGCGACCTCCTAGTAGTCCACACACCCTTTGTGGGATGGAGTCAAATGCTTTTCTGACAAGAGCGAAGCACCTGGAGGATCAGCATGCTGGCCTTGAAGCAGCCACCACTGCAGGATTGGCTCCTACGTGTTGTTTTCTCTGCAGAAGGACTCAATTAAGTGTCCTTCTATCTGTGATGTGCAATTTTGGAAGAGATCCATGAGCAAGCTACTTGCTGTGCAGCCTGATTAAGTTAGGTCATCTTGGGCTTTGCTTGAATCTGTATGTCCTTGTGTATGCCCTCCAGGCCCGAGTTCCCCATGTTTTGCAGATCTTTCTGTATACTGTTGTGAGGCTCATACTTGCCTGATCAGATCACAGTGTCCCGCTAGGATCATTTCTGCTGATATGTCACTTTTTAAAATTCAGCCTATGGATCGTTCTCTCCTAGCATATCCCAGGAAATTAGAGCGGGCTTTGCTTGTTGCAAATCTCAAACCATATTAATCAGTGCCCAAAAATCAGCTGTAAAAGTGCACTGGGATTGCTGAATCTCGTAGCCCTGATGGAAAACACCACAGTTATTCACACACAAACAGCGCCAGCGACCTCATTCTGTTCCTCTGCCTGGCTAGTCAGGATGAAAGCCGTTAGTGGGAGATGTACATACATGCATGCCACGTGGGTTCCTGCAGGAGCTGCTCTGAGACACTCTGTCTGCTCAGGAGCTACCTCTGGCTCCTCTGTCTCTAGGAGTCGGCAACAGTACATGCAGAGCCTCAGGGCTCAGCCCCACTCCATTTACTGGTATTCAGGGACATCTAGTTGTAGCTGTGTGGTCTACCTAGTAGCTAGTAGCTGACCCCTCCGGCTGGCACTGCCACCTCCATACACACGTGGGCACAAAGAATAGAGAGCCCCCTCACCTAGGGGAAAATGTGGATAAAGCGAATACTGGATGTAGATAGGCCAGTGAAGATCCATGGAATAACCTGTGAGGGAATATTGGCTAAACTAGAACCTTTAATCCATAAGCCTCATCAATAGGTATACAGATTTTACCAGGCAGTGTCCATCTCCTTCCAAAAGCTCCACTGCTGCCTGTGAGTAGCAGTTTGCCAGACATAAATAATATTTAGAGGCCAAAACTTTAGGCTGCTTCCCACACGTACAAAGTAACTAGCCAAGTGTAAGATGGTAAAACTGCCCGTGTAGATGAAGGTGAGCAAGAGTTTACCCACAGCGTTTGCATCTCAGACATACTTTGTATGTATTTAAATACATTCTAATGCTCAGTCAGACCTGAATCAACCTGCAGTCTCTCTGTGTTTTGTTGCTAGTAGTGTGAAAAGAAGTAACACCCACTTCTTGGTCACTGAATGCAAATGTACTCTCAAATCCTTTTCATCCAGGTTTGTGTTTACTTAGTAGATTAGCTGGGTTAGGAGATCCAGGCACCACTGTAACCTGCAGATGCAAAAGCCCATACATTTTCTTTAAGTGCTTTTAGGCTTGGTCTACGATTTTAAAGGCATTTAGATGTTTAAAAATCCTAATATATATTTAACTGAAATAGATTACTTGTGAATATATTTTAAAATCTCACTAAACACCACTTGGAAGTTTAATGCACCTAGATGCCTTTAAAGATTTCTGTCTTGATGGCTCACCTGATTGAGTCCATGAGATGCATTTTATAAACAGATTAACATAGGAACACAGCATCAGTTCTGTATGATAGATTTTTATTTGTTATTTTTTGCTGAGTAGTCTTTTTCTCAGATACCTGTAATGCATATTGACTTCTAACCTTTTTCACTCAGTCGTATTCTTGTTTTCCTTCCCATCCACTTCATGGCCTAATTTAATATTTAGATTGTGCATTATTTTTTCTATGTGCAACTCAGGAGGAAAACTTTCTTAAGGTTTTTACTTGCACATTTCAGCCTTTTCATTGGTTCAGTTGCTTTTCATGTCTTTTGCAAATTTTTCTCAATTTCTGCTGTTTAACCCCCCCCCGCCCAACACACACATGCAAAAATAGTGAATATATTTAGCCCTGGAAAGTCTGCAAGCTGTCGCAGTAGCTACAGCCCATGAGCCATGCTTTGCAAAGTCGTGTCCCTGGCAGTCTTCTGAACAGTTTATATGACTTGCATTCTCAAAATATCTCTCCCTCCCAAGCATGGAAGCAGAAGATTAAATGGCCAAAGACACCGATGATGTGTTTTAAAGGGAAGTGGGCTGATCTTTATGATCCACAGGATGTGGACAAAGGATTATTTGACTGCTAGGCCCAGTCTGGGTTGGTCTGAGATGTCTGGCTAGCGCAAGCCCAGAGTAGTTCATTCCCACGGGGCAGTTCTTGCGTGCTCCGATGGGAGCTCCGTGCAGTTCTTCTGTGCTCCTGCCAGTCAGTGCCAGCAAGGATCGTGGCTGCCAGCCTTAGCAGTGATATCAGAGAGTAACAGCAAAGGAAATAGTCATATTGCTCCTGCAGGAGGTCCAGCTTCCTTGAAAAGGCTACAGCTTCATGGTCCCGGCAAACTGGAGAAGGCTGCAGGGCCTTGTTTGTGATCATGCCTTTCTGGGTAAACAGAAGGCAAAAATCCCCAGTGCTCTCAGTCTTAACCTTTTCTCATGTATTGCTTGCTCTTAGTAAAGGCTAAAGTAAAAAGGGCCATGTACACAATGATACATTTCACAAGGCAGGATAAAATGTGTAAGGTGCCTATGCTGCTGGGTAGAAGGATTTTCCATAATCCATGATAGCAGTCCAGGCATAGTCATGTCTCCCACAGGATCACATGGAAATTTGCTTTAATGCCCTGGAAAAACCCCAGCAAAGTTCTGCTGTATTTAGGTGGTCATATGATATGATTGTTAAGCTACTTCCTGCTTTTCAGGAAACGTATGTGTGTTTATGTCAGTGCTGTTGCTACAACTATTTCTATTTACTTGAGATTTAAAGGACTATAGAGAAGTTCAGGTCATAGCAGAAGGCTTGATATGAACTTGATAGCTACTAGTGCCTTTTTTTTTTTTCAGAAGGAAAATATGCTGCGTTTTGATACATTAGAATATCAGCAAGGGTCCATCCAGTGTGGTAAAGCTAGTTAGCGTTTGTGTTAGCTACCAAAGCAACAAGCATAGCTCACATGATGGATTCTCTGTGACAGTTTTTAGCAGGCTATAAATGCCACATACCCCACTCTAGCCTTGAAGAGGAAAGCCCCATGGTTGGTGTTGTTTCCTTTTCTCCTCGTTAGCCTAAAAGTTTTTAATGTTAAGAAAAGAGAATAGAAATCTTTAATAGCTTTGTTTTTTGGCCTGGCTTCCCGAAGAGGCAGGGGAAGGCGTGCTCCATGCAGGCGTGTGCACATCAACTCCTGCACCCCTTTTGCAGGATGAGGACCTGCTGTGACCAAATCTGACAGACGTGTAAGTCCCACAGATATTGCAGCCAAAGAAAGTCTAGAAACAGCTCTGTAGTCACCATACTTCATCTAGTCCTCAGAGAGTTTCTCCCCTAAAAACTTGCTGCTGTGGATGCTGTGGTGTCACTAATTGCCACCTAAGCTCACACTAAGTCCTGAGGACTTGCTGTAAAGCTTTAATGCTGCCCACCTGTCTGCTCTGTACAAGTAGCCATCAGCAGAGGTAATGCTGTTGTTGGCATCTCCGTTCACCAGCTGTGCTCTGGACCTCGTAATGTTGAAGTGAAGGTCACAGTGACTAGAGTAAATCAGGGCTAAATCTGTTTATGTCTGAATTGAATGTGTCCGAGAGAGCACCAAGCAGTGCTGAAGGAATGCTGCCATTTCAGCAGACGATGTTCCTCAGCTGCATCTTCACACACTTTTCTCGTTGTTTGACAAGATGAACGGAAAAAATACTAAAAGTCCAAGCCTGAATGTTGGCATGTGTTTCAGTCCAGTTGCCATTGCACTTCCCAGCACTGGGAGCCTTATTGTATTTTCCATGGTAACACATTTTTTTTGTCCTCTGTAAAGCAGCATTTTCTTTCAGCCTTTTGTTTCTCCTTGTTTCAGCCTCAGTGTTATCATTCCGTCAGGCTGTTTTGCAGAGTTGGTAGCAGCTATTTTTATGCAACAGCTGCAGCAGCTGTAGAAGAGATAGGCAGGTACCTGCCTGTTATGTCAGACAGAGCATGTACTTGCTGGGGCTGTTCTAACTTCCACGTTTATAGGCGACCTAGCTACGTAAACAAACATTCAGAGAACCGGCTGCACTGTGTGTTCAGCGATGCCAGTGAAGTATCTAGCCTAGTGTTTTCCCACAGCTGCAGCCAAAAGAGCACAGAAATACAAAATTAAGACAGGAATTTATCTGCACTCAGCCCTGCAGCCTATCTGCATGTCAGAGGTGTGAGTGGTTTGAGGACCAGAGTGAAAACATATTTTAGCTGGGAGGTTATACTCTGCATTATCTGTATTGCCCAGCGAGTGAGAGGTGCAGCTGCAAGAGGGTGATGAATCTGTGATATTGGTGACTTGTGTTTAGTCAGCTCTGAAGAGATGCAAATACAGTGCGGCAGTTATCAATACAGTCCTAGCGTATTGAGTGTGGGAGAAAGCAGAAGGAAGAGAAAATGGTCTTTTAGAGAACGCTCTCAATAAGGATTATCAGAAGAAATAGCATCTTGTGACCACACGAGTACCCTGGCAGCAGCTGGGTTTGAAGCTCTGCCTAGTCCAGCATTGCATCTCTGTGGGTAGCCAGTGGTGGGAAAGCATACAGTGCACTTCCCCCAGTGTGTCCTTCTAAGTCCTGGCAACCGATACTTAAGGATTTGTTGAGCCAAAGACTGAATCTGAAGCATCAGATGAGACTGGAGCTGAACGCAGCATTTGAACCGTGGCCATCGATTTGTGCAGTGGCATATGATGCTTTCTGCTCTGTCTTGTGTTTTACTAAGTCCTGTGTTTGCCCTTTTGGCTGCTGTTGAGCTTTGAGCTGATTTTTTTTCACTGAACTATGTACACTAACTCCAAGATGTCTTTTGAAAACAGTGACAGGTAAATTGGACCCCTTCACAGTGACACAAAGAGTTGCTTTTTTCCCTGTGTTAAGTAGTTATAGATACTAAATTTAATCAGGTAGTGCTTTCCTCAAACCAGTATGAAGAAATACTTCTGAAACTCATTCCAACTGGTTGTAGTTTTGCCTGCCCTCAAGGTGTTTACACAATCAGCAAACTTCATCAGTTCACTGCTTATATTTTCCCTCAGGTCATATAGAATCATGCGAGTCAGGCACCAGCACCACGAATGTTAACTCTTTTAACTTGTTATCAAAGGAGAAGAGCACGCACAGTTTATCCCCTCTAGGAGATTCTGCTACAGAATCTGGAGTGAAACACATTGCGACGCTCGCTTGGGAGTAGAGATCTGGATATAGTACATAGGAGGGGAAGGGAGAAGGGATAGGTGTAGGTTGGCTTACACAAAACAACTTCTAGGGTGTTTTTTCTCTGAGAACAAATAGACAGCAATAGACCTCTTGGACAATGGCCTGAAGTCCTGTCTAGACAGCCAGTTATTCAATACTTACTAATTGAATTACTTACTGCTACTACTTACTAATTGAAATATTTACTAAACAAAGTATATATTTAGGTTGAATTGGATTTTTTTCAATTAAAAGGGATTCATCTCACTGTGAGAAACATTACTTTATAAGAGCAATTTGGCAGCTAAAATCAATTTTCAACTGCTCTCTCACGCTCTCAGGTTTCTCAGGTGAGCCACAGTTTTCTTCTTTTCCCTCTTTCTTAGGTAGTGAGTGGCTCCTGGCCACCGCTTCACTCAATAACGTGGCTCCTGCTCCCTTGTCGCACAGGGCCAGCGGAGGGAAGCAGCTGGACAAATGCTCCTCTCGGATTACACTTGCAAGAGGAAGAGCCCCATTCCTTGCAGTTCCGGCCAGGCTCAGCACAAACGGCACCACAGCAGCGGCCGCTCGCCAAGCCTGGCTTATTTTTAATGGGAGAGTCTGGGACATCGTCAAGGGCAGGCGGGTGCTGCCACTGAAGGAATGCGCTCTGATCCTGACCGCACATAAACAGCTGGAGAATCCCACTCGGAAAACTCCTGATGGAGAACTAAAAGGGGACGACAACACTCACGCCCTGGGAACGGATCGTTTTTTCTTGTAGAAAATCGGTCTGCAGCGGTGAGGCCGGGCAACGCCGCTGCTGCCTCAGGCTGCAGCCTCTTTGCAGCACTGCTGTATTGATGATTTAAAGGCTTATGAATGCTAAGAATGCAAGAGGTCAGTCTGGCCTTGGGCCAGGGCTCAACTCACTGCCTGCCCACACTGAATAATCCTTTTCATGGTCCTGTTGTTCAGTGGTGTCCCGGAACACAGGAGGATACAGGATTACAATATACGTATACCAGCTTTGCGGAACGGTGCGGGGCCACGGTTACTGCCTGTGCACAGGGAACGTGCACAGAGATACAGCCCATCGTGTCAGATGTTGTATTTGTTGTGGTGCCACATGCCTACAGTGAAGAGAAACTTCTAATTATCCTGTTAAGTGTGGCCTATATGATGTGTCAGGCATGGACAGCTGCCCTCAGTGCTCAAAAACCCTGTACGTGGGGACAACTGCATTAATACGAAGAACAGTTATGCTAAAAATGCTGCACGAATACCAAGGCAGGCCACTTCAGCCTGAAAACACTTGGTGTGAACGACAGAGAGCAAGAGAGATGGGGCTTTTTTCTTCTTCTTTGTTGTGCAGTTGCTTTAAGGAACCCCCCCAAGCTTCCCCCAAGCCTTCCCCGAGTTGTTGTTGAAATGTGGCTAGAAGGCCACAAGGTGGACGGCGGAGCAGAGTGGCAGGAGGGTAGCGGGAGCACAGGGGGACATGGAGCAAGGCACAGAAAAGCAGCAGAAGGAGCTGAGTGCCTGAAGCTCGTGGCACCCACGTACAGTACAAGACAGAGAAAGGTCTAGAGGAAGAAAGAATAGAGTGAAAGTGGTGGGAGCTCCGCAGAGACAAGTGGAGGTCCTCTCTCAGCAGCTGGGGCTTTCTGGGGAAAAAAAAAAACAAAAAAAACCCCCAAAACTCCAAAATTCTTCAGAGAACTTAAAGAAACAAAAGTGACTCAATTACTACCACCCTCAGTCATTGCTGATGCTGCTAGGGAGAGAATTTGCTTTGTTTTCACTGATCACGGCTCTTGTGAGAACTAAGGCACTGCTACCATATCACAGACAGGTAGGACTAAGAAACACGAGAAGATCCTTGTTTACTGGGGTTGGACTAGATGATCTTGATCTCTAGCTGGCCCTTCCAACCTCAGCCATTCCTCCACCCTGTGCAAATCTAATGAACGCAGAGGTGAAATCCCCTACAGACTCTGCTCTTTGTCTAGATGAAATTCTGACATTAATGTAGCTCACAGACTATGCTGACAATGGTGAGTGAAACCAGCTTTATCACCCCATCCAAGAATGAAATGGCTTTTCTGAACAGGGAAATGGGAATAGCTATTCACAGCAACTCCTAAGTAATTGCTGGTTTCAGATAAAATGGGTTTATTGTTGAATGATCAGTTGTGAGAATACACAAGCTTTTGTGGAAGATGTTGACTTTAACCTGGAAAACATGTTCACCCGAGGAGCCAGGTGCCCATCACAACAATATTCCATAGCAGGTTTCAAGGCATCTTCCCCAAGCAGAGAAGAAAGCAGGAAAGCTGTAGCTAGGAAAATGTTTGAATTAAGTGTCTTTGGTCCAGAAATCACTGAAACAATACCCTGTTCCACATTAGCTTTTCAGAAGAAAGATAAGAGTACTTCTGTAGTCTTCCAGTTTGTCTGGTCCAGTAAGAAATCTGTAGTCCATCTTATTCTTAAATAAGACTATTTATATTTTCTTGCTTATTGCTTCCTTATTTTGAAGGTGGGGGAAGAGAAATTAAAAAACACTACTAAATAAAGGCAGGCACCAAAGCAAGCCAAATATCTAGGCAAGGCAAAATATTTTGTAATTAGAAATATTTTTAATATAAGTGATCATAGACTTCACAGTACAGTGAGTCAGAAATTATTATTCCTAACTGGACTTTAAAGAACTTCTTACATGCTTGAAATTTCTCTGGTTCTATAGTAGATGAATTATCCACATTTGTTTAGCTATTTTATAAACTAAGTGTTATTTAAATGTTCATTTTCAAATGCAGATAAACATTTATTATCAGTCTTCATAACTGAGAATACACTGGGAGAAGCATACTATGGATGGCTCAGATTGATGCATGACTTTAAAGAGACCTTAAAACAAAGCAGCTCTAGATTATTGTAGTCAGCAAGTTTTGGGAGTTTTTTTGTTTGTTTGTTTGCTTTTTTAGATCAGCAGTCAGGATACAGCCTGGTGAGGGTCAACAGTCTGTAATTGCAGTTTTTCTTGGTAAACAAACCTATGAATAACTACTCCAAAAATATTCTCAGATTTGTCAATTTTACTGACCAGTTTATTGTAGATTGTTTATTTTTGTCTCTGCAAGAGACTGCTACTGCATGCTCTTCTAGAGCAAGTGAACAGACATTGGCTCTTCCAGAAGAGGGAAACTGCTCAACACGAGATACAAATCAATAGTGAAACTCTGCAAAGGGCTCGCTCAGGCCGATCACAGGCTGTGCTTACCAGGCAGCAGTGTGCTACATTGATACTGTCATTCTGTTTTTCTGTTGCATTGTGTTTTTTCCTGAAGACTAAATCAATCCTGGATTAGAGAAATGTGGATGTTCCACTAAATTAAATTCATATTTTCATGCAATCAGAAAGAAAACACACTGTTGTGTATGTACATATGACTGCACGGAGTTTTACGGGAGGCATTACAAGCCAGATTGCTGATCTTTCCCCCATTTAATGAAAAAGAGCAACTGCTACGAGAGCTTCCCCAAGCTTTCTCTCCCCGACACGCAGTCATTTGCGGGCTTTGCGGCTTCAGGAAAACAGATGCAGGAGGGCATTCCTTTCATGTGAAAGGAACAGGCTGCACAGGGGCCAGCAAGGAAGTCAGCAGGAGAGCTCAGAGCTGGGAGCCCTAGAGGAGCAGGCGGCTCCCTCCGTGCTGCAGCCCCGCGTGCTGAAGCTGCCCATGGTAGACCACAGGTTATTTTATGAATAAGCTATTCTGGAAATCAAGAGACACACCATCCAAAGCCACCCTTTGAACATATTTATTCATGGACAGTGTTTTTATAAAATCGGCACCACATAGCCAAAAAGAAAAAAAAAAGTTTTCATCACTGACACATTTTCATTCCCATCCATCTTAATTTCATAGCAAGTTAAACTAGTGGACTTGAAAGTTATGAAGTGGTAAAATACCATCTTATCCCTTAGAAACACAGCAGTGCTTATGACTATAAATATTTTAACTGGATATATAACAGGGTAAGGTAGAAAAATAAAAATGATAGATGTTTAAACCCCGCAAGAATTATTTATTGATATGCAGCTAAAGTAACATGTTAATTAGGCTAGTATCTCCAGAAAACCAGAGGTATTAAAAACATAGTATTTCAGTTCTAAACATTTTTAAGAAGCTTGTGCCTTTAATTCAAGTGCTACCTCAGGAAAAAACATGCTGAAATGGTGCAGAGTTATAACTTTAGTCAGTTACAAATGACAACACGTATTGCAATTATCTTCACAGTAGTATTGAGAATTACCAGCATTTCCTAATTTTCAAACACTTACCTTTCTATACATTGTACTAAAAAAAAAAAAAAAAAACCAAAAAAACCAACAAAAAAAAACCTGCCACTTGTAGCCCAAAGTCCCATTTTCTTTTCTCTAGCCACTCCCTTCAATGCAGGGAAGGAACTCAGGATGTTGCCTAGAGCATATTCCAAAGGATCTAAGGAATCAGGGCCCTGCCTCATTCTCTCTCTGTAGACATAAGAGTTTGTAATCACATTTCTCCTGAAAGAACAGGAAGGTGCAAGAAAGCAACAGCTTCATGTGTTTATGAAATGAAGGAAATGAAGTAATGATAAATCCTGAATCACATGTGCAGGGAAAAGAAAAAAAAAAGGAAAAAAAAAAGCTAGTAGATTCTTCATTCGAGCTGCAGAGAGCAGCTTTGTTTTGCCTGCAGCCTGTGAATAGTGCCTGAGTCAACAGGATCCAGTACTTCAGTGAAAATTCCTTTTTTGGTAAGTAGGGAGCATGACTTGGTGCATTGGATTGCCAGGAACTGCAACAGGCAGAAGGGCTAGTGCAAGCAAGGAGGCACTGAACACATCTCACACCTTTGACAGTGCAGTGCTACCAAGCCTTGACTACAACCATAACATGTGCCTATTAAATGAGATTAAAAAAATAAAAATTAAAAGTAAAAAAGGAGCTTCACCTCTGCATACCTGAAGATAAAAGCTTTTGTTAAAAAAGAAAAAAAAAATCTGCGTCTTATGAGCTTGCACCCCTGCAAACCACGCTTGCATGCGGTTTATTTTCTGGAAGCTAGGAAATGCTCAAGTTGTTCTTTGCCGTGTACCATGCAGAGCTAACGTGAAAGCAGACCTCTTCAGCAGGCTGTAAAAAACATTGAAGTGGCTCCAGTTTAGAGAACTAAGCACCCCAGTACCAAAACTTTATCTATGGGGGGAAAAAAAAAAAAGTTCATACAGCAGCTGATACCATCCCCCAAATACTAATCCTACCGCAAAACTCAGACTCCATAGAAATGTCAGAACTTTCCAAGACACTTCTCCTATTGTGAGGAAACACCAAGTTTGAGTTACTTTGTTCAGCTGTTTGTGCTTTGAGCTGGAACACAGAGAGGCTTGGAGACAGAGGCTTTGCCACTCAGCTGACCTTCAGCAGCCCAAGTTCTACACATTAAGCTCTCAAAGCAGCAGCCACTTGAAAACATTCCAAATTCATCCCCGATCAAGTCTTTTACATTTTGTGAAATTTTAGTATAGAGGCATTGGGAAGTGTGGAGTGTTAGTTCTGCAGTAGTTCCCTCCAGCTAGAGGAGGCTGGAGGCTGGAGTTGGAGAGCTGCAGTTCAAACTTTAAAAAGTTTGTATAGTACAGATGTCAAAGAGATAATGTACAGGTTACTGTAGTATTGAACAATGTCTTTTAATGTTGGTGTTCATTTCCCACATGCACATGTATTCCTAGAAGCGTTATGCAGGGTTTACTTTCAAAACACAGGCTTGTTTTAGTAGAATAAATGGTCCTGCAGGAGTTAATGCCAAGGCCCTTGGACTGCCTCAGCTAAATGCTACTCCTTGATACAGATAGTGAGACCTTGGCCAACAATCACCATGTCAGAGCATAGTGTGGGGGAAGAGAACAACGCACACAGCACAGAGCTTTCATTTTAACGTAACCTCTTTCTCAGGAGCCACAGAGTAGTTTTAGTGTTTTCTTTTAAAGGCAACTAGACAGTGCTGCAAGTTGCAGCCCTTCCTCCCTAGGTGAAAACTAAGTAGGAGCCTTTCCCTTGCCTAGAGCCTTGCCACCCCTCAACCCCCCTAGAAAAAAAGCAAAACTCTCAAGTGGATAGAAAATAAACATAAAACATGGCTTCTTTCTTAGCTGTCTACTCATTGGTAATACCATTACTGAAGAGACAGACCTGGCAAACTTGTCCATCAGTTCCTTTAAGGGTGGCCTCCAGGCTGCTTCTCATCCCAACAAACAGCCACTTGAAAGATGCAGCCTCAGCTAAGTCAAATCCTTAAAGGGAAGGCACAAATAAGCACAGGAAGGTGAGGTTTGTAGATGAAGTGGGTATTAGTGACATCGGAAGTGAACAAATCCAGCTGACAGATCAGAACGGAGACCACAAACCATGATCCTTGGCCCTTCTGTTTATCTGTTATTCTTTTAGAGCACTAGGTTTTCTTCTCCTTTCCAACCCCAGAAGAGGACTAATCAGGGCAGCTGATGGGGAGACCATTCTTTTTTCCGGAGAGGTGCAGCAGGCACCTCTTTCCTTTTTGCTCCTATTGCTTTCCTTTTTGCTCCTACTGCTTTCTTTCCCCCATGTTCATCACGGAGTTTCTCTTCCCGAGTAGCATCTGTTACCCTTAACTCTCTTGTTATTGAGCAAGAATATAACCAAACATGTATCTAAAAAGGGTCATCAGCTATCTCAAACATCCTTTCATGATACTTTTTCCTCCCCTCCTTTCAACAACAGGGGTCTGCATTTTGACACAAGATCCCCACCACTGTTTGTTCACACCATTCAGGAGACACTTGCTGAAAACAAGTCATTCTAGCAGCTCAGTAAAATGCAGAAAACATACTGGACAATTCTATCTAAATATTAAAAACTTTGCTCTTTAACACAGCTTGTCTTGGTAGACTACAAAACTGCAGATACCCACTCTAGGAGCACAGGTATGTTATACAAGTCTAGCCTGGGTCCCCTTACCCCTCCTTGAATACAGGGGCATTGAGTTCAGGAGTCTCTACAGACCCATACTACGTACACCCTGTGATGCAGTATCACATCTTGGAGCAAAAAAAGTTACAAAAATGAAGGTTTAGCCTCTGTCCAGAGGCTCAGGAGGTTTCCTGTAAGTCATATCCCTGAAAATATGGGAAATTTTTCAGTGCTTTAGGGATTTAACATTTTTTGACCAGTAGGACTATGCCAACCAGAACTTTCTGTAGGTTTTAAGAAAAGTTTAAGGAGTTATATGAAATGTTTTTGCTTGCTTTAAGAAAAGTAAGGCTAAGTTTATAGCTTCTGCTTAGCAGCTGCACTTTCTCAAGTTAGACTTCATGTGATTAATCAGAGAGCCACTGAAGCAGAATTCAGTTTATTGTAAATAAGGACCCGCCACCCTTCTGGACCTCAGGCGCAGCTGAATGCTACTATGAGCTTGGACATCAGGGACTACTAAAAGAAGTTCAAACAAACCTTTTAAAGCCCAGTCTGTTCAGAAAACAAGTAGACAGCTATGAACACAAACCATGTTTTGATACAGTGCAAGGAAAAAAAAATGGATTCCAAGTATACTGATTTGCCATCTCCAGTTGCTGGGGCAAAGACTTGCCCTCTCTTCATTTGCCTCATTCTCAAACATCAGGCACCCAACCTTTTCCCATGAAGAGGATGTGAACACCAAACATTTATGGCTAAGGCCTACAAGCTTTCCCACCGGAGGGGGAAAAAAAGAAAGTTTAGTTCACCTCAGGGGACATCCCCTACTTTAACATCACGACAGTTGCAACTGGGCAAAAGAACATCTTTAAGCAAAAGGATCCGGTGTTGGAAGCGCAGCTGTGCTCACTACTCCCGCTTTGCTCTCGTACATGTGCGGTCTTCATCATATTCATCCATCAGCTGCAGCATGTAGGTTCCAGTGCAGACAAGAAACTGCCCAACTATTTGTGCTGCATGGGATACCAGCTGAAGTATCTTCCTAGAAGGAAAGCCACTTATTTAAGAAAGTTTTCACCAGCAGAGCAACATTGTCATGTCCTTCCTTCCCCCCGCACTGCTCTCTAAGATGAGCTTGCTAGATACATTTAAGAATTCTCCTGTTCTTCCTCACTTCTGGAGAGCTGGTCATACTCATGTCTTCTTTAGAGCAGTTACCTCTGTGCCCATTGACTGCTCTTGTTGGCATGCTGCAGGCTTAGGCAGAACCAGAAAACACATTTAAAGCAGTCTGTCATCTTGTTAGACTTCTACAGGTCTCTGCAAAACCACCATGCAAGCTACCAGAGGACCACTGAATATTTAAACTCTACCTGGGAGCTGAGCAGCATTCGTGCGGCATGAACACATTTTGGTTCTCACCGTTAGGCCAGTCACTACGAGGACATCTTGAGTCTCCCAGCTACAGGCACATTAATACTGCCCAAAAGCAGCAAGCCATAGGAGTTCTCAGCTCCCAACAATTGCTTCAAAGCACTAAAATAGTACAACAATTCAAACACCTGGTAGGGTATGGGAATCAGTGCAGCTCCATAAATTAAAATCAGGCAAGCATCAGGTGCATATAGTATAGACTGCAGATAACCACAGAATATCAAGGATATGGAGATGATATTTCAGTGGTCCTTTATTCTTCAACTTAGTTATAGCTGTGACTGGAATAATTCCAAAAGTGGAAAGGGAACAGTTTCTGAAGATTCAGAAACCAGAGCAAACTTCCCCTTCTGGAAAAAAAAAAGAAATAAAAAGGCAGGGGGTGGGGGAAGACTCTCAATTCTCATCCAAGAAGCCATGCACTCGTGAACATACTGGTGCTATTTATTCACTTCTCCTTTGAGTTCTAGCAGAGAACACGAAATTCTCTGCTTACAAATTCATTTTTTTCCCCACCACAATTAAAGAACACTTGCAGTCAAGATACAGCACTTCCCGAGCATTTAACACGCTGTTGTACCTTACTGGCGCTTCCCACCCACAGGCCACTTCAGCGTGCCCCAGGGCAGCACAGCAAGGGAGCTGCGCCCGGTTCCGAGCTTTGGAGCAGCTGCAGTGGGCCACGTGCACACGGGGGCAGCTGCCACACAAGCCTCTGGGGAAGTTATTTGTTGAACTGAACATTTGATCCTTCGGCTGGAGGCAGAAACCATTAGGGGAAATGCACGGGTCAGAGCTGGCAGGCAGCGAGCACCTCCCTCCAGTGCCCTGCAGGGTTTTAAAGCTGTTCCCCTTCACACTGCGTGGCAGGGCTCAGGGACAGGGCATCCGAGGTAGTAATTTGGCACCCATTAGCAGAAGGACTAACAGTCTGACTCCAATCCAAGAAGCAAGTCGAGACAGATGGCCTCACAGTTACACTCGAGAGTGTCTAAGGTTACTGCCTCTCTTCTCACCGTTCCTTGCCCGTGGGCTATTTTCCCAACCTTGTGCTGGTGCTTCCCTTACAGTCCACTCTTTGCTGAGTAGCAGAGCTTCCAGAAGAACTCAGCAGCTTCTTCAGCTGTTTCCCAGCACCACTTCTTTCTCAGCAGCTGCACTGTGCTAGCAGGCAGAGCTCTTACTTAAATTCCTTTTCAAACACTGCAAGGTCCAGGGCTGATAATCACTGCCACAACAGATAGCCAGAAATCAGAGTTTGTTCTGGCTCGAGAGGCCTGACAAACACAGGAACTGGAGGAGTGCAGCTGTCCAAGGGTGCCTGCCCTTTGCTTTGAAGAAACTCTAAAGAAGCCAGTACTGCACAGAGCAGTGTAACTACTGTAAAAGAACCAAAGATACAAGTCTCATTTACAGTCACACCAGCTTTAGCCTCAAGGATTAAGTAAAGGACCAGCTAAGTACAGTGGGGAGGTCAGCCAGACACAAGACAGTGAATAAGATTAGCATTTGATATTTGCAGCTTGCATCCTGAGGCTAGGGACTACCTGAACTCTTCAAACTGCATGTTGCCCAGATGAAGTGTAAACCCCACTTGGAGGCATGTAGGTCTGACTGCTCTGTGCAGGGTAGATCTCAAAAGGTCAGGCAGAGCAGTGCAGGACCATAATTAAACATCTGCCAGTGTGGAAGTATGGCACCTCTGTGAAGGAGCTGTTTTCAGAGGCAGACACAGCTGCTTTTGACAAGGCACAAAGACTTGAAAGCAGTGGACAGGACACATGGAGATTATTTTGCATCCGTGTGAGGCAACAGTTCCCAACAGACAGTTCTGCCAAACCCACGACCCATCCAAGCTCGGTCCTGCAGGGAACCAGTGACATTTTCTAGGCTCTGTCAGCTCACATAAGTGACATCAGTCTCAACAGAGCATCATTTCTTGCCTTCCTTTGTTGTCTCCACATGACAGGTTTTGCAAAATCTGCTCAAGCTTCAAGACATATCTCTGCCATTAAAGCTCTGATTCCCATCTCATTTTGTCCTATTGTGGTACCAATCTCAAGTACGTTATACTCATTCCTCAGCTTCCTGTATTTTTCAAAGAGTCAAAAGTCTGGGGAATTCTCTCAAACAGGAAAAAAGCCCATACCTTGAGTGTTAGGAGTCCAAGGTGATAAACTTCTACAAAGACAAAACCTTAAGATTCCAGTATGAAGAACTTTATCTGGTTGTACTTTTTTTTTTTTTTAAATCTTTTAGAAGATAGCTATCCACCTTTCACCAGAAGGTCCAGCATGTTGACCAATTTGTAAGAATTAATAAAAATACTAAGTTCATAAACACATGCTGTCACAGAACCAGCGAACAAGCACACTGTTTTGTCATTCAAACCTATGCCTTGTTAGCACTGGAAGTGTGTACTTACCGCAGTATGCTTTTTGCTCCCATGCATTTGATATTATATGACACAGAGTAGATCTCATAGAAAGTGGCCTTCACATTTAAGCAACCAATAAAATCTTTGGGGTTCAGCTTGTACAGATCAAATGTGATGTTAGCTACTCCCATTTTCTTCTTTTGCTTCATAGGTGTGAGTGCATTTCTTGTCTAAAAAAAAAAGATACAAATAAGCCTGCAGAACAAGGCAAGACAACTGTCAAAACTGCAGTTTTTAGGAGGAACTCACTTAGAATTGATTAAGAACTAGCTCAAAACTAAATTTGAATTAAAAGCATTAACAGTTAGAGCAAAGCAAATCTGTAGCTTGTAAATTTTGTCCAAGTCCTGATCAGGCATCTGAAACTGTTCCAAAGAAACCCAGTTTCTGGGTTCTTTTAGAGCTCAAGTTCTGAAATGACATAACACCTCTCAAATATCTTTACTTCGATATAGCTGCCTTTTCAGGGTATACTGAGGCTGCAAGAAATCCCAGGGGATGCTATCCTGGCTATTTCAACAGAAAATGAGACACTATGTTGTTCATTTTAGGGAGAAACACAATACTAACTAGCAATCCTATCAATGGCTGTGAAGATGACATCTGTGAAAGTGAAGAAACTACTCCAAATACCTTCTCATAACACCCTTTTCTTACTAAAAGAAGGGGAGTGAACTATTGATTATGCCTAGGACTTCATGCTAATTTTAAAAAGAAAAAGAAGGAACCTGGAAGGATTTTCCATCCTAACTCCTGCCTCTTCTGCCTAGCAAAGTTTAACACAAGCAGCCCTTGTGCCCTTTCAACACTAGGTCACTTACTCCAAGAGAAAAGAAAAAAAAAAAATCAGTAAGCAAGCCCTATATTTAGGGAGACATCTAGTGGATACATGAGCTACTTTACGCTCACCACATTTTATTAAAGATTAATAATTTGGCAGCTAACAATCTGTTTCTACATATTAAATGAAGCAATAAATTTGTGTAAGTCTGAGGCTTTTCATACTTGTTACCCCAGTGCTCAGCCCGTGCCAAGGCAAATATGGCCAAGTTAAGCGCTGCCCTATGTCATTAGCCAGTAGTTTTATGCCCATTTCTTTTACTTTGATGGCCTCTGAGCTGAGCTCAAACAATTGCCCCACTCCAAAAGAGGTTTGGAGCATGTACATACATTTGGATATTCCTGTAGGATACCCTGTGAGCCCTCGGGATGTTTGATGGAGCATGACAGGGCTTTCTCTGCACTCCAGGTGATTTAGGGTGGAGTTGTGATATTCTTCCACCGTCACTCAGGACACTCGGGGGGCAGCATTTAAGCTAATCCTGCACCATGCCAGACAGGGCATAGGGCAGGGGGGAAGCAGCTGGATACAGTCATATCCCTAGGGGTTTTTTTTGAGGGAGGGGAAGTTTAACGATAGCTTTCACACAGTCCTTTCACAGAAGGGCCCTTCAGAATTTGGCTTATTAATGTATAGCTATGCTACTATCACCCACAAGCCTCTCAGGCAGAAACTAAGGATATGGAATTAGAATGTTAAAGACAGCCAAACTAGGTAGTTCTTAAAATACCCTGAAGCACCTAGGCTGTCATTATATTTTTGTGACAGCTTTTAGCCACTTGCAAAACTGATTACAGATGTTTCTTTAGTTGTCAGTAAAATATTACTGCATCCACCACAAAGGAAAACATATTTTGCACTATTTAATTTGGTCTTTTCTCAGTTGTAAAAGATACCTTTAAAGAGATTGTGTTTTTAGCTTAACAGAAAGCCCTCATTTCCTTTATATTAGACACATGCTCAAGAATGAGCTTTAGATTTTCCTAACTGCAATTTTCCCCATAAGTTTGTTTCAGTTGCAACATTTCATGCAATTCATGGCAGATCTTTGTCAAGAGTTCTGTGTTCAAGTAAGGGGTGGGGGGAAAAAGCAGCAATAAAAAACAAGTCCACAACACACCCCAACTTGATTCATTATCCAGGAAGGCTTAGGATCAATCTGCAACACTTGCCTTCTCTAGGGGAAGTTTCTCCCTCTCCTCAAGCAAGCACTTACTTGTGTCCATTTCTGTCCTTTTTCTAGGATCATGAAGTGTGTGTTATCATCCAGTGACTGAAAGAACTCTTCTGTTTCCACAACTGTGCCATCTTCCTCCAAAACCAGAGTAACTATTCCAGCAGATATAAGGAAGGCATCTAAGGTCTGGAATGAAATAGATTATAGCATATAAAAGGTGGCACATCACCATGATCCTTTTTTTCCTGTCGTTAAGTATTCAGACTTGCTCGTGTGCCACGTTGCCTTCAGCCTCCCCAGGAGTGATTTTTAGAAGCCGCCTGTGGGTCACCTTCCCGGGGTACAGTACTTCACTGTAAGTTTTGGTGAGAGTGGGAGCTTTTCTCTACCTTGCTGATGAGCTCCTGCAGACTGCTGGCCACAATCCCTTTCCGGCTGCTTCTGGAGGCATTTGATACACGGAAAGGTCGTCCTGCAGGCATGAGAGGAGGGAACAGGGTCTGTTTTGTTACTGCTCCCACAGATGCTCCCATGGATACCAAAGATCTAAGATAAAGAAAATTTCAATGTAGTTATAATAACAGTTATGTCAAGCACTGTGAGAAGGACTCAAGTTCAGTGACATAAGCACGTTATGCAAGTAATTCACAGCTCATATTGGACTTGCAGAGCTCGCTTTTCAAATTAAATATTACATAGCCTCTACAGACACTTGTCTCTGAACTGTTCTCTTGCCAGTGAGATAAGAAAACACTTCTAAAACGAAAACCATTTTGAGCAGATGAGGGCCAAGTTCCTTCTCGGTTCAGCTGATGTCGAGGTCTCTGTTCCAGTGAGGCCAACAGGTTTTAGCACTGTGGTGAACTGGAAAGGCAGCAGTTCTTACTCTTACTACATACAGTGATACAGATCACTGCAAGATAAATACTCAGTCAGATAGTTCACAAGGACTACTCCCAGCTAATTATTTCAGATAAGAGCTTGCTTCAGGAAGGCTAAATAATTTTCTTATTATATTTAAAACACCTATTATTAGGATGCAAATGAATTCTTTTTATAATTGACTTGCAAATAACTAAGACATTTGTGTATTTTCTAAATACTGTCCACAGTCCAAAAAATTCCATCTAATTTGGGAAATGACAAAATAAAACATATTTGTGTCCTCAAGTATCAAAGAAGAAATGAGTCAAAAGAACTGAAAAGTGAGATGAGAGTACGTAATGGAAAGTGTCGGGCCACGATAGCAGAGAGACTAGAAGAATTCAGGCACTTAAAAAAGGTGGTTCTGAGTTTATCCTGAACAACCTCCTGTTTTAATAGTGACCGCTTAGGTTCTCTTAGGAAATCTGAGCATACAAGTGGCGACTGCTCTCACATCAAGGTGCAGAATTGCTCCCATCTACACCCAGTGATAATTTTTTGCTGCCAAATTGTATTGGTTAACTCAATCGCCAGACAGATTGCCAGAAACCCCCTTCTGCATGATACCTGGAAAGGGCTGATCTGTTTTTAAACTAGTCTTGTGTATGTAAGAAAGTATTTCACCTCTCACATTCTCCGGTTTTACTCCCTGGATACCTATTGCTCCTTAATAGGAAGTTGCACGAGGTGGGGAATGGATGTGTCACTGCTTTATTCTCACACAACATCAAGGTAAGATATCCGCTTCATATAGGAAAAAAACTATTCTCAGACACTTTCACAGAGGAGGAGGAAGTGAACTGGCAGTCTTTTTTTCCACATCACAAGAGTGACTACAGGAATTCGTAGAAAAATCATGAAATATGATGAAATGATGAATAAAGTTATTGATCAAAAAATGCCCTCCTACTTTTGCCTTTTTGTGCAAGTCCACACTGAGTAAGGAGAAGATCTTTTCCAGACCTTTTGCCCATTTTTTAAAGCACATCTTCTGGGATGCATAAGCAGTCATTTTTGTAACAAGCCAGACAGTTTCAGAAATTGATTTCCTACTTGCTGTCATCCTGAACTGCCCTTTGACACAGCTTCAAGCTACTACCTCTTACTCAAGGACAAAAAAAGTCTCTTCCTCACCAACTCCTCCAGCACTACCACAACTTTTATTGTAGTTTTTTAGAAGGGCAATTTTCCTTCTCCATTCTAGCTCAAGCTAACACCTGTTAGTGCTGTCTGAAAACTGGGCTCCCTTTCTTTCAACACATGCACACATTTGGCTGGTAGAAACCTCTCTCCTCCTCATAGGGAGTGAGGCTGAACAGTCACAGTGGTTTCAGGAAACTGGCAGTGCTTCCAGCACAGGGCCGAGCACTTTCCTTCTAGAGGAGGGTCAGTGCCAGGCAGAAGGACAGAGTGACAAATAGTCCTGACACAGGCCAGGCACCCAGGACCCATAGGGGACACGTGCTAAGACCGGGTGTGTTTGTTGATCGCTGACTAATTTAATAGAGCCCCAGTCACCCTGCTGGGCTCTGGGCAGCTCCCCTCTGAATCACCCGCATCTCCTCCTTGCGTAGGAAGCTCAGCCAGGGCTGGTGACTCCACAGGGCACCTCCATGTTAGGAGGTGCAAAGGATACAAAGACACTTTCCGCACTTACTGACCATACTGCCAGGGTGTTTTTGGTGGTGACAAAAAGCCTCTCTGCTTGAACAATTTTATTTCCCATTACTCAAGCCAAGCTGTCATGCACAAAAGGCAAAGCATATGAGAAAAAGCCATGACACACATCTTAATACAGTGGCAGGCCTCAAAGTCATTGAGAGGTGAAGGTTCAGATGCAGAACCATTCATATATGCCAATTTATAGATGCCATTTTGGCAGCTCTAAGCAGTTTTTTCTTGAGAACTCACTCATAAGAAAAAAAACAAAAACAAATCAATTACCAGTGTTGCCCGTTTCTACTAGAAGATGAAAAAAAGCTTTTGTGGAGAAAAAAAAGAAAAGAAAAAACACAACCCACTCCCCCCCTCACTAAACTAGGACTTCCATCAGCTCCAGCAGACCCAGTCACGTAACAGAAGTCCAAACCTTGAGTAGTTAGCTAACACCAGTGCCACTTGATGTATGTTTCAATAACCTAGTCAATACCACATCTAAACTAAACCTGCCTTAGGAGTCTGGGCTCCTGTGAGAGGTGAGGTTTCAGTCAGTGCCAAGCACCCGAAGCCACGATGCTTTTCCACTCTTGGCTAGCAGAATTGAAGCTCTTCATTGCTGGCTCTACTGCCTAAAACCTGTCGTTCCCCCCAGCCTGCAATGGCCACAGACTTAGGACAGCCCAGCCTAGGCTTAGGGGTCCCAGAAAGATCCCTTTTTACTGCAGCCGTCCTCCAAAACCACACAAAAAATCCTGGCACAAGGAGTATCTCTACTAGACTGGACTTACTGAAAATAGTCTCCTAGCAGAAGGTGATCAAGCCAAGCCAAGGAGCAAGGGGTACAGCGGGCATTGCAGAGTCCTTGTCAACTTTATTAGAAAGTTGAGTGTATTACCATGGACAACTCCACTTTTTCTTTTTTATATATATTATTATTCTTTAAAGCTGAAAAGCTCCTACAGCAGTGGAAAATGCGAGAACTCCAAAAAAGTATTTAGAACCAAAACACAAAAATATCTTCAAAGTCTAGAGTCTTATTCAGTTTGCTGGCTTACAAGTGCTTAAAAAGGGAAATTGCAGGTACCATCCCATGTGTTCAGCATAATGTCAAGGCTGGAGGAAGGGGGATTGATGACAGACAAATTCAGCTTTATTAACGAGGAAAAATAAAAATAATAAAAATAAAAGCCTGCCTTGAGCCCTGTGCAGACTTTTCACTCTATCTCTGTTTGCAATAGCCCATGCATGTTTATTTAAGAACGTGGTGCAACAGCCTTCGGCCACACTCACTGGCAGAGTTGCACAACACGAGTAGCTTCAGAGCACGGCACCATTTGACTTTTAGGGCAGAGTTCACAGGCAAACAACAACGGCAGAAACAGCCAAGCCAAAAAAAGAAAATAAAAATAAAATAAAAATAAAGCCAGAAACTCGTTAGGGAACCGGAGGGTCTCCAGCATTGCGAACTTGGCTTCTCTGCCGTAGCACTAAGGCTACCAGCAGAGCAGCCGTAACAAGATGCACGTGAGCAATGCACAGGTGGGACCGCTGCACACGCAACAGGCACACGGAGCCCTGGGGTGTCACTACACGCACAGAGCCCTCAGGCTCTGCCCCATCCCCGCGGCTGCTGTGACCCCCCCAGGGCAGCTCCGCGCCCCGGGGCAGCCTCGCCCCGGGGCTCCCCGCGGCTCCCACCAGCCCGGCCCGGGCTCGGCCCCCAGGCG
>VZSV01000022.1:5992426-6025553 GCA_013398735.1 Nothocercus julius | reverse complement strand
CGCCCCGGGCTGCCGCGGGAAAGAGGCTTCTCCTGCCGGGAAGAGGCTTCCAGTCGCGCGGCTGGCGGGGCGCCGCGGCCGAGGCACGCCGGGAGCCCATCTGCCTTGGAGCCTCCCGGCGCTAGAGTAAATCAGCAGATTACACGTTTCAGCTTCTGATTTTAGAGCCGTGGATAAGCTTACGCCTTGGATTAAGGCAGAGGGTGGCCCTCGTGGTGGCGGCATCTAGCGCTGTTCTCCTGGCAGAGGCTCCGTTTGCACAACAGGCACAAACACAGCTATTCCTCTCACATTGAGCACGAATACAGAGCTGTTTTTCCAGAGTTAGAAAAACACTCTGCCCTGAGTCAGGAAGCCGCAAAGTCCAGCTCTTATATGGCACCCTGACCTGGAGCCTGAGGACCGACCAGGAGACCTGCAGCCACTGCTGGTCAGCAAAAGCCTCGACCCAGAGGCTCCCAGAGGCAGCCCTCACGCTACCTTTAGCGTCAGGAATAAGCAGTTACCTGATTACCTGGGCTGCTTTGCTCCTCCAGCCTGCTTACAACATCATATTTCTCTAGTAGTCAGGCTGACACCTCCTCGAGGTGACAAGCTAAAGCCACCCTTCTCAATCACAGGACAAACCATGGTCTTGGTCCTCCCTCAAAGCCAGGCTCAGCCCCTCAGCCTGGCCCTGGGGCTCCGAGCACAGATTTTTGTCTCCTCCCTATCAGGCTGTTTAGCACTTGCAGGTGTGAGGGACCCTTCCTCTGGGTTACCGCTCTCTTCTTCTGTATTCTACTACATTCAGTTTATCTTAATCCAGTGATATGACTGCAGCACAAACTTCCATATCCTTAGGCTGCAAAGCCAGTGGTTGCCATCTGTACCAGGACTGTAGAAGTGGGATTTGGTATGGTGATTTGGTTTGCCATGCTTGAACAAAAGCTTGCTCAGGTCATTTTGTGGTTTGTGGCAAATTACCAATAGGATTTCTGCAAGGATCTGTGTCAGGTTACAAGTGTTGCAAGAGGACTGAATGTCTTAATATTTCTAATTGAGCCAATTTTTTTTCCTTTTTTTTTTTCCCCCGGAGAAACAGGACTGTGTTTTAAAGCCCAGTAAGATGGGTATAACTTTGCCACACAATAAGTAGAGAAAATAACTGTCTTATTAATAACAAATATTTGGCCTTGTTGCTGGCTAGTGGAAAGGATTCAGCTGAGAATGTGAGCCTGGCAGTACAACTGAGCTCATGAAACGCTAGGAGTTTGTGGGTCTTAGCGAGAAGAGCAAAGAAGAGGCAAGGAGTTTCAAGAAAGCAGATTTCAGGGCTCTCAGAGGATTATTGGAGATGATCATGTGGGACAAGTTTCAGACTGAGAGAACTGTCATTTTCTGGAAGAAATATTAATTGGATATATACAGTGTGAGGGGGGGAAAGGTAACAAAGAAGGTAATCAGTTTGGTTATATCGTGAACTGAAACTTAAGAAGGAAGTGGGAACTAGATCAACTACTAAGGAAGAATAAATATAAGGGAGTAGCATGAGGCAAACCTGGCAGAAAATAAGATCTCATTAGAAGTGTATGTGACAAGGTAACATTCAATAGAAGAACACTGGTTGCAAGACGAAAACCAAGAGAGAATCATCCCACTGTTTTACAAGAAGGAAAACTAATAGTAGATGAAGGTGAAGAGGCCAAAAACTTGATGACTTCTTGTGTACAGTTTTCACTGAGATTAATCATGAGGAGAACAAAGTACATGGCAGATACTAAAGGGAGGGAGCACGAGAGGTGGAGATACGTGAGCAACTGTGCTAATCACCCCTCCTAAACTACTGCCTTGCTGTCCCCTTGCTGACTCCATAGCTGCCACTTGTCCACTGCGGTTCAAGTCAGACGAGTTTGCTCAGCCACTTCTCGCAGGGGCTGTGCTGCTGCGAAGCGAAGGCCGCCGCACGCAGCGTGTTCAGCAGGGAGTGGGAGGCGCTGGCAGATCTTGCATGCAGCTCCATCCTGGTGAACATGCCGTGTCTCCTCGGGTTAGGATACCACACCGCAAGAGGGAAGTGGAGGAACTGAAAGAAAGCAGGAAAGCAAGAATGACGAGAGATCCAGAAAACTTGATTTAGGGGTTGCGTAGTCAGGGATTAAGAAGATTGGGTGGAGAAGTGATCAGAGGGACTATACTGTGAAGAGGAATGGAATGAAATCTTCATGCCCACAGGGGCTTTAGCAATAGGAAGGGAGAAGTAAGTTGTACATTAGGAAATATTTCAGCTCTAAAAGGACTGTTAAATGTTGGGATCAATTGCCTAGAGAGGATGTGTAGTCATTTAGACAGAAACATGGTGTGCGTCAGTGATCAAATGACCTGAGGAACGAGCCAGAACACTGAGGATCAATTTGGTGATTCCTTCAATTTGGTGATTCCTTTCAAAGCTCTGACAAATTACTTGAGCACTATTGATGCTGAATAAAGTGTTTCTGTATACCCTACGTCCCTTGATCTAGCTTGTGCAAGAAGTAGACAGATGTATTTACAAGGGTGTCTGCAAGGAAAGAAAATAGATCTGCAATGACTGGCTGAGATTTGCAAAAGTTAACCTTTTTCAAGCCTTTTTCCCCTTCCAGGTTTTCAGCTAAGGTTGATCCCTTGCCCTCATTTCTGCTAGAACCACCCTAATTAAGGTTAATTATTTCTCATCCTTTCTGCCCAGACCCAGCTTACAGTTCTTCAGTGTCCTCAAAGTAACCATACTGGTTTCTAAACTGCCTTTCCTGCTTAGCAGTTTCCCATCTCCGTTGCCTTCGGCTCTACTTTGGCAGGCTCTGCAAGGTTGCTTGTTTCTGAATGTTCTTTTTTACCTCCACTGTGCCATGACTGGAAGTTTTTAAGTGCAAATGAGGCAAGCATCTGTCACTGAGGGCTTAGCTACACTTGATCCTGTTTTGAGACAAGGCTGTGGAGGAAACGACCTCTCAAGGTTGCTTTCTACCCAGTTTTCTGTATTTTTTCAGAATCTTTGTTAATTAAGCCATATTTCACAATGCCTAACAGCTTTACAGTAACCACTAAGTGCTTTTATTAGTTGTAGGAGAGAATGAGGCTTTCCCCTAACAGCAATCTCACTGCTGTTCACGCCTGCACAAAACAAATGGGGAACAGTTTTTGTTTTGGTGCTAATTAAAATCCTCTGTAATTTGCTGGAAACTGTTCTGTGGTCCGCAAGACTCCAATTTAAAATCCCAAGTTTGAACAAAAGACTAACACTTTGCTTCAGTGAACCATCTGGCCCAGAAAAAATGTTGATTATGAGATTTTGTGGGCGGGTATTTTGTTTTGTGCTTCTTCATTTTCGATGTTTTTAACAATAGCATCAAGACAGTGTTGATGGATGGGCACATACTGCATACATGGAAAAAAAACCTACCAAGAATCTTTCAGTGGAGTGATTTTTTTCCAACACCTGTTTAAATGTAAATGCTTCATAGTTAGATGGGATATTAAAAACAGAAAGTCAAGTTTTGCCCTCATTCACCCCCTTTGTATGTGTGAGTGAATTACAGATACTTATGAGGGGCATTTAGCTGAAAGATGACTTATGAGAGTTATATTGTGACAGCACTAAACAATGGCAGATCTTTTGTCTGAGATTTGTTATTGAAGTTACTGTATCAGAAAATAAATATTCTAAGCTAGTTGAGTATAATCTGGAATGTTGTAGTTTACATTTCAAAACAACTGCAAAAAATATAAGATCAAAGTAAGATCAAAATCACGTTAAAATTTATTTGTCTTTCTTATGTTTATTGTTTAGAGATACTTCTTACAGGAAAAAAATGTTTCAGAAAGTAATGTGACTTTTTATTTTATAAACTTTACAATTCTATTTTATGAGACTTTCCACAAATTGGGAGGTTATCAAGCATGGAATTTTCTCATAGCCCTGCAGTTATATTATTGTTTTGTGGCAGAGTCCGAATAGTGTCAGACAGCACTCCAGAACTTTTGGCCCCCAAACTGAACTGTGTTCTCACACTCTCTTGATAGCTGCGCTAATAAATTAAAACATAGATTTTTTAAATCTTCTTAGAACTAGATGTGTTTTCTATCTTATATGGCATGTTTTAAAAGCTTAATTAAAAATAACAGTTACTGTCTTTTGCTTCAGTCAAAATACAAAGACTAAGACAATAATAGACAGCTTAATGAGTGACTTCCAGGGGGCCCCACTGTTTTTAAGTCAAAGGCTTTAAGTCAAAGTCAAACAGTGATGTGTTGACCCTGATTTAGAGGATTCACAAACAGGAGCTTGGTTCATAGATACCACACAGGCATCTATGCAGGTGACATTTCCAAAGTTGGTCCACTAGAATATTTTTAGGGGCCACAAACAGATAAAGATTGAGAAAAATATTGCTGCGCATCACTGTAATGGTAATGTTCCTGACCTGCTGGTAACTGACATTTCAGATTGCAGAGTTATACCCATTCATTTATGGTGAGGGTAGAGCAGGTAAGGATTGATAGTAAGATTGAGATGACTCTTCAGTTTATCACTTGGCACCAAGATGCCTCATTTTCCTGATGATCTACCACCCAAGGAGCACCCAGCCCACTCTTGCACAGTTTCTGAAATGAAGTAACGTAAAACATGTGAAGAAGGACACAGGGCCATCAGCCTGATCTAATGGTCACACATGAATCATTCCTTCTTGACAGATACTTGGGGCATACTATTACCACTGCAAATGTAGTAAAAAAACTCTTAAAAATACTCAAAGCTGGAACATTCACTGTAATCTTCATCCATATCCCTATGATGAATGATTAAGAATGACTCTGTTAACAGCTTCTTGCAAAGTAACTTTGGAGCCAAAGAGCAGATATGAGTTCAGTGGTCAGAGTCATTCTGCTGGCTTCCCTGAGGTTCAAAAAAGCAGTTATAACTATATATTCACAGACCAGAGATCATGAGCTCCTTCCACGTGAGCCTCCAAAGTTTAATACTTTATCATCATTTGTGGCCTTTGGACTTCTTTACTGAGTTTACAGGGACATATTGTCATACAGGGACAAATCAATCTCTTCTGAAATGCCACTAAACTCATGTAAAGTTATCCTGAAAAATAACTTTGTTATAAAATTTCGCAGAGGAGGAAACTGACAACTAGAGCTTGAATCTTCTGCAAGTCTGAAATTATGATCTCTTTGGAGTTCAGGGCAGTAAGATCTGTTGGTCTTCTGTTGGAGAAGGTAGCACCAAAACCTTTGGGGCGTGAATTGTTTGTGTGCCCATTTGATATATAACAAAACCAGAATTCCTAATTCTCCTAATTTTCTGGAATATGGAAACCTGTTTATTATAAATCACCTTAGGTTAATACTGAATTGTGAAGGTCTCAGGAAAACATCTGCTGAGAAAGAAACTAGTCTCTCTAGGGAAAGGATGTATAAAAAAAAATGCTCTTCATCAACTGGTAGAAGGAATAGCATAAAATTAGAGTTGATGGAACTGGCTCTAGAGGAAATTTGAAGAAGAGTTGTAATTTCTCTGTGTGGTGTCATCACCTGGCAAAGTGTTGCTACAGAAGTTATTTTTCACATTCTTTCATTAGATTATTAGAGCAATAGAGACAATAATCTATAATCTATAGATTATAATCTATAATAAACTATAATCTCTATTGCTCTAATAAGCAATAATAACAAGCAATTATTGCTTATTATTAACAAGCTATTATATTGTGTATATATACATCTAACTCCATATGTGATGGCTTTAGATTCTATAATCAGCTCCAGTCCTTATGGCTGGGGCAGGACTGCAAAGCCATGGAGGGAGCTGAGCAATCACATGAAGCGTCACCAATCATTTTATAAAAGAGACTTAAACATAACTGCTTTTTCTCCCCTCCCCACAAGCCTAGATAATGCTATTGCTCCCTTGCCCCCTCTGAATTCAACAGAGAGCTTACAGAAGCTTTTTGAGACTAACGTAGTCTACACCTGCATATGTATAGAGAGAGCCATAGAATCACTGCAGTTGGAAAGACCTTTAAGATTATCAAGTCTAACGATCAACCCATCACCACCATGCCTGCTAAACCATGTCCTTAAGTGCCTCATCTGTGATAGATTCTTTATGGTTGGAAAAGACCTAATACAGAGAGAGAGAGAATTTACATGGCACGCATACCTGGCACCTATGAAAGAGCTGTAGCCTCTCACTTTCATGGCAGTTTGTTATAATTAATTAAGGAAATCTTTGCCATGGACAATGGGTGTCATTCTTGGGGAAGGTGAGAAATGCAAACAGGCAGTTATTGGGATAATTAGTTCTCTATTCATCTTGTGGATTTTCTGTTCAGGCCCAGCTGAGTGGGTTAATAAAATAAAGACAGATGGCAGTGGATTATTTCAAACACTTCTTTGTCCGTGTGTAATCGCCACAGATTTTTTTCCTTGCATTCACTTAGGGCTCAGTCAAAAGCCCTTTAAGTAAATGGAAAGATGCCTATTGATTTTGATGGGCACTTATCCAAGGTCTCCTTTTCAGCAACTTTCCCTGCTAAACTTTGGCCTACTCATAGTTCTCAATGTTTTGAGGGTTTCTTTTTTTGCTTTGTTTTGTTTTTAGAGGAAGAAGAAATCAGTTCTCATGGAGTAACTCCTGGAGACTACAGGTAAAAAGAACAGGGGGTACTTTTACATCCTTACGGCTTCCGTGACTGTATCCAGGGTAAGAGGTTGCTCCATTTTTGCTCCGCGGGTTTCATACCAAAGAAGTTGAACTGTTAGGAGAAGCGTAGGGACGAGGGGCCTGCTGGAATGTGTGTCCTGGCCCCCGTATGAGCCGTGTCCTCTTGAAGCCGTAGGCGAGGAAACTGGGCTTGGCTTGAGCGCAGGGCCGAGGGCTCAGGCCTGCTCAGAGTGGGTTCTCCAAGGGTCTCACAGCGATGAAGACGGATAAATAGCCACAGAAACGTTGCTCTGCGCTGTTGCTCGCCCAGGAACAGGGAGGGCAGCCCATAGTCAGCAGGGCTAAGGGAAAAAAAAAAAGGGTCCTGCAACCGTCTCACGCGTTTTCTCTCCGCGGCCTTCTCGTGCCGGCCCCGTGGCAGCGGCGCCCCGCGGGCGCCCCGCGGCTTCGGGCCCATCCGCGCGGCCGTCCGCAGGCGGCTCCGCGCTAACCCGCGCCCTGCTCTCCTGGCGGCGCGGGCGGGAGACCGATCCAGGAAACGACGTTTTTTTTTTTTTCCCTCCAGCAGGAGGACGGCAAAGGGCCGTGGTTTGCCAGCGGGATGTGCGGCGTGGGGGAAGATAAGGCAATGGAAATCCCTGGCGCGAGGGGCTCTGTGGCGATGCTGGCACCACCCTGGCAGAGGAAGCGGGCAGGCGTTTTAAGAGCAGCCCTGTCAGCTCTGACACAGGCAGATTTTCAGGTAATGCGTTAAGCATTTTATTTCTGTTTTTTTTTTTTTTTTTTTTTTTTCTTTTCTATTTAAAATACTTAGGGTTTATGTAAAGGACACTTTTAGAGACATNTTCTATTTAAAATACTTAGGGTTTATGTAAAGGACACTTTTAGAGACATAAAGTCTCTGAGGGACAGCAGTACTGGTGGGAGCACTGAGGCTGCATTCCTGCAGCATCTAGTCTGCCTCGCTGCAGGAAACGGGGGATTTTCCACATCTTCCAGCGGCACTGGGATTGGCTCCGTGGGCCGCCGAGCCTGGGGCTGCGCGTCGCTGCTGTGGTCCCTGGCAGGGCTGCCCATCAGGCGCTGCCTGCAGCCAGCCCAGCTGCCGCAGGGGGCTCACGATGACGACGTTACCCTGCGCCCTTGTTTAAGCTGTTCGTGCAGCCCTTGCCCCTGCGTGTGGCCCAGCACAGGGCGCTTGGCAGCTGCTGACCGCGAGGGCCGGCTCGGGGATCCCCCGCGCCCGGAGCTGTGCCCGTGGCTGCTCCCTCTCAGCCTAATGTTTCCCAGCCTCTCTTTCTCCAGGCTTAAATTGCGTGCTGCTACGCGCGTGTTTCTCGTCTGAAGGGAATTATAAGTTAATTAGACAAACAGTGTTAACGCACGGTGGGTAAGGCAGAGGACTGCGCTTTCCTGTAAGTCAGCATCCTCTTGCTTGCGTTAGTGCTGGGCAGCCGTTGTCTTTTGTAAGTGGGGGAGAGGATCCTATGCTGAAGTGTGTTTGAAGAACCTTTCTGCAGGTAGGAGAACAGTGAACCTAAGTTTGAGAAAGAAAAATGGCTGGATTTATGGGTGTTGGGGAGAGTACCGCGCGTAACGGGCAGCAAAGGAGCAGTATCTTAGTCGCAGCTGTTGACGTGCTTGCAGAAACTTTCTTGTTGCTCTTCACTTTTCTTGGCAGATTCAGCTCCAGAAGGGCTTTGGCTTTGCCAAGCCCTTCCCTGCACATTCAGACAGTGTTTCAGTATTCCTCCTGGATTACCTGTCCCTGTTTTCGCCTCTTGTACATTTCCTTTTTATGTCTGAGCTTAGTGAGGAACTCCTGGTCTATCCATGCAGTTCTCCTGCTGCCTCTGCTTGATTTCCTGCTCACTGGGATGGGCCATTCCTGAGATTGGAGCAGGTGATCTCTGAAAATCAGCCAGCTCTCCTGGACCACCCCCTCTCCATGGGATTCTTCTGAGCAGAATCCTCAAGAGGCCAGAGTGTGCTCTCCTCAAGTCCAGGGCTGGGATCCTACTTTTTGCCCTGTTCCCTCATGACCCTGGACTCCAGCATCTCATGGTCACCGAAGCCAAAGCTGCCCCAGCCGTTGCTTCCCTGCTGAGTTCTTCCTTGTTTGACAGTATGAGTCCATCAGACTGTCTCCCCTCGTTGGCATGTAGACCAACTGTGTCAGGAACCACCTTGCAGTCCAGAAACCTCCGGGATTGCTCGTAGCCAGCTGTGTTGGCCCTCCAGCAGGTATGAGGCTGGTGAAGGATGAGGGCCTGTGGAGGTGAGGCTTGCTCCAGCTGCCTTTCTGCACAGACTACACACAGGATGAATTAGTTCATTACTATAAAAAAACCCCAAAAACTATAAAAATATATTTATATGTGGTACAGTACAAAACAAATGCTAGTTTCTGAAGCACAAAAAATAGCATTGCAGAAGAGAGACAAGAACACAACATGGACATTTCTGTATTTTTAAAATATATTTTCGTAGTGAAATCTCTGTATGATAGACATGAGCTTAAATTCAACTGAGGACAGTGAGTGCACTGAAACTGCACGTGTTTATATGAGGAATTAGTCAGATCTTTGGTTTCTTGATCCTATCTGTGTTTTCAGATATGTAGCCATCTTCCCCTGGGCTTTATGAACAGCTGAAGGTAGTTGTTCTTAGCTTCCAATACATAATGGCTTAGTCAAAATTATGTAAGCGTAACTCCTGTAAAGAATTTTTACAGGAATTATGATGACATTTATGTTTTATTGTTTATTTCTACGTGTGCACTAATGTTAGATTCACTGCAGCCTAACAAGTCAGTAAAGGTAGGCTGGTGTAAATAATTAGCCTTTAATCTCTCTTGAAGTTAGGGTACATATTTAAGACTAATTCCTCCTCCCTCTGCTATTTCATGTCTAAATGAAATGGTGCAGGGATAAAGTGCAGTTGAAATAATCTGCAGTAAAATGTAAGTGGTTTTCTCCTAAATTTTAGAAGAAGTATTTAAAATTAGTGAGTCCTTATACTTTATATCAATATACTATACCTTATATCAATATACTGGTATATTGATTTCCATATCTGTAAAGTGAAAGCAAAATACTAAGCATCTTTTAGTGTAGCATGTTTCAACCTTTTTACAAATAGTAAATGCACCAGCTTTTACTGTGCACCAGTTGCGAGCTGGGAGATGCCCGCATGATATTTCTAAAGTGTAACATGTATATATAAAAATGATATAATAATAGTGATATACGTATATGTTACAGTAAAAGCTTCCATTAACATATTTGTTGATTGAAACATTAAGCAGGACCCTGAGGCACACTGAGCACCTGAAGCAACAATTGAGAGTCACCCCTTGTCTCCAGAAACCCTGAGTATTTGTATGTGTATCCCAGCAGACTGCTAGCTGTGCACAGCTCCTCTTTCCTGTTCCTTCGGGGCCGGAGGGCGGCTAGCTTGGCTGGGCTACACGCACGGTCGCGCAGGGGCAGCAGCTTCACCGGCGTCGCAGGGCTTGTGTCCCCTTGTGCCAGTAGAGGTTTTGGGCCACATTTTCTGAGTGTGGTCTCACCAGGAGCAGCTGGTGGTGCTGCTCCGCAAGAACAAATTCAACAGCGCGTGGCAAGAAAAGGTCTGTGTTTGTCGGGAGAACAATGCGGTGCTTATTACGATGGCCAAACAAAAGTGAAGGAATCCTGATTTTAGTTCCACGCGGCCTGCCAGTCTGAATAATAGCACTTGAATTCATTTCAGAATAGAATAGACCAGTATTCCTATCACGAATCTAGCGAATTCATGGATTTAAAAGTGACCATTAGTGCCACAGTATTTAGAAGGGATGCTGTGCCGGTTGGTGCAGCAACAGAACACATTCACACAGGATTCTGCCTTCTCACACGTGCAAAACATACTGGTACTGTCTTTTGGGATAGATGTCCTCGTATGTTGCCCACAGTCTTAAATTCAAATGCCACCATTGTGTATTTATGGTTTAAAGACATAGACTCCTCACATCCAAGGAGGTTTTCAGCTTAATATTGTAGAGTTTACCCTTTCTTTACTGAACTCTTTAATGGTTAATATAATCTTTTTGTATAAACAACGTACCTGTGAGCCACAAGATTTTTACCTTAGCAGACATGCCTGAATAATTGCTCTTCTTTCCAGTGATTAATCCTTCCAGTTTTATTATTTCTGTAAAATTTGCTGTATAAATATAATGGGCTATAAAGTGTAGAAATAAAACCCTCTATATTGCATTTTAGTTTAGAATTTTAAGATGAAAAAAAAAAAAAAAGCCAGAGTGTTAAAATCCTGAACGGTGATTTTCCCTTCGAATGACGATATAAAAGATCTTTTGCTACTGAAGCACCGTATGCGTATTAAGTACAGTACCCATAGTGCTGTTATCATGTTTGGTGCATGGCTTAGAAGAAAACTGAATTTCTCTTTCCACTATCGGTGAATGATTTGCACTTAGTGCTCTGGAGCTGTTTTATGGAAGGCTTAACTGTAACACATTGTATAATGATGACTGTTAAAGGAACCATAATTCTCAAAACGTCTCAGAAATTTCAGTCTTGATCATATAATTCTGCCACAGTCTTGGTCATTTCAGTCTTGGTCATGTCGAAATAAAGCACTTTTTTTTTGTATACAGTTTCCCTACTGAAAAAAAAAGGAGAGAGAAAAAAAAGGAACTGACTTAGGAAGATACCAGGAAATAAAGCTGCAGTCAAAGCAGTGCTTTACTGTTTCATATCTCAAAGATCCTCTAGGGCCTCTCCTGTGCACTTGCTCAACAGAGTCCACCTTGCTGAGGACTTCAAAGGGAAACAGCATAATGCAAATTCTGGTAACAGAATGGCTGGTGGAAAAGGATATTTTTATTGTTTTAATAGAACTCATTACCAGCCGGAACCGAATTCTAGATTAAAAAACGCAGAAAATCACCTGTGGGTCCCCAGGTTAGTGTTCCAGTATATGCAAAACTCCTTAGTGGTTACACTCTTTAGATTAGCTCATGTAACCAAAGGGATAATTTTGGTCTTTGAGCACATTCTAAGCATGCTATATATCTCTATATGCTATATCTGTATCTCTGTGCTAAGCACTGCTCTGTAAAATCCGACAAGATCAACAAGAGAGGCTGCAGTGGAATTAGCCACTGATCACTTGCCTGCAGTTCACAGGTATTTCCACTGTTTATTCTACCAGCGTGCACTGGCTCAAGTTACCACTGGAGACTAGGATAGCAACGTGGAGGTATGAAATATTTGGAACCACTGTGCTGGTGACAAGTGGGGAAACAAGATGGGAAAAGGAAGGGAAAGTGAGAACTCCTCACCTATGGAGGAAGATACAGCCTTTTCAAAGCACAGACGTATTTGCTGCAGTGCTCACAGAGAAAATCTTGGGACATTTTGGATGCCCAACTGCAGACACATACATGCAGTTTATAATGTATGCAGTGGCAAACATTTGCACCATTTTCCTACTGCTGGTAGGAAAAGAAAACCAGCATATTTAACTAAGCCTTTTGAGTGACTTGAAGTTCTGGCTTGGGTACTACACTTGCAGCATTATGAAAGGACACACTTAACAGGAAAGCTGACAGAGGAGCATGCAGAGCAAAGTTTAGTCAGGCTTGCAAGGAAAAACGAAGAAAGGACAAACTCTGGTACCACTTATTTCAGTCAATATGTAGTTGCATACGTAGTAGACCTAAGGCTGCAGTTTGGCGAAAGCTTCTTCGATCTGGCACAGTGTGTGTCCGAGTGGAGACGTCCTGCCTGCCCCCTCACTGCCCTCTTTCATGCCTGAAGTCAGCTGTTTGCGGTGGCCATGGGATGAATTGGCTTGGGAAACCAATCCGTCTGTAAAATAATCCCTTTTTTGTTTACCGGGCTACTTTACAGGCAGATCACTTCACTCATCTGGTCCATTGGAAGGATACAAAAATGTTTGTATTGGCATACAGAGGAGGTGGAGGTGGGGGGAAAGGGCTGCTTTTTCACACGCAGTGCCAGCGCAACAGGCAGCCCGAGTCGGACCGAAGCTGAAGCTCAAAGCAGGCTCACGCAGGAGAATTTTCGAAGGGACTGGCAGATTCCGGTCCTGGCTCAGTAAGGCGCTTGTGGCTGCAGACGCAGATCTCCCGGCCTCGCTGCGTCCCGCGGCAGCAGCGCGCGCCACCCTCACACAGGTCAGAGCCTCCGTGGCCGGAGCAGCGCGAGGTGCCGGGAAGCTCGCGGGAGGCGGCAGCAGCCTCCCGTTGCACCGCCGTGATCCCTGCCCGGCTAAGCTTCCTTGCGGAGCTTATCCCGGCCACAGAAGTTAGAGCAAAGCCCCTCTGCTCCGACGGCTGCTGAGGCTAAGCCCCCCGGGATCAGAGTGGGGCAGCCAGGCCCCACATCTGTCGCTTCGACCTCAGCTGTCCTCCAGGAGTCGGGGGCGAGAGAATGAGAGACCAGTGAGCTTATTAGTATTTATTATTCGCACTATTATAGCACCTCAGTGCCCTTCCGTGGACCAGAATCCCATCTACTTAGCACTGTGCCAACCCTAGGACCCTGCCCCGAGGGGCTCACAATCTAAGCTTCCCCGGAGAGGCAGCAGCGGGATGCACGGAGCTGGATCACCGTGACAGGAGGACAGCACCGGCCGCCCGCTGAGGTCTCCTCGGCCCAGTTCTTCAGTGCCGAGCTGGGTCCAGGGCGTGCACTTCAGACATTCTTCACACCGCCAATACCTGGTATTTCTCTTTTTTAAAAAAATCAAGAAATCTCGCGGAATTTGTGTAATCTTCAGTGAAAAACATTTCTCATCGCAAGAAAGACATTTAAGGTTCTTCATGGGAACTCTGCTTTGTGTTTTCTAGGCAGATAGCTGAGCATGTATACAAAATCTACACATGCAGTGTAAAAACAAATTAAAAAACTTTTGACTAATAGGTATCTTTTGGTGCACTCATTTATTTATTTATTTCACTCTTGCAAAAAAGAGATATCTTTAAATTCAACTTTTTAAGAAAAAAACAGGTGATTTCATATGAACTATTTTTAGTTTTTTTCTTACCTATTTTTCAATAAAAATAATCTAAATAAAAAATTATTACCTTGGTGGTAACCTGCTAGATACAAGGATATAGAGCAAATGTGCTTTTACAAAAGGGAAGCGTGATTACAACTCTGTGAGAAGGGTATGTGATTTACAGCTACCTTCTTTTGCAAGCATAGCATATGTGCTTATTTTAAATAATTTGTCAGTGGGGGCCAAATACTGCTCAAAGTGTCTCTAAAATCAGGAGCAACTTGACACAGCTGGCCTGCTACTGTGGGTCATAGTTAATACTGTGAAAAACACATGAAGTTCAATAGTCCTGCTTTTAACTATAATTGCTCTGTGACAGGAAGGATTCACAGGTTTGAATATCTTACAGAGGCCTGTAGGAGGGCGCTGTGATTTACCCCTATGAACTGGGATGAAGAAAACAAGAGCTAGTGGAGCAGTTTGTGAAATTATGAAATATTTTCTGTGGTCAGTTCTGCAATTAGCCATTTGGATGGCCCCCACTGAAGGTGCACAAGTAACACATACTCTTTATCTGAAAAAGAACCTCTAATATTAGCTTTTTTCTATGCATTCTCTAAATTGCTGTAAACATCTAAGATACCCACATACACACATGGGTATGTGTGTGTATAAATATGTGTGTATATACTTGCATATACGTGTAGAGGTGTATATATATACACAGGCATATATGTACACATACATATACACGGATATATAGCTATGACATAGTTAGGAAATAGTAATGTCGTTTTTATTGCATTTTAAGTATCATAGAACAAGGGTATTATAGGCACACATCTTAACTACTCATCCTTACTACAGTCCTAAAGCTCATTTACCTGAGATCTGCATTTGTAAAAATAAAGTTCCATTTTTAGCTGCATGTTACAAAAGACTAAATATCAGCCCCACGGATATGAAATTACAACTTAATTTTGAAACAACACTACAAGTAAAATATGCTATCTTATAAAAAAGATACTGCTGAAAGAGATACATATTAAAAAGGAAACAAGATCTTTAGAGGTTTAAAAATCTTCCCAGGCCTTCCAACATTGTAATAAATTTGTAAAAAATATTTGACACAAAATCTCCACAGAAAGCATCCTGCTGAAATCACGTACCCTTTAAGCCACCCATCTTGTTAAAATTACGTAGTTCAGGAGGGTAGACTCCATATTACAAGAACTGAATTTCCATCAGTTTTCATCATCCCGTCTGTAGTGAATAGTTTGTATTTCCTGAGCTATGAACATAGCCATCTCTCTGGTGCCTGCAGCAATCACTCGGCAGGACATAAGATCCAGAGGTCCCCCTGCGGACAAGAGGGTTAAGAACTGACTCAGGTCATGTAAAAAGGCAACACATTCTTAAATAAAAACCACACTGTAATTAGATAGGTTCAGAAACATTGCAACAACTTCACACAGCTTGTTTTGGGATGAGAGAGAGAACCAAAATGAGCAACTCCCATCTTGAATCAAGATCTTGAGAACTTCAAAACTCTTGCAAAAATAATAATTTTTAAGAATTCTAGATACGGTGCCAAAGCAAACAACAGAAGTAGTGAATATCTACATATGTTCACTACAAAATGCACTGTTTTCTTGTCTTCCTCTCAGATAAAAGTCAAGATGTGTTTTACTGCAAATTTACTAATAGGAAGGGATAAAACAGAAATTAGTTCAACGAGGATAGCATTCTTAGTCCTTTATGACTTTTCACAATATGCAAACTAAACAGTAAATAAAGAAAATGAACAGTACCTATGCACAGTCACCGTAAACTTCACTATCCTAGAGGCCCATTTTTTCTGGAGATGTGTACCATAGAAATGAATAAAATTATCATCTAAAATAATAAATCAGAAACTATATTGTCCTCTAAGAGCTTCCTAGTCAGTAATGCTCACACATATGCCTGTCAGGCCTTCCTTCTGCAATGCTGTCTCCGCTGAGATGTGTTTGGTGTTTGAGCATAATGATCAACCTTGTGGGCTGGTCTTTACAGAAAATCTGATGCTTTAGAAGAGTTACTGAAAGTCATGGAAGAACAATCTGACTTGGAAGACCTTTGATGTGATGAAAACCCAAGCTGGAATTACATCATTAAGTCATGAATAACCAGCCAGAGCCTAATGGTGAGAACAGACATTTCTAATGAACATTGCTAGAAATGACACTGAGTCATGGGAAAGGGACTATACTGAAGTAACAGAAGTTGCCCTGAAATACCACTCAGACCCCCAAAAAATCAGTGAAAAAAAGAGTATTTTACTCACCTGAAGTGTCTATGACAGTGCCACCTGCCTCTCTAATAATCACAGTAGCTGCGGCCAAGTCCCAGCAGTGCAAGCCAAACTGGTAATAGGCATCCGCGGCACCAGACGCCAAGTGGCACAGCGCCAGGGTAGAGCTGCCGATCACTCGAACCCTAAACACGGCGACAAGGGCACAAATCACGTACGCAGGCGAGGCCTTCGCCTGCAGCCTGGCTGTCAACACTGCAAAATGTGCAGGGGACTCGACCAGGCAGATTTACGTTCTACTTAATGAAGTGCTCTTCTGTTGGTGTTTTAATGACTGTCGGTCGCAACGTGAGAGACATTTTAAAATATCTTACCCGTGTGCCTGGGCCTTGAGCAATCTCTCAATGTTACCAAGGAACAATTTCAGAGTTGCTGGGTCACGTTTTGGACCGATTTCTGTTAAAATTAAAGCCTTCGAGATATCTGCAATGCAAGTATTTTTTCCATTAATTTAACAGCTTCCAGTTAAAATTGGGCAATTTCTTCAGACTAAACAATAAGGGACTTTTCACAGAAAAACAATTTTCATATCCTCTTTTTCTACCACAAACGCTTGCACAGGGTAAGTGACTCCACGTTAAAAACTGAAACAAGACTGAATTTTTCATATCAAATAGTCTTATCTAAACATTTTTTTTTCTTTAAAGATCAGGAAGATCAAAAATAAGAATACATTCTTATATGGCTTATATGTTTCCATACATTGTTTTCTTTCATTGACCAGTCAGCTTTTGGCAAATTCACTAACATTAGCAGTCAGCTAAAAATAATCCAGTGACCTAGCAGCTGTTGTTGACAATAAGCTGATTACATTTGAAAACATAACGGTTCTTGAATAGAGAACTTTAAGGTAATTTGTTAACAATTAAAGATTTAAGAATATAATAAGATCAATGAAAAGCTTCTGCCTAAGTATCAGCCATCCAGTCATAGCTCCCCTTCATTCTAACATTTCAGAGTGAAGACACCTTATGACGGAAAACCCCTCTTTTTAATCATAACTAAAACAGTATCTCAATTAATAATAATAATGTTGCATTTGTATTGTGTTCAGCAAAGAAAGTTCTGGTTTACAGTAGATGAGCCTATTAGCCTAATGCACAGTCAAAGCCTACTGCAGTGAAAGGGAAGACTCACAGTGACTTGCAAGGTGTTGCAGCAGTCCTCACAGGAGACATTGCTAGAATATAAGAACCTTATGCCAATTTAGGTGGAGACAACTGGTCAAATGCCAGACTTCTTCTATGCCAGACAAACTCAGGAGGTGTTGAAGACACAAGGAACCTCAAAGTTGATTACTTACTAAACAGTCTGTGTCCAATGTCGGGTGTCACCTTCTAGCCTGCATCAAATGCTAAACATTCATTCACATTGGGAAAGTCTACCTGGTTATTACAGCTAATTGCATAAGCTGAAAATTCTTAGCAAAAGTAGCAAGGAGGTTTTCAAAGGCAAATTAGGATAGAGTGAGACATCATTTAATTAAACAGGCTACCAGTGAATTTAGTATTACAGAAGAACATTGTGGATTCATGCAATGTGGTAAGTGATTGGTGAGTAACAGATACGTAATTAGATTAAAAGTTACAGGATATCACAAAGCTTAGCTATATGAATACAGATTTAACAGACACTTTTTAAATTACTGTATTGAAATAAAAAACACCGATCCAGACATACTGCAGGGTATTCACTGCTTAGGTACACCTGAAAATTCTGGACGGTGAAAGCAATCTGCCTTAGATCTTTCTGCACAACACAGCCAATTTATAATCACAGAAAACTTGATGCATGCCTCATGGCCGAAATGTAACACCAGGCACAGCTAGGTCATGACAAAGACAGTTGTGCTTTTGAGATATCGAATATATTCCTCCCAAACAAACAGATGTCTCCAATTTTAAACAAGGTCATGGCCAGTTACAAATTGGATGAAGAGACTGAGGTGAGGTAGGGGAAGAACTGCACTCAGGAGAAGGAGATGGCTGCTCCAAACACTCAATATGGCTTCAGCAATTCAAGGTACAAGAGAAAATTTACTGAGCACTCCTCACACTGATGTAAGACAGAAAAATAGGGAGGTTGGTAGAAGAGATTTAACAGTGATACAGATACACTTACGAAGAAAAGATCAATTCTGCTGACCACAGAAGAAGATTAGAAAAATAAAATATAGTATTAGCACGTGGAAGGCCAGACCTGAATCTAAGTGAAAGAAGAAAGTATCAAAGTCAAAGGGAAGATGACTCCTTCATTTAAGTGTGTCCTGACTGCTTGCTCTCATAAACCAGACCTATACAAAATTAATCATTAGCACAGAACAATTTGGTCTGTACCATAATTTCAAATAATTAAATTTGAACAATCCTAATGTCTGCCCCAAAAATACTGTGTAGCTTAACATTACAGAACAATCTCAAACAAAAGGCATGAGGCAACATGGCGGGCTAGTGCTCCCTCAACACATCACACATTGGTGGAGATTACTTCAGATGCAGGTTCAGGGAAACACTCTCTCTTCTCCAAGGCTCATTTATTCCACTGAAGCCACAGTCTTTATAGAACGAGAACAACTCTGAATTTATATACTTAAACATCACTAGAAGTGAGATTAAAGAAGCTATGTTTTGACTGATGAAAATCCCCACCACCAAAGAATGAATCTGAAAATAAAGGAAAATTTCAAAGTTTGGAAAGGTAGAAGGCCCCTTCCTGTGCTGTGTTTTAGACACTATATAGACTGAAAGTCCAGAGAAAGGAGGACAAAAGTGGCATGTGCCAAAATCATTACTTGCTCAACTGGAGACCAGAGCGCTCTAACTACATATGTGAGTGAGGCCATTTCGGGAGTGGCTCAGTTAACCCGGGCTAATTCTTTTAACCCGGCCCTAATTCTTTTCCCATAGTCTCTGCCACCATGGATTCTTGTGGAATATGGTGCATTTAAGCACAGCCAGATGTGTGATGCATAACATGGGATTAAACTCTTATCTCGGGTACTACTGAGATAAGATACTAACCTTACAATCTACTCCCTCTCTCCAAACAGGGAGACCCTCACCCATTAAATTAAGTGAACATTTGAACTTCACCAATTTCAGGGAAGACTTGATGCAAGGTTTGGTTGTGGCACTACAGCAAATCTGTATGTTAATGTCAGAATTTACTATGTTTCAAGTTCCCTAAAACCTTTTGCTGGGGCAGTATGCATTGTTGTACATTTTTGGCACATGTTTGCTTCTGTCCTGTTACATTCCCTAGTACATTTTGATTGATTAAAAGAAAACATATCCATACATGTCTGATCATTGTTATCTATTGCCATTAGGTAAACAGACAGACAAATATATAGCTTACCAACAAATTAATTCCATTAACGTGTTGACTAAACGTTGATAGCTATTTATATGTTGAAACATACCTCACACACAAAAGCAAGCTGTTAAGGAACCCCTGTAAAGCATGCATCCTTTAGTTTGCTGTTAGCATATATGCCTACTGACATAACACACTTTATGATACACGAGGTTTCCGAAAATAAGTGAGTAGCAGCCACCACAGTACTGTGGATCTGATTCACCATTTCCATTGCATCTTGCTTATTAAAGGTCATGCTGGTGGCAAAACTGGAATGAAACTGGTGAATTGGCCAGTGCTCGATTATTTTAAGCAATGATTATAAATCAAAACAATTTAGGATTACTTAAGAGGAATTAACATTCAGCTGTAATATTTTAAAAGAAAACGAGAAAAAAAATGTGATGTTTTCAGAAAAAAAAAAGCAAACACATAACAACAAAATTATCATGCAGAAGAAATACTTTCCATCAGGATAATGATGTTCATTATCCTAATGTCGATTTGTAACAACTCTGAAACAAAATTAACATATTCCTTTTAGAGTTCTAACAAAATCTAGACCAACCTGTCTCTTTTGATACCTGAAGCCTTTTGTCATTACAAAATGCCCCTTGACCTCTTCTACCAGTGTATAACCGTTCTTCAGTGCAGTGGTAAATTACACCAAATTCAAGCTTTAAGATTTTGAAAAGGAAAGAAATGAATGCAACTCAAATTACTCATCATAAATATAAACAACTACTAACGGCAGAAAGTTCAGTAATATTTTAATTGATACATGTAATCAAAGATTATACTGATGCTACTAACCTGGAATAATTTTACTACGCTGTTTGAGATAGAAGCTTATAAGGAGAAGTTAATGCAACCTGTTCATAGTCTTCTAAACTCTCACTTGCAGCTCATCTGTGTTCACATCAGAATGGATTAAATGCTGGTTGCTTTCTAATTCACTTACATGTTTTCATCGAAAATAAGTAAGTCCTAAGGCCATATTCTGAATTAATGAAAACTTTCACTGGTGAGCAGTTACACACAGAAGTTGTTTCATTGACTTTGGCAAGACCATGAAGGTTTGCAACCCCAAATACATAAATACGATCAGTTAGCCATCAAACTCAAAAGTCATGACACCTGGTTTATTAACAGTGGATACTTTTATACAAACTTGACCTTTCAAGATGCATTTTATTTGCCCACATTTTCAACCATGGTGGTACACTCCAGTCACTTTTCCTTTTTTTTTCTCTGCAAAATCCTCTCAGTATAAAAACGTGAGAGTCTCATGAAATCACAAGATTCCAAGAGAAGGAATTTGAAGAGAAATATTAAATCTAGTCATCCAGCATAAAAGCTTTGGAGAATGAGCAACACTGGAGTCTTTGAGGGAACGCCTGCTTACCAATGATAAAAGCAGGGTCAAAATTAGACCCAAGATATATATTAATATTTCCTTTCCTCATACCTTTCATCAAAAGATCTTAAAGCACTTTACAAGCTTCAATGATATGTACATAAAATCACCCTTAGACAAATATTAATAACTATACTTTGTTTAGGTACAGACAGATACACAAACACTAACTGACTTGTCCAAAGTCATAGATGGTAAAAAGGTCAAGAAAACATCTCAGATATTCTAGACTACAGATCTTCTCCCATTCAATGTGAAAAAACATCAGTTTTCATCAGAGACAGTTCAGAGGGAATAGGTTGTCCTTGCTCTTTATCCTGAGATCCAGTCTAAACCGTTTCTTTTTTTCTTCTTTTTTTTTTTTTTTTTTTTGAGGGACACTATTAATAGTCCTTCCCTGAAGACATCTGCAGGAATTGCTTCAGTGCTGTTCAAAGCTTACATTCAGGTCAGTTCCCCTGTGTGCACTCTGGCTCATTTTCAAGTTACTACTTTTTTTCTGTTTTGCCTTTTTCTTTTACTGAGGGAGTTTTATCTTTTTTTTTTCTTTGCTTTTTTTTTGTTTTTGTTTCAGCTTTGTTTTGTTTACATAATCCAAAATATGTGGCATCAAAAGCAGGATGATGTTCTAGAAAATAATAAATATTACAGAAAACTGTCTGATAAGCATATGTAATATTCAAAAGGCCATCGGGAAGGAGTAAACTTCAGAAGAGCATGGAAGTGGTTCACTGCAGTTTCTTTGTTTGAAATGTCAAACTAGAGAAGTAAACAGCATTACTGGGTTTAAATCACTGAGAGCCTCTAGCACATCTGAAAACTATGTTATTACTGTACAGAGTTCTTGCTGGCTTCAGTGGCAGCTCTGCTGTGGAATCAGGCTGCATGAGGCACATTCCTTGGCAATCTGAATAGCTGTTTCTTCCATGTATCTCAGACTGTAAAACACCAATGTCTGGAAAAAAAAGCCTCTAGCATGAATGAGTACAGCTAGGAAACTCAAAGAAGACAGCATACACGAAAGCTAAGTTCTTCTTTGTTTTCCTGTGATCAAGCTCTCATGAGGGAAGTATAGTAATTTTACTACATAAAACCCCACAAAGTCAGATTAAATGAACTAGGTCCATAATTTTGTACTTATCATAGAAAGCAGTTTTGAATTACATCTCATAGCAGCCCTTAGCTTACACAGATACTGCTAGTAGGAAAGATGCAATAATGGTCACCATAAAAACACTGGGAGATACATTTAAATTATGAATAGGCAGCACTATATTTAACTCATTGCAGCTTTTTCTTACAAAACCTTGCTCACTCCAGCACTCCCTTTGCAGTTACACAGATCCTATAATATTTATAGTAATTCATAAGAATTATCCCGTAATTGCCAGTATACATAAGGGAAGTCTTGGAGGATTGGGATTTTAGACTAGCAGAGTATGCCCAAATACACTTGGCATGAAAAGCCAGTGCAGTAGCTGATTGGATGCTTTGTTTTTTAACTTTCCATAGGGCTTTTAGGCTTCTAGCCAGATCTCAGGTTACCCATCTTAAAGAACATATTTTATACCTCTTTGTTAACAGCAAATCCAATGCTCACTGCCACTGTTGGAAACCTGCAAAAAATAAGAAATGAAGTAGCATTAAAACGATCAAAGTATGAGAAATCTCTGAACTTACTAGTTCTGCAACTCCCTCAGACAATGAAACCCTGCAAGGAGCTCTGTCACTCTACCTGGGTTTAATATTAAGTGATACTTTTTAAAAGGATTGACAGAGTTAAAGAGATTGCGAAAAGAAGAATGGTCCAATGTAAAGAATATTTAAGTATCGTTCTTCTTTTCCTGGTCTCTTTAAAATTCTGAATCTTTTGAAAAAATATAACAATACAGGAAAAGGCAAGAAAAACACATAAAGACATCAGTATTTTTATACTGTAACATGTTGCATATTTAGTGATCTTTTTGTTTTAATGTTACTGAATTATCCAATTTAAAATCATTAATTTTATTATAACAAGTAATCACTTCTGAGAGCACATTTTGTTCAAGTGAACTCAAAGCAACTGAAATAGCAATTAAGTTGCAGAGAGAAATCTTACTGCTGACATCAACACAAAGGGAAACCTGTTCTACTCTCTCTTTTGCAAAGTGATGATCTTGTACTTAATTTGTGACTAAAGTATAATAATTGTGCTTTAAATAATGAGATAAATTCTTAAAAGCATGTTTTAAAAAAGGCTGTAGAAAAAAAGGTCCAGAAAATACTGGCAGGAAAAATTTCCCTCACTGGATAAAAGACAAGCACGTGAGCTCCTCTTCTCCCAGCCACCTGAATTCTATAGAATTGCACCAGGAGTAAAGGATTTTTTTTTTTTTCTTTTAATGATAACTGTAACTATGTTAAATTTCTATCTATAAGGCAGAACATATCTTAGGTTTTAAAAAGGAATATTACGAACAATTGTTAGTTTACAATTCCCAGCAATTAAATAACGAATTAGAGTTTCTGCATTTTGGCAGCAATGACCCCTGCATTTCTTCTTGCAAAGCAGAATTATAGGAATCTAAAAAATAAAATCCACGTTATACAGTAAAGCTGAGTTTTCAGTTATATTCCACATATACTCAATGTTTGTACTTCCTACGAAAAATGAATGTGTCTATCGAAAGGAAGCAAACATCACTATTAGGAGGAATATGTAACAACCACGTAAAGAGTTAGGCCCAATGTCATCATAGTATAGCCTTGTTTCTCAGCTCAGGTCAAGCCTCCACATGCTGTGTGTGGTGTATATCCACCAGCTATGAGTCAAGAGCTTCCAAGTCATTAAGCACAGAATTAGCCGAAACTTTGGCTTTCCTCTAGGTAACAATAAAAGGTCTCTCCAACACAAACACTCCCTCCCTGAGATATACTACATGAGGTGTGAAAAGATAAGGGAGTGAGTTTCACTTAAGCAAAACCTTTCTGAGTTTGAAAATGTGATGGTGTACATAAGCATAGGCTGAGCAAACAGCACAGTAAAATATCTTTAAACAAAAAGGGAGGATTAACAGGAAGGTGTTTTGCTCTTTTCTCTGTTTCCATTTTACTGTCTACTTACCTGTGCACAAAATTGCAAGTTCCATCAACAGGGTCAATAATCCAGGTAGGACTGTCCGTGAGGACACATTTTGAACCAGCAGCAGTGGATTCTTCTGCAATGAACCTGTATTTGATATTGAGTAAAATACGTAAAAGAAAATTGAACTCCCTCCTTCTGACTATTTAATTTATATATTATATACATGAACACATATATTTCTCTTTTTTAATTTGTGAGTGAAAGATTTTCATAAAAACTTTAAAAGAGAGTTCTGAAAAAACATATGATTTTACATGGTAACATATAATTCCATTTATGTTCACTCTCCTAATATACAATTATGAAAAGCATGCAGAAATGAATCTGAACTGGCATCCCTCGAATCCTAGGAGAAGCTTTTCTGCACAACGTAAATTTGTGGGTTAGGCCTGTCTCTTGCAGTAAGTAATACAAACTGCAGAATGTATTTGCTGCTCTTTGCACTCAAATTCAGTCAGTAAGAAATAATGTACTCTCAGAAAATCCGCAATGTGACTCCTACAAGATTTTTTTGCAGCAGTTTGTGTCAGGAAATTGAAAGATTTACAAGGCTGAACTTTCTTCTTCCCATGACCCAAAGTAAATCAACAAATTTTTTTGTGGTGGGGGGGCTGCACAAGGCACATGGAAATCTGAGCTCGTCTAATGTTCCATACCGATTTCTTTCAGTGGTTTTGTTTTTGTTTTTTTCCTGGGAAATGTACAACCAGTTCTGGCATATTTCCCGCTGACCTTAATTATCCTCGCTCTCCCATACACTGCTCAGGATCTGTTTCTGTAAGCGTCCTGCAGGTGCTGCTCTGACAGATTTCAGTAGAGCTCTGTACATATAGCCTGTGTAGAATCAAAATGCTGGTACAAAATCTTGGTCTGGGTATCATACTTGAACAACTGTTTTTGGTATACAGAGTTCCTGTGAGTGCTCGAAGAAAAAGAAACTTATTTCAAAGCCACAAAAGGGAAAAATATAAAAATAAAATAATAAAAAAAAGAGAAAATGCCTTTTGCAGAAATAGTTGCTTCCCTAAAAGTATGTAGCACCTACTTGTTCTTTTGCCCTCAACATGAGTTGCGTAATGCTGTAGCCACGGACTTAAAATGTTCTGCAGACAGCAGAGAAGACTTCTTGAACTCTCCAAATGCTATGTCACCTTTCCCTCAGTAGAAAGGGGCTAATTTGGTGGCATCACAGGCCCATGTCGGTGTGACGGGAAGAGCTTGTTACTGTTTTAATTTTCATTACAGAAAACAGTGAAAGGCCATACTTAAAAGGTCACGTAAAGAGTTAGAGTGCAACCAAGAAGCCAAAAAAGCTTGAACAAGCCACTGAAGTTCTCAAACATTTTACACTGTAGATTTCTTGCTCTATATATTCCATCATTTTGTCTTGTTGGCATTTACAACTTGCTTTTTTCCTTTTAAATTTCTTCTAATTATGCTCGAAACACATGACAAGCTTTGGCTGCACTATTGGCCAGTAGTGAGATGAAACTCCTCTTCTTGGCCTTCTCCTTAGAGTGGGTAACCATGCACTCCAGTCCCTGCGTACAAAAATATCAACGGGAAGCTGGGGTACAAGGGTGCTATTGACATTGACAATGCCCCAGACTCATTTTCAGAAGCAGGAGGTATACGACAAATGAGGTAATCGTTGCCTAAAAAAAGTCTATTGCTGCCGTACATACTAGGTAGTGCGGTACTGTGGTACTAGCTCCTATAGGCCAGCACGCTATAGCTGTGTTGCTCTGAGGCTCTATATATGCTGTAAAAGCATACAAACTAAGCAAAACATTCATGCTAAAGCACTGGGTACCAAGGTACAGAAGTGGGAGGGGTGGCCATGTCATTGCAGCAGTTAATTAAATATCCCAGCCTTTCAGCTGTGTTGACTCCCATGCAAATCTAGATTAAAGTTTTCTCCCGCTGCAAATGAGCCTAGAAATTTTAGCCTACCCTTAGCAGATGTCTGTTCGTTATCACAAAGCCACTGCGAAATTCACTGCTGGATCAGCCAGGAAATTGTAGCATACTATAAACTGCAGCTAAGAGTGATGCTCACTTAGAGCACAAGGGTCAAAACAGAGCTATACCTCACCAATCCCTGTAAATTCTACCAGAAAAAAAAAAAAAAAAAAGAACTTTTGAAAAGATTTAAATTATTTCAGGGTGCTGAAGAGATACAGCAAAAATAAAAACCCGGATTAAGCACAAATGAGTATTGTGCACATTCGGTACTATACAGAGACAGGAAGAAAGAAATACGGGACAGAAATAGTTTTTTAATAGCTCTTCCTAACATTTCTTATTATTTCTGAGCCCATTTCCCATATCTCAGAATGCATCATTCTGACACAGCACAAATGGTAAAGATTGCAATGACATCCGTCTTAATTTTTCATATTTCTAAGATACATTTTTTTTGAAGTCAGGCAGCATAAAAATAAAGATAATTTAAAAGAGAGATAAAAAACATAGAAATCTTCACTGATGATTTTAAAAGCCAAATTAAGGGAAAGACCTAACACAATTTAAATAATCTTTTAATGTTTACATTAAAATTAAACCTTGATTGCTACTCTTTATTTTTTATGTTGATAGTGGGCTCTTTATTTAATCTATTTTTAATCTATTGTTTTAAACTAATCTAACTTTATTCAATGTCAGAACAAATTCTAACCAAAACCAACGAGTACCACCAACAAAAATAACTTGTCTTGGAAAAAAAGCATAGCAGTTCCTTCCTTTGCTCGTGTAGTCAGAAGCTAACTGCACAGGGTTAATGATGTTGGAGATTTTTCAGTTTCTAGGTCTATATTGACCTTGCAACTTTTGTTCCCACTCCAAGGAACTTGAGTTCTTCTGATCATTCCCATTTTTTTGTGAAATTTGTATGTAGTATATTCTCTGCCAGACTGTCCAGGAAAAGAAACTACATACTGGAGATGAGAAAAGAGTACGGCCAGCAATAGTGGATGGAATATTACACAAATAATGGGCTTGCGAAGCCTGGCACTCTCGTTGGGAAGCACAGCCAAGAACCACACATTACGCTGTACAGTACTGCTTCAGTACGCAATCACATACGGCACGTATTTAGAAAGTCATATTTAGTATATAATGCTCTTTCTACTCATTCTAATGGCTTTTTTTTTTTTTTTTTTAAATATACGCTATAGCTGACCGAATCAGATTAGTGAAATATATGTAGCATTAGCTGAGCCCTGCAGCTTCTCATCTTTGTTTATTTCTGCTCAGCGCTGGATTGCAAGGCTCACGTCCCCTAAGGAAGCACATGGTTTGAGGGGGATTATACAGTATTTAAGCGAAGCACAGCCTCTGCGCTGCTTCTGAAGGAAGAGTGATTTTACCCTTGCAGAGTGAAGTCAAATGTGGAAATCAATTGCGCTGTCGCTGTATCACACCAACCCTGACCAACTAATACAAAACCGCTCTCTAATCTGTGCACAGGGAGGAGTTATTTCCAAAGTGACCTTCACAGCTCCAGAGAAGTCAACAATGTGATCTATTTTTAAAAGCGTGGGTTAAAACCCCAAGCAGTATCTTGCTTGCATCTTGCTTGTTTAGATGCATCAAATGATGATAAACAGCGTTGCTGCTCACTGATTTTAGGATCGTGCACAGCACAAGGTAAATGTGTTTTAATATGACAACTGCCCTCAACTGCCAAATGCTTATGCAGAAAGGCAAGAGACAGCAGTGGCAGGGGCTGCAGGACAGGGCCTTTCCTCTCATTAATACCAGCTTTATTTTAAAATAGATATTCTTCACATTATACTGAGGCAGTAGAGAATAGATCAGTACTGGGAAAAACACAGGGGTTCATACAAAACCTTCACACAAGATACCTCTACAGGAGGAAAAAAAATATTACATTACTATTAAATACATTTCAAGACATTAAGAAACTAACATTTAAAAATGCACAGGTCATGATAGAAACATTAGAAATTTTGGTGTCCTGAGTACAGCTACAACAGCAGTTTTTTAAAGAGGAGGATTATATGCAAGTGTCTAACAGGAACATATTCATATTTAAGATATATAAAACTGAATGAAACTGGATTAAGAAAAAGTATTTTTACAAAAGATTCCTGACTTGTAGAGAAAGACTTTTAAAACTCCCTTTGAATGTCAGTCAGACATACAGCTTTCACAGGAAAAAAGGTCAGGGATAGGTTATTTCACCTATTTCACCAGATACTCACCTGTGGGAGGGAAACTTCTCTTTCAGAGCAGAAATAATTAAATTCTCCACAAAATGATCAGTTTCTGTTACAAGATCCGCTGCGGATGTCTTTGTAGACACTTGTTTTTCCTCTGTTATAGCCTTCCTAATAATCTGAAAGAGCAATTCACAGATTAGATCGGTTTCAGTCCATCCTGTGGGCACTAAAATACAATTATATTCAAAATTACATGGAACCCTGAAATAAACCCTTGTAGGCTTAATTCTAGCAGAGCCTGTTCTATTTCTTTTGCAAATAAAAATCCTGCTGACATAATGAGTAGTCTCAAGGACTTCAGGATTTTGAATCAATCTACAAGAATATCTCTTGACAGTTCAGAAAAGGAGTGAAGAGTGGTATACATCTAATGAAAAAAAAATAAACCAACAATGTTAGTTTTTGGAATTTATGAAATAAATACACAGGTTCAGGAATATTTCATAGAAAATCTTTTTTGTTTGCCTTTTTTTTTTTTTTCTTAATTTGCAAGGACAAATCTCTGCTCTCTTACTTTAAAAATATGCAATAAAGCAAACTCAATTGCCAGCAAAAATGCGTAAAATTAAATTTTTCTTCTGCATATGGATGTTCTGAACCTCAGGTGCTGACTAGAACCAAAATAACTGCTATTCATTTAACAAAAACAGAGGTTTAGACATTTCCCCAGATCAATATTCCCAATAACTTCTAAAGTGTATATGCTTAAATTATCTAAGGAAATTTCCATTAATTTTCCACGCTTTAGGATCAGGGGAAAAAAAAAAAAAAAAAGTTCTGCTGTGCTGAGTACCAGCACTTCCCAAATTTCACTCTCAGCTCTTGTTTTCCCTATTCTGAAATACTACATTTGAAATGTTTTTTGATTGTTCTGATGTATTATCTACATTGCTGACTGTTACGTATGTATGTTGGTATGGGAGGCCCTCTGAGTCATCCTTCTGTTTCTTGAGCTGTAAAACATGAGTTATGCTTATTTACTGAGCTTGAGGACAGATTAATATTTTTCAGTTTGAACTCTTGCTAAAGTTCATTACTGCATACCACAGCATCTACTCCACTTAATCTCCTTAATTCCATTAATGTCCTACATGGTTTTCTTGATGATTTTACCACAGATTCAGAAGACTGCTGGTCCAGGAAGGCCCTCAGGCTGCTCTTTGGTCCAAGTAAAATTCCCGAACACTCAAGTTATCTCAGTTGTGCTGTATAACCTCTTCTAAAACACTTGATATGCTGACCCCTTTTATTTTTATTACTCTTCTTTACTATATTAACAATATATAACTAAGTGCAACACTTAACACTAGGCTGGGAAATTCATATAGTTCAGCAGATAAGGAATACTACTTATTTCTTGCCTTTAGCACTCTTTTCATTGGAGACTATCTGGATTATTTTTAGCAGTGCCATGTTCTTGACTCCTAGTCGGATCAAATACATAGGTTAAGGAGAATTGGCAGCCATTTAAATGAGTACAGGCTACTGTTTAGCAGGAGTTGGATCACACCTGACCCTTGCTGGAGAAGGAGCAGAGGAGTTAAAGCTTGCTGCTCTGGATGGTGTATGTCGTTGGTTGTTTTTCATTACGTGTCCCAGTGTTCAATCTTTCCATTTTAAAAACTATACTTTGCACATTTTGGATTCAGTTCCTGTCTTTATTCCTCTCACTTTGATTTCTTTGTGGATTTTATAAGGACACATGCTCTATTCTGTCATTCTTCATTAAAAGACTGAATATTATCAGGGCCAGAATGGGATTTTTGCAGAATCCAATGGGGTGCTCGTCTCCTTGCATTACCTTACGTTAACTTCTGGAGACACTTGCTGCTCTTGCCTGGTCTCCACGACAGGGCGTGGAGACCAAGCAAAAGCTCCTCTCCAGATAAAAGCCATTGCATCAGGTAGGCGGAAGAACAAAGCATCCATAGGAGGATGAAATACGCACCTGACTGCTCCTTATCACTGCTCTACAATGGAACTGGTTGTATTTTGTCCATAAACGCATTTTACTAGACTTCCTCGTTGTGTTATACATTGTTCCAAATTTACCCAGGCTCTTCTAGCAGCCCATTTGTGAGAGTCTGTGGTTATTCAGCGCAGAGCTGCTTAAGATTTTTAGCCCATGCTGCCTCTCCGCTAACACAGAATTGTCCAATCCCACCTGCTTTTCTTCAGCAAAAAGTAGTTTTAGGCCATGACCAAAGCAAGTGGAGTTTCCTCGCAGAACAAGCAGAAGAGATGCCTGAGGAAGCCCAGTTACATATGGCCTCACAGAGTGGATTAGGCTTGATTTCAGTGCAGGTCAGTGACAGAGATTACAAAACCAGGGCCATTCTCACTAGGAAACAGCTAAATATGGAGGCCCTGAGATACTTTGCTAAAGAATGGAATGAACCAGGTATACAAGAGAGGCAGTCGCTTTGCTCTGGGAATGGGAGTTACTCTGGCAACATCACTTCTGTCACATCAAGTCAAGCAATCATTTATTTATCAGCCTTTTAAGCTTATAGGAAAAGGAAAAAAAGAAAAAAAAAAAGGAAAAAAAAAAAAGCTATTCCAAAGCTTCTGGTTATACTCATGCAGCATGATGCAATATAAACGGTCATACAGGAAGGAAAAAAAAAAAAAAAAAGAGACAGAAAAGAAAGGAAAAAAAGGAGACTGATTTCTCCTAGAAATTCAAAATCTGGATTTGCATGCCTTTCTTCAGGTTAGGGCTTGCAATGATTCTCATAGATGCTTCCTAAAATGTAATCATAAAATGATTCTAAGCCTTCCTAATCTGGCACAGATTTAGGAAACAGAGGATCGTAAAAGACAGGTTGAAATGAGAAAATTTCATGGAGGGTTGAAGAAAGCATTCAGATCCATAGAAAAGACAGTGCAAGCAGATTTCTGGGGATGGAGGTGAAGGTGGATGTGTCTGAGGGGAGGGAAAGAGTCGGAAGAAAGTGAACTTGACCAATGGAACTGAGGAACTGACTGTTTTCTTGGTGGCTGAGACTCAATTTTATCAGTTAATTTTCAATAAAAGTAGATCTAGTCCTATTGAACCTATGTTTGTGCCATAAATCTGGCCTTATGTGCCAGATACATGGCATTTTGTGTCCTTATGTTTATCTTTATTGGAGACTAGCAAAAAGTGGATTAACTCTTTAAATAAAGAGACTGCCTTACCTGTACCCTTTGTTAAAGATCCATAAGGACTTCTGGTATTTTTTTTCAGTAAAATACAGTCTTTAATGCTATGAAAGTTGTTTTTTTTCAGAAGAAAAAACTCCACCAAAACTACCAAATCCCACCTAAACAATGTCTGTGTGCTTTTAATTTGGCCTGCCACGGAATCAGCCATTTCCTACCAGCTGCAAGGTAGCAATGGCAACTTGCAAAGATGCATAATTTAATCTTCTGGAATGTTTATCTCTTAAAACAAACAAACAAAAAAACAGTGTTCAGCTGTGGTCTTCCGGGTCATTAAAACGGCTGAAGGTGCTTATGGCTGTATTCACAATAAAATATTTTGAGAGAAAAGGTGTGGATGCTTGAGCAAGTGTCTCTTGTGAAATGGCTGGCAGAATGAGCGTGCTGGAGAAACTCCAGTTTGGAGATTCAGTGAGAGCATGACCTGTCATCCCAATTTGGATTATCCATTTGTTCCTTGCATAACTAAAACAAGCCTTCTCTCCTCTGGCATTCTGCTAATCTTTGTTGTCCCTTTTTCTTCTACCAAGGGGAAAAATACATGTAATAACACATACTAAGGAAAAACTACCGGTGCTGGATTTGAGATAAAAATCACAGCGCAGCATAGCAGGTATGAAGTGTTTTTCAAAATACAGCAGAATGGAAGTGGAGGAAAAAACACAGGTTGCTGAGGTGTGTATTTTCCCCAATTTCTCATCTGAATAATCTGATGATGCCAATTCTGGGCTCTGCTGGGGCCAGGAGATTTTAGCCATCGCACCCAACAGGACCAGGACGTCTCCTGAGGCGACTCACCTCCCCCTGTGCTGCAACACAGGTCTTAAGCAAGCTGCTGTGGGTCTCTGCAGGGACACTGCCGATTTATCCCTGAACAAGTGAATTTCCGTCACTGTGAAGACCCCAGCATGGCAAGAGGACAAAAATCTCTGCGACACGACCGTTTTTCCCTGGACAAGCTGCTCAAAAACAAACGCTGGCATTGTAGTCTATGGATGCACAATATTCTGGATGAACGCAGCACGGCGTGAAATCTCAGCCGTACGTACATTCAGTGCTAGCACCACAGCATGCTCTAAAAACAGTTCCGCAGCAGAATAAACATTCGTTTTATAAATGAATAAAAAAATGTTATTAAGGTGTGTTCACTCTGACAAACCCTTCTGTATTTTTCTTTTTTTTTAATGAAAAAAAAAGAAGGAGTCACAAATGAGGCTCTCCATCCGCAGGGTAACAGCAGCTGCCAGGGAAGGTGGCCCTGGGGATCCCGGTGCCCTCCATAGCACTGGGGCGCGAACCAGGAGGTGCGGGAGGCTCCGGCATCGGCCCTCGCGGCAGCGTGTGCGTGTGTCCGTATGTGTGTATATGTGTGTGCACCTATTTGTGTCCGTGTGTCCGTATGTGTCCGTATGTGTGTATATGTGCCTGTGTGTGTGTGTATATGTGCCTGTGGGTGTGTGTATGTGTGTATCTGTGTCCATGTGGGTGTTATCTGTCTGTATGTGTGTCCGTGTGTATGTGTGTCCGTGTGTGTGTCCGTGTGCGCAGCAGTGTACACGTGCCTATGTATGTCCCCGTGTGTGTGTCCGTGTGCGCAGCAGTGTACATGTGCCTATGTATGTCCCCGTGTGCGGACGCGCCCGTGTACGTGTGCGCAGGGGCGCGCGGGCCGGGGCAGCGGCGGCCCCCGCGCCGCCCG
>VZSV01000022.1:5948062-5980600 GCA_013398735.1 Nothocercus julius | reverse complement strand
CCTTCAAGACCCGCTTGGACGCAGTCCTGAGCCACATGCTGTAGGTGACCCTGCGTGTGCAGGGGGGTTGGACTAGATGATCTCTAGAGGTCCCTTCCAACCTTAAGCATTCTATGATTCTATGATTCTCACCAAAGCAACCATTTTGTTGCTGTGTTGCTTAGGGGTAGGGTGGTGTGTCCTGTCACGATGAGCAGTAGTGGGGTGGCCGCTTCTGCAGGTGGGGAGACAGTAAGGAGATCTCGGCAGGTGGAGGCTTGGCAGCGGGCAGGGCACGGGCACGTCCCTCCCTCCCATGCTGGCCTCGCCACTGCCCGGCCCACAGCTCACGCACGGCGCCCTCGCGCACCGGCTTCTACCCGCACCACGAGCCCAGGGCGAGCGCGAGGCACTGGCGGTGGCAGCGAGAGGCCTGGGTAGCGCCGGGGCGCGGGCGTCCGCCATGTCCCCAGCGCCGCCAGCGCTCCCAGGGGCAGCCCCAGAGCGGCTGCGGGGGGCAACATTTTGTGCAAAGAGAACAACAGCAAAGACTTGGTGAGACTGTGCAGGAGTTAGACCCTTAGGGAGTTAGGAAAGACTGTGAATAAGCAGGGCTCCTGAGACCAGAGCAGTTAATCTGCCTCGAGGCCGCCTCAATGTGATGGTGATCGTGCTCGTTTGGCAAGGACCTTCTGCACTGGGGCTGTTCCTGCAAGGTCCATCTGTCCATCCATCCTCGGCGTGGATCGCTGTCGTCCTGACCTTGTCCCCTCCTGCCTGGTGTGCCACACTTGTACAAAGAGCAAACACGAATGCTAAAATACCAGGTAGCTCCGGAGTCAAGATCCCCAAGGCCCACTGGGTAACAGCACTGCCAGCCGTCTGTATTTGGGCCATCCTCCTGCACCCGTGATACTGTGTGAAACACTGGGGCGGGGGGTGGGGGTGGTGAAGGGACGATGTAGAGCATGTCTGTATAGATGTGTAGCTTCGTGCGTGGACGTATATCCGTACGTGCCCACGGGTAACAGTAACCAGCAGCACTGCCAATCCCCCACGGACGGTTATTACCACGGCAAATAAAGACCGCATCAAAATTAATGAGATTTAAAAACGGCATGAGCAGCACTCGGGTGTTTTTATGCCTGCCCCAGGGCTGTGGCTCAAGGCGGCTGCGAATGCACTTCCGGAGCACCCGGCCCGTGCGAGAGGCGCCGCATGGAGGAGGAGGAGCGGGAGGCAGTGGAAGGAGGCGGTGCGGGAGGAAGAGCAGGCAGGGGTGGCAGCGCAGGAGCAGCGGGCGGCGGGGCGAAGCGGCCGCCCCGGGGCCGGAGCGCGGGGGGCGCAGACGTCGGAGGGGACGCGGCCCCGCGTAGGCCGCGCTGCGCCCCTTCTCCGGGCAACGGGGGGCCTGCTACAGTGCGGGCGCTTACATGTGACGTCAGGCGCTGCAGCAGGGCCGGCCGCGTTTGCTTGGTGGCTGCGGCGCCTGTCCGCGAGCGGTGCAGGCAGCGCTGGGGCAGCTATGCGGGGGCCTCCCGTTCGGCGGTCGCGGCGCGGCCTGGGCCGGGCCCGGTGCGGTGCCCGTGCCGGTGCCTTGGTCGGCCTTGAAGGCCCGGGCTCTCAGCTCTTTGCCAGCGTCGCTCCCCGCCGCCCATGGCGGTGCCCTCGGTGCACAGGTGCCTCCAAGTGAGTGGGCCCCTGGATGGGTTAATGTTTCAGCTGTGGTCCGACCCAAAGAAGAGCAGAGTTACTTTTTGTTTTTGCTGTTTTGCGTTGTGCGTGTGTAAAGTTAAAGGCAAGTGTAGTGGATTTAGTGTGAGAAAATCTTGTTTTGAAACGTTGACAGTCCCATTAATGTTTGATCTGAAAACATGGCGAGATTTTTCTTTTTCCTCTTGCTTTCCAGCTCAGTGATGAAAATGAGCAGTTGCTTAAGAAGCTGAAAAAGCTACGTGTAAAAAATAAAGAGCTGGAAAAGAATCTGGCCCAGTTCCAAGAGAAGCATCACCTGCAGCCATTAATGCTGCACAGCTCTGTCCCAAGCAGAGAGTAAGGGTTACTGTTTTTTTTTTTTTCTTTTTTTTTTGGGGGGGCGTAGCTGGAGAAGCGCAGTGCTTTGCTGTCTTTCTTCATATGAGTAAGGTCTTATCTCTTCTCCCTGTTTTGAATGGCTATTTGTGAACAGGATGGTGGGGGTAAATGGTACTGGAGGCACTGATTTAAAGGAGCAAAGGGTGACTGGGACAACTTGAGCAAAAGTCATTGTCATAATAATAATAAAACAACAGTTTTAATATCTGCTAGGGAAGCCTTTGCTTTACCAGTGTGCCATTTCTGTCTAGCTGCAAAGAGTTTTAGATTATGTAGGTAAGGAACAGTGCTAACATAGTTCAGTTTCATCAATACTGTTGAAAATACTCAGAAGCTGCGACCTTGAAAACCTGGGAAGTGTCGATGTAGTTTTGAAAAGTGCCCTGTCAAAATTCGGATACCTGGTTTGTAAAATTTTCAAGTTTAAGTTTTGGTGCATTTATCATCCTGTATGGAAACTTCTGTTGTAAAATCAAAGTGAAAATTAATTTAGGGTTTTTCAATTTTTTTTTTATGACTACAATTAAAATTGTAAAATCTGATTTTATTAAACGTCTGTATTTATTTCAATTAAGTGTTCAAGTCCAAACAGAATCTCACTTACGGCTTAAGCACAAGGACCTCAGTCTAGAGAGAGAAAGTGCCAGGTGAGTCCTAGCAGACTGCTTCTTTGCTCAGTTAATGAAGCAGGTTCCCACCTCTGTAGTGTAGAGATGTTGTTTGTGATAAATTGGTTGGTTTTTTTTTGACTCTGTTGTGAAATTTGCTTTCAGCCTTTGAAAGAGTTTAGAAGACTCTTGTCATGTTGCAGAATAGAAAGTTACAGAATAGATTTTTTTTTTTTTTTTTCAGTTAGCAGAGTGAATTCCTTTGCACATCCCTTGTTGAGCAAAACCAAACGAGCTAAGGAAGTTACTGTGGATGAGAAAGAATGCAATTTTAGAATATAAAACTACAACAGAAATTATAGTCAGTGATATATGTATTTTAAATCTGTACATTTATGTGTGTATATATACATACATATGCATAACACATAGGATAGTACTGTTTTCAAAGTAAGCCACGCAAGTGATTCTGTGTTGAGTCTAATTGATTTTAGAAGCCACTACTTACGGTAGTTTGCCACTTATTGCTAAAAGTAAACACAACTGTTTTTGATGCAAATGAAACATCTTTAATAAAAACTGTATTAAAACTTTTTAAGAACTCAGCAGCTGGGCACCTCAGCTGGTCCCTCCTTCTGTAGATTGGTTTAAAATTAAATACGATGCTGTGCGCTTTCAAAGGCAACTTTCTGTCTAGAAGGTGAGTTCTGGGCTGTGGATTCCGTGTAGATACAGCTTAAATAAAGGTTTTCCATATTACTGTGGATTCAGGCACCTCTTCAGTGCCTGTCATGGCTGTGGGCTGCCATGGTTTTGCCAAGATAGGTTTTACAGTCTACCAGACTCTTTGTGGGTGTCTCTTTGTGGGTTATAGCCCTCATATATGTAGGTTGAATGCTATGAAATACTGTAGGAAATGAGTGTGAACACAACTCAAGCCAAGGTTGTGCAAAAGGGAAAGGTAATATTAAATTGTAAATCTGTAGGTTAGTTGATTTTATCCACTCACGTGCGTTCTCATGAAGATTTCACTCAATCTCTTGCATCCTCATACCACCAATCGAAAACCGATGAGACATGGTAAGAAATTAGTTTTGGGATAGACTTTTTTATATATATCCTTTAGGACCAGTCTCTTGCTATTCCTGTTGTGCTAGCAGGGAAAAGGATGGCACATGTGACAGGCTGTTGGTTTGATGCTACTCTCCTGTGACTAATGTGTAGGCTGTTCCATTAAGGAATTTTCTGTGCTGATGCCTCACCAGGGTGCAGCCATCTGGACAGGGGACCTTTGACTGACCGACTGTGATCAGTGCACACTGCTTCTTAACTTGCTCTGCTGTTCCTTCTGGAGCTCACTCTTTCTATCTCACTCGCATTTCTATCTATCTATCTATCTATCTATCTATCTTTCTATCTCTCACCTGCATTTGCAATTACACTTCATTCTTTCCCAAACCCAACGTTTCTGTACAAGTCTCCACAAAACTACTACAGTCCATGTGGTCTCTGTGGAATGGCGGTAGTACTTCTTTGAAAGGGATGCACAGTTCATTGTAATGGCTTATTAGCTTTCATATTCAATTTCAATTCATGCAATTCTTCTGTTTTTAGACTACTTCAGATGTATAATGATCTCCAGAAACGGTACATTAAAGAAATAAAAACAAACCAGGAGCAAAGCGAAACAATTAAAAATCTCACTGTAAGTAGAATTTGTAGCAGGTGGTGTCAAGTAGCCAAATGGAAACTTTTTAGGTAAACTGAAAAGTGATTCTTATGTTAGTAAAATCTGACCATGCCCATTTTTGTTCTTCTTGTTTCCCTTGCTGTTGAGATAAAGGGAAAATAGTGTGTTTTGAATGATTTGTGACTGGTATGTCTCCCTTTTCCTTGTTTTTTCTCTCTGCTTACCATACCAATCCATCTTCCCAACTAGCTGTGCATCTTCCCTCTCTCCTTACCACAGCCTTGATATTTTCCTGTATACATAGCGAACCTCTTCACACAGCCTTGATGTTTTCCTGTATGCATAGGGAACTTCTTCGTTTCAGGAATCCAGCAGCAAGCTAACCAAAAAAGAGAAGGCAAATGTGTTTTTCCAGGAAATGAGATCTGTTGGCTTGCTTGTTGGTGCAGCGAGGCTGGCAGCAGAACTGGAGCGGTGCAAGAAGATGCAAGAGGCTATTGCCTCTCGCCTGCCTCAGGCATTATATTGTACAGCTGTCCACACAAATTTGTATCTTCCCAGGAGTTTGTGAACTTGTGCCTCATTCATTTGTACCTGGCATATTCAATATAATGAGATTACATGAACTTTTACTCAGAAGTGGGCAGTTGCTGCCAGAAAAGCACACTTCATAGTGAGAAGAAGCTTAGTGTCTTTGTATGTGTACCTTTGTGCTGTCTTGTGAACATGTGCTCAGTAATGGCTTTTTTTTGAAAGAACATATTTGATGTGTGCAAGACTTCGCTTGCTGCATTCTTTCTCCTTTCAGGCTTTTTTTTGGATAAATTTAGTTGTAAGTCAGCTATTGAGAGTGCTGGATTTGCATTCAGGGTATGTTTCCAGTCATACTCAGTTGGCTATGTTTGTTCTGTACATTTTAAACACTTTTCAGTTTCTTGACAGATTAAAATTCATGAGCTAGAGCATAATCTTCGAGAGCAGAGACAAAGAACTGAGCAGTTGGAATGTAAAAAGGTTTCTAAGAAGGCTAGAGCTGTTTCTGAAAAAAGAAGTCAAACCCCAGAGGGAGAAGTAACATCTTGCAGACACATATACAAAAAGGAGGAGTTGTGCTGCAGTGAATATTTAGGTAATGGTACACATGGTTCAGATGCTGGTCCTTCCAGGATGCCCACCAGAGAAGGATGCATTTCATTTCTGATACAAGGGTGCTCCAGGCCGTTTCTTCCCCTTCAACTTGCACTGCCTGAAAGGTTTTTAATTTTTGAAAATTGGTGTGCAAAAAGAGTACCTCATAATCCTACCTTTGTTTTAGTGATAAAAGTACATATTTGCTGCTTTTCTATTTTTCCTAAATTGGTATGTCAGTGTAATCATGGGTGGGAATGTGGCTGTATTCTGTAGTATTTATCATTTGTTCTATTAAGTTGCATCTTTACAAATCTGTTGATAATGGTGCTCATTGCTGTATTCTTTGGCTGTCAGACACTGATTGACAGAAGAATCTGTTTTTAGCTTTAAAATACTCCTTAAACTTTTGGCACAAAGCTGTGGGTCAAATACAGATGATATTGGTCTGGCCATGCTCTTCCTCACGTAAATAAGTCCTCAGGATAACGTTCCTTTTTCCCCCTGTTCCTATTTGACTTTGAAGCATGAAGAAATGTTTTTAAGCCCATGTAATGGAGATAAATTCAGGACATGTGGGGCCAACAATGGATTGTTTGATCCTCCCATAGGTCAACAGGTGATCAGCCCATGTGAGGTACCTTCTGCGACTTCAAGTCAAATATTCCCAACCTTTAAGAATGCATGGAAATATCCAACTGTGTCAGATCATGTCATCTCTCCTAGTAGCTAGGAATGTGCTGGGCCAATTCTTAAGGGTAAATTACTTTTAAGAAAAAGTACTTTAAAAAGATGAACCATAATTTTCTAATATCACAAAATGTAGGCAGCTCTTTAGCTGTAACATGATTCATAGGAGGGGGAGGTTGACTGTAATGGTTGAAGATATATATTTTTGATTTGACTATAGAGCTATTGTTGAAGGAGATTAAAAAGCTGAAGAAAGAAAATGAAAAGCTGTCTACAGAAAGGAGAGCACTAAGAAATGAATTAGCTGGATTAGACAAGGTAATTTATTTTAGGATAAGTTTAAGAATAGATGAATTTTGTAAAGCTAACTTTTCTGTCTGAACTGAAACTTAGCTTTAGGCTGAACACATGCTATTATCAAGCAAAACACATTAAAATAAATAGCAGTTTATAAATTTTTAAGAAAGAAAAAGAAATGAATGACTCTCTGGAATGTTATTTTAATCTCCAAGAATACTATTTCATTAAGGAAAAGGAATAATGCCCCCTCCCCCCCCCCCCTTAAGGATTTTCGTAAGGATACTGCTTTTCTAATGTTTGGACAAATTGGTTTCCCTTATGAGAGATGATTTTTTTGTCATTGTTACATTAAAATTGTAACTGCTTGTAACTGTCTTAATGCCTTCTAGCAGGTACTTATATAGATATTGAAAGTAAGTATTTTTGGAATTATAACTTCTATTTCTCTATGATGGCAATAAGCGGAAAACTATTTTCTCTTGAATTTAAATGCTTGTGGGACTTTAGGCTGGGAGGGTGCTGCAAAGCTGTTGTGGTAGACTGTCCTCCCAGGTGGAGGAGGAGAAACCTTGAAAGCTTTTAGATAGGTATAGAGGACTCAGTTTAGTGTTCCTTCCTAAGATTTTATATATTTTTTAAATTTTTTCTCTCTCTCTTTTTTTTTTTTTTTTTTGTTAAACTTGCATGTTTGCAGGAACTGAGTATTGCAAATTCATTCTGGAGGAGTGAAATAAGTCTTAGGTGATTACATTCTGCTCGCTGTTCTTGCATTTCCTTTATAATTAAAGTTAGAGGTTGTTGGGGTCAGAAATGCCCAATATGCTTCAGGAACTAAGCAAAAGGGTAGTTTCATTCAATCAATAGGCCATCAATATTAATAATAATTGTACTGTGTTTTTATGCCGCTGAACTTATCTCCTAGATAAGTTAGGTTCAGGTAGAACTACCATGAAGTTATATGTTTTGAAATAGATTATTTACAAAAGAGTGAATCCGAGGCAGTGAATCCGTATAGATTGACTTTTTTTTTTTTTTTTTTTGACAACTTTTTTATAGGATTTTTTTGATGAGATAGAAGACCTAAAGCATGCTGTACAGGCATCAGTGAAACTGAATAATGAGTATGAGAAGTGCTTGAAGCAAATAAGTGCCATTTATGGACTTCCTTTAACACCACCTTTGTGACTATTAATTTAATGGCAAGTAAATGTTCCACATAAATTTTCATGCTTATGGCAATATTGAAACCTAAGCTGGCTTTTGTAGTGCCACTGTTTTTGACAATATTATGTCTTCTGCAATACAATTTCAATGTAACAAGCTATTCTGAAATGATTTTATGCTTTGTGCCTTTGGTTTTTGTTTACATAGTTTAAAAATAAAGTGGCCTGTATAATTTCTTCTGAGTTTCAAAAGCTCTCTCTTTCTTCCTCTCTTTTAAATATAAACTTTGCAAAACTGGCCTGGAGCTTTTTGTGGAAAATAAAAGCATGTTAGTATTTTAATTTGAAGAATTTCCCCATTTATCTGTTGCCATATGAACTGTATAAAACCAAAGTACATCAGTACATTTGACAATCTTTATAAATTTCAGCCCTAAGAATGTAGGAGACAGAAGATAATATAGTGATTAATATAGCAATAAGTTATTACAAAGGGATTTGATGAAAGAAGGAACAGGGATAAATCCCCAGTTAGAGTTCTTTTATCATGATGTGCAGTTAAAATTTGTGGCTGAATGAAGGATTTAGGACTGGAAATAATGCATTCATAAAGATAGGCCAGAGACTTGTGTTTCAGTATCAAAAGAATTCATCAGAAGTTTTTATTTGATTGAAAGTGAGGAAGTGATGGAAGTACCGAAAAACCTGGAATGCTGAGAGCCACAACTGGCAAGGCAGAATGTGATGGAAAAATCAAAGTCCTTACCTGGAGATAAGGAATAAAAGACACCTCTGAGCTGTAAGTCTAGCCTGCAGACAGGAAGAGTTGTGAGATTTGAACTACAAGCTTGAATCTATTGCAACTACCGTGAAATCTATATATTTGTAGAAATTCTGTATATTCCTACTTGTTTTAAAGTTGACAGTCTGCACCTCTCTGACGTTGTATCCGGAGAATTAAGTCAAAACTTGACTTTATGAACTTAGAGCTTGTAAAATCCTAAGCCTTATTTTTGCCCTAGGACAGTTCCTTCAGATCAGTAAAAGCTCTGATACTGGCTCATTAGTGATATAGACTTAGGTCTCTTGCATCCCAGATCCTTTGTTGTGACAGTTTCATGTAGCTGTAGGTTAGTAAATAAATCCTCCTCAAAGCATAGGAGGCGGTCAGAGGTACGTGGTCATTAAGTAAGCGGGAGGAGAAAACTCCAGGGCCACTTGCTGCTTGTCCTATCTGGAGACCAGAGCTGTGGGGCTTCTCTTGCTTTATTCTTCTCACTTGCAAATTACAGGTAGAGCATGTTCTGGGATGGAGGAGGGGGAGAAGACAGGTTTGTGTTGCCAGTGAACTCGGCGGATGAAAACAGAAGAGCAGGTATGATTGAAGTCTTTAGGGACAAAAGTTACTATTTGTTAGTAAGCAAAATGCACATTGCTTCTGAAAGAAAGCACCCAACTTCTTTTGATTGTTAGTCACATAAACACTTTATCACAGTTTTGTGGCGTAAGTTTATACTTCTAGCATGTGTGATCTTTGTGCAGCCTTTATATTATTAAATAAATCTGTAGCCGTCCCCATTCCCAAGCTGATTTTAAAGGTTTGTAGGGAATGCTTAGACATAGGAGGTAGAGTTCAAAGTTATTTCTCTTCCTGCCCTTAGTTTCAGTGTACAGACTGCCTCCTTTCTCCCTGGCTGCACTGTTGTCGTGCCCAGCAGATTTTTGCAGCTTGCAAACTGCACATGTTGTCAGAGCTCTCGGAGTCGCTCTTGCGTCATCCCGCTCCAGGAAGCAGCAAAAAACCCTTCCTGGGCCGCTTTGCTCCGTGAACGCGGGTAGCCGGAGCGACTCTGCTCCAATCCCCGCGCCGCTCCCGCACAAGGAGGTGCCGGCTGGCAGTGCAGGGAGGCAGCCAACGCGCCCAGGCCCCGCTCGGCCCTCACCGCTGTCGCCCTTCGGCGCCTCCCGCCCCGCTCCCTTCGGGTGACTTTTCTTTCTTTCCTGTCTCCGTTTGCTCTCAGGAAGCTGGAAACGCGGGAGGCAGCTGGGAGACCTCCGGCGTCGTCCCTATCCGCGGCGCAGCTCCCAGAGCGGTCGCGGGCAGCGGCCCCAGGGCCGGAGCGCGGCAGAAGCGACGCTCTGCTCCTCTGGGCTTGGCTGTGGTTCTGCTGCCCCTCGTGACGTTTGAAAATGGCAGCTCTGCTACAAAGAGATTTTTCTTTCTGTTTGACTAAAAGCAGCCTCTTCTGCGTTTGATGGGATCACCACGCTCCTGAGGATCCGATTTTTTAAATTTTTTGCTCGCTGATTTTTGATGCTGCCTTTTTGCTGCAGCTGTTCAGACAGCTTTTGAAGAAATTTCATGTGTGAAAAATCATATAATGAAATAAGCTGCTAGAGGATACTTGAGCATCCATAGCAAGACGACAGAATTTATTTGCTGTAAGCTTTATGTACATAGTGAATAAGAAGAGTCACAGGACTCTCTGGGATTTTACTCTATTTTTACATGCCTCATGCAAGTTTAGTGGCTTACTGGTATTTTCTGTTCAATTTGGTACTATTTTATTGGAGGAAGAGACTGTCTAAGACTACCAAAGTCTGCTTCCAAACTCAGAGGTAGGTATAGTTTGTGCAAGATAAGACCATATGAATTTGTGTTTACAGTTAGGAATTCTCCTTTCTCCTACCCCTGTTGCAGTGTTGAGCAGGCATATCTGCTTTAACCTGGCCTTGTGAGATGTTAAAATCAAGATCTTGTTGATTTTTAAGTTACTGGTTGATTGAAATTATAGATGAGGTTAGTGTTAAACAAGTTTTGTACTTCCACTGTGTCATGAAATTGTTATGACCTTCTCATGTAGAACGGAGTTTAGCTAGAAGTGAGTTGCTGCAATTAAGTATTAGTTGTGCTAACATTAAATTATGCATGTTGGAAATGTTGCAGGCTAATGGCTCTCTTTCATGAGTAAGTACTTCGCAGTGTTAAGAGAAGCTCCTATCTGAAAATAAATGGCTATTATCAAATGGAAGCTTTGATTGGAAAAATAAGGTAATAGTTTTAGCTTTCTGCAAGATGTGAACCTAATGAGCATGGGGCTGTGAAACAGGTCAAGTTTAGTTACTGCTCTGTGCATGCTACTGATTAAAAAAAAAATACATATATGTTTTATATGGTTCTGGGTTTTGTCACAGTTTTCCTAATGCTTAGGGTCTAAATTTTAAAAGGCAGTGAGAATTCACAGGTATAATCAGGTTCACTCAGCACAGATGGACTCTGCCTGTATTCACTGTAATAGTACTCGGTAGCTGAAGCTGTCAAAACTAGGGAATGCATCTTGACATGCCTTTTGAGCCCGCTAGAATACAGAAATAGTGCTTGTTTGCCTTTCAGAGTTTCCCAGAGGTGTTCAATAATTTTTGAGGTCCTAGACCTTTAGAACTTTTCTAAGCTGGTGTGCACAAAAGCGATCCTCTTCTTTGGGGGAAAAGAAAAGGCTTTTGGGTTCGCATTTCTCTGAAAGTCTTTTAATGAGCATGTGGAGAGAGATCTGTACTACTCTTCTGCTAGTCCTTCCTGTAAGAATGTGTCTGCCAGACATGCAGTGCTCTCCAAAATAAGTCCTGGAGAGGCTACACGTGAAACTTTACAGGTCTTTTTCTTGAACATAAGGCCAGTTTCCCTGGCCTCTCAGGTGGGATACTTGTTTCTTGTGGCCGCTGGAAGTGCTTCTGTGAAGGACTGTTGAAGAAACAGAAATGTGAAAGTGTGGGTTCTCCTTAAGCCAGAACAAGTGAAACAGTCAAAGAGCCCTGTTAAAGTTGTGGCTTGTCATAATAGAGACATTCATTTCAGATTAGCCTTTAAAATGACCTAAAATAAACAACAGTATTACAAGCCATCCAGGGAGGAAGAAGTCTGTAAATACAAACTGTGGACTTGCAAGAGTTTATTTTCCCCCATTTCCCTTCAGTTAGGTCCCTGTCTCTGCCTGCGCAAGGCTTGGACCCATCTTGGTTCCCTTGCTAGAAACGAAGCCCTGGCTTAACTGGATGTGTGGGCCGGTGCCCCTGGAGGGCTCCAGCAGGTTTGTTTGGGGGATAGCAAATTCCTCTTGATTCCTGGAGGCTCTCACAACGAGCCCTTTTGGAGGTGGTCGTTGTATTCATCTGGTGCTGTTGCGCTACATGACTTGCGTCAGACCAGCTTTACTTTTTAGTTCAGTTTCTTACTTCTCAAGTGCCTGCTGCCCATGTGAATGTTTTATTTTGTGTGTCCTCTGCAGGGTTTCTGTACTGATGGGGAGCCCAGCTCGGTCCTCTGAATAACCCCACCATCTTCAGCTCTCTGAGGAGAACTCGGCCTTCGGGAGAGACTCTTGCTGGTACTGCAATGCTTCACGCTGGGAGGACTCTTCCTTTGAAGAGGAGGATCTGTTTCCTGATGAAACTTACGTGCTTCATAAGCTCCGTGTTCATATTTTGTGAATTTTTAATTTATTATGTGGTGATTTTCCAATGTCGCTGGCCAGAAGTGAAAGCTGAAGGTCACATGGGTAACAGAGAGGTTTCTACTTCAGTCCTGAAGGCCTTATTTTTAGCAGATACTCACCTGCTTGGTGAAATCAAAGGACATTGGCTGGATAAACTAAGAAGGTAATAACTACATTTTTGGCATAATCTCTATCCTGATTTCAGAGCTTTTAATAGTAACTAATGGGATGGATAGTTATAACTAATGTGTACCAACTGTAGGAAGGAAGTGTGCTGGCACTCACTTGCCTGCCTGGGTTGGGACTGGTGGTGATGAACTGGAGTTGCAAGGGGAAGGAACGGGCCGGCCGGGCTGCAGCACCGAGCGCGGTTTGTGCGCGCGGGTGCCCGGCCGTTCTGGGTAGGGCAGACCGGCCTTTCCGGGGCGTCGCAATCAGTTACAAAATCCTTAAAAAGGAGCCGGGTGACTTTGTTGTCCATCCGGTTTATATCTTTGATTGCAGAGATAGAGAAGCTGGTAGCAGTTTGTAGCAGAATAACTGGGGGCAAAATGAGATTTAAAAACAAAGATAATCCAATCCCACATTAATGCACAAAAAGCCATGTTGTTTCTGTCACTCCACAAAGCAGCAGAATGCTGCAAGAAAATATTAATTTTGACAATGATATGATCGTCATGATTTTGTATTGAAGAAACACAGTGTAAACCCATGCACTCATACAGCCAGAGCAGGTTGGCCAGGACAGTGTTTAACAAATTCATAACGAATAAAGATAAATGAGCTGGTATTAGTGCTGGTGTGAGTTGCCCCTGATTGCTCTGTGGCGAGTTTGGAAGCTCCCACAGCATTTTAAACTCCTTTCTAAGTATTTAAATTGCATTTCACCTTAGCACTCCTGGCAGGCAGGAGCTCTCCCTGCTGTCCTGCCGGGCTGTGCTGGTGCTCTCGGGGTCGGGATGTGCAGGCCGCGTTGGGCAGCCCTGACTGCCCGTGTGTTTTCCCCTCAGGGAATGGCAGATGGAGAGATCTTTCCAAACTGCTTTGTGGCTGCTGCAGCCAGATATTGTTTTTATTCTGGGAGATGTCTTTGATGAAGGAAAGTGGAGCTCGCCTCAGGTATGACATGCACGACTATTTTATTTCAGAAAGGAGGGTTTCTTGAAGAAAATAGGCGGCAGAATAAGGCAGACTAGGCACACAGGGATTTATATATTTACTAGGTTTTCTTGCTGATAGAAACCTCTAGGATGTTAGGTCAGAGGTGTAACGATGTGATTGTCCTTCATTTTTGGTAGTACCTTGGGACTTTTCCTCCTAATTTCCCCCTAGTTTTAAAATGCAAAGATCCTGCTGAGCTTGCACTTCCGTACTGCGTATTTATGATTCTCTGCAGTATTGTGGCACAGTGTTAATCTGCCTCTCCTCCCGCAGGCATGGGCAGATGATGTCCAGAGGTTTCAGAAAATGTTTAGACATCCCGTTCCTACTGAGCTAGTGGTTGTCGTTGGGAATCATGACATTGGATTTCATTATGAGTAAGTCCTGGGGGTGAAAGGCACCTCTGAAGTGCCAGCCTGTGTTCATAGAGCAGCTGCTTTGGTGCCTCGCTGACTTTCTGCATGTTTGTACAGAATGTTTTTGATCATAATCTGTTTGGAAGGGACTGCAGTTTAGACCCAGATTTGAAAGTGAATTGTTCTGTGGACGTCTCGCTATAGGAGCACACTGCAGAGCTGTTTTCAGACTCACGTGGTGCTGCTCTGAGCATGTGAAGTTGGTTGCTCTGCATTTGCAGAGACGCCTCAAAGCTGCTTTTTCTGCTGTTGGGCTTCGCTGGCTGATAAGTACTAGGTGTGTCCCCTTCCTCTGCCATCTCTGCCTGGGAAGGTGTAAGTATCCGTGCTGTCCTTTAGGAAGGTGGTGCTGTGTCAAATTATTTATAATGCCATTTTTGTCCCTCATTTGTGTTGTTGTTCTTTCACAGAATGACCGCTTACAAGGTGAAGCGATTTGAAAAGGTTTTCAACTTTACTTCAGGAAAGCTAGTAACTCGAAAAGGAGTGAAGTGAGTATGTGTGTGTGTGTGTGTGTGTGTGTGTGTATATGTGTGTTGGTGTGGGGGTGTGTGTGTGTATATACATATATATGTATGTGTGTGTGTGTGTGTGTATTTCCATGTTCACTACCGTGGTTTCTGAGAGATCTGAATGCTCAAAGATGAGATCTGCAGGTGGTGTTTCTATTGAAACAGAGTTGGAATTCTTTAAGATACCTTGAAGAAAACGCTGTACAAACAGGTCTTGATACAGAGTGGAGGCTGTTGCCTTGAGCAAGATGATTTGTGCTACTTTTAGATGGAAAAGTACTGTGGAGGTAGAATTGGCTTCTCTGGGTTGTGTTTTTACTTCCTTGCAGTTGGTAATGACCCGTGGCTGTAAACATAAAAGGAAAACAGGATACAGTAAAGAAAAACAAACCACCTCCTTCTGTGCTTACCTGTTAGAGTTTCATTAATTTTAATAACTTCTTTAATCCGCCGGCGGCGGTTCCCGTTTCAGGCGCTCGGCCTGTGCCCAGCTCTGCCACAGCGTGGGGGCCGAGCACAGCGCCGAGGAGCCTCCCCAGCCACCCGGGCCGTCCCTGGGCCGTCCCCAGCGCCCGGCGGAGGCGCCCCCGTGGTCCCTGGGGCTGCCTCGGGTGCTTCCTTCTGCTCTGGTCGCTCCAGCTCCCGTGGAGGAGTCTCATGGGGGAGAGCGAGGATGGACGGAGGGCCCCTCCATAGGTGTCCGGCTGGTTTCAGAGGTGGTTGTCAGGGAGGTCTCCACGTCACCTCTGATAAAACAGCACAGCAGAATTCTTGCATCCAGCTGCAGACTTTATGCGTAGCACCATGTTCCCTAACTGAAATGAACTACATTGTTAATGAAATGTCCCCAGGTAAACCGTTCTGTAACACATCAGTGGTCAAAAAACAACTTAATTTGATAAAACAGAATTTAAACTTATTTTGGTTTTGACCAGTAACTTAAATGGAGGCATTCAGCTCTTTTAGGTCTGTATATTGAATTAAGTTTTGAATGTGTCTGAGTCCTGACTGAGAGACTACAACATGACTAAATCTAGTGGCAGAAGTTCATAATTTGAAATATACTGGGGAAACTTTTTCTTTTACAAGTAACACCCCATTTTCCTTGGGGGAGACCACAAGGTGTGAAACAAAGTATGTTCAGGGCAGATGGCCAAGTGTTCTTTGGCTTTTCAGTTGTTCAGAAGAAATTGAATTTCCTCAGACGCCTAGAACATACGTTTAGGGAGAAGGAGCTTCCTCCTTCCCTTAGAATTCAGGTTAGCTGGCAGTTTAAGTGCCCAGTACAATTTTAAAAAGAATCTTGACGCATTAACATGGGATTTCGGGCACTCGGTGTGTTGTGCAGCCGAAGCGAGAGCAGAGCATAAAATAACCTGCGATGCAGCGAAACGGCAGCCTGCACTATGGATGCTCAGGAGAGGGTTTGTAGCAGCTGCTCCGGGAAGCTGCTGCCTTCTGCCCGTGTGCCGAGCTGCGTGCCCCTTCTGAACACCTGCCTTTTGTAACAAGGGAGGTTTATCCTGCCCTTGTGCACAAATAGCAACCGCTGCTGTGCCCCGCCGTGCCCTTCACCCGCTCGCCTGTCTCTTGCAGCTTCGTCCTGGTGAACAGCGTGGCCATGGAGGGCGACGGCTGCGCCGTGTGCGGCGCTTCCGAGGCGGAGCTCGCCGCCCTTTCCCGCAGGCTGAACTGCTCCCTGCAGGTAGGAGCTCCTTACGGATCTGGCGAGAGGCAGCAGCTTGGCCGCTGCAGTGGGATCGGGCTGCGGCAGCGCTCGGGATACGGCTGGGATCCGTCTCCGGAAAGCATCTGCCTCCAGTGCAGGCCGGGACTTGTTGGTGAAACTCTCTTGCTCTTCGCTTTCCCGCTCTTCTGTTCGCTTCCGGGTGCGGTGCTGGGAGCCAGCCCTGTGCCGCTGCCCTGTCTGCTGCTCCCGGGAATGGCAGGGAATGTTCCTCAGCCTGCCCCCCGCCTTTGGTGTGAGATGGGTCAGAATCTCTGCATTTAGAGTTACACAGTTGTTCTCTTCAGACCAGCCTATTCCTGTAGTTTCTAGGGTCTGGTCTTGGCAGCTTAATAAGGTTTTAATCTTTTTCCCCCCCCGCCCCCCTCATGTTTCATCCCTGTTCCTTTTTCCGTAGGCGCACTGGAGCCAGGGTGGGCAGCCAGGCAGGAAAGCAGCTCCCAGGGGAAGCGCTGCCAGACTGTCACTGCACACGCCCTGCCCCTCGCATGGTCCCAAATCCCTTTCCTTGTTTGTGCAGTGAAGTCCTGCTCTTGCTCTCTGTGTTCAGGAAGTGCGACTGTATCTGCAGCATCCCCCTTTCATCCATGACAGGGCATCCTAAAAGAGCTTTTACAGGGGCCTGTGTTAAAACACTCTGTGCTGAAATTGCTGGTCTCAAAAGCAGAGGATCCCCTCTGTAATTACAGTTCAATTCCTTTCCCCACCCCTCTAGGACATGTAGGAGAAGGTCATTTTATGGATTGATTTTCATCCGCAGAAACAGAATCATTCCAGCAAAAGATGCAGTGACATGGAAAAGCTTCCAGCCTCAGAGCCGATCCTTTTACAGGTGTGTTGGGGTGCGCTGGGGGGAGGCAAGCTCGTGACACGGTGCATTCCCTAACTTTCTGCGGAGGCTGGATCGCTAATGACCGGTCCTTGCTGTGAATTCCCCCCAGCACTACCCCCTCCATCGGAAAAGCGACGCGGAGTGCGCTGGAGAAGATGCTGCCGCTCCAGAGGAGAGGAACATCCCGTTCAGAGAGAAGTACGATGTGCTGTCGCGGGAGGCCTCGCAAAAGGTCCGGTTCATTTAGCAGCCTTGGGGACTCTGTGCGTATCAGCAGCTGAAAGCAGTGCTGGGGGAGATGAGCGCTTGCCAAGAGAAGCGAAGCCGGGCCTGGTGTTGCTGCTGCTGCGGCGGGGCCGGGCATTGCTGCTGCGGCGGCAGTGGTGGGGCCGGGCGTTGCTGCTGCGGCGGCAGTGGTGGGGCCGGGCGTTGCTGCTGCTGCGGCGGGGCCGGGCATTGCTGCTGCGGCGGCAGTGGTGGGGCCGGGCGTTGCTGCTGCTGCGGCGGGGCCGGGCATTGCTGCTGCTGCTGCGGCGGGGCCGGGCATTGCTGCTGCGGCGGCAGTGGTGGGGCCGGGCGTTGCTGCTGCTGCTGCAGCAGCAGTGGAGGGGCCGGGTGTTGCTGCGGTGGTGGCGGGGCCGGGCGTTGCTGCTGCTGCTTCAGCAGCAGTGGAGGGGCCGGGTGTTGCTGCGGTGGTGGCGGGGCCGGGCGTTGCTGCTGTGGCGGTGGCGGTGGCAGGGCTGCGTTTGGCAGCGCTTTGCACTTCCTATCAGGCTGCGTTTGGGCACGCCTGGCGGAAAGGCAGCCAGTGGCCCCAGCGCGCTGGAATATTGCTTTTGCTGGATTAATTACTACAAGAAATGCCAAGCTGAAATATTCCCAGCAAACCTAACGGGCAGTGTTTGTTTCCTCCTGCGGAAACGTGTTTGCTCCAGACTGGCAGAACAAAATTGCCCCTTAGGCGAGAAACAGCAGTGATTTATTAAAACGAAGCTCTCTTCATTTGTGATGCCACCAACCTGATTTTGGCTTTGTTGTTCTAATCTTTGGTTGTCCCACCTCCCAATCCCCCCCCAAAATTCCAGTTTTTGGGATGAGGGCCAAATGAGTGTGTTGAGTATTAGAATGGAAACAAGTGTTTTACTGGAAAACAGTAGTTTATACAAGGCACTCTGTAAGAATATTAGCACACTTTCTATTTTTATTCTGTCTGAGAAAAAAAATTGGTGTTAAGCTTAATTTAGTTTTAGTTATGACTCAACTTCTGGCTTTGCCGTTTTGTGTTCCAGCTGATCTGGTGGTTTCATCCCCGTCTGATTCTCAGTGGCCATACACATAGTGCCTGTGAGGTGCTGCATGCAGGGAGGATTCCAGAAATCAGCGTCCCATCATTCAGTTGGAGGAATAGAAACAACCCTAGTTTCATTATGGTAAGTTTTATTTTTTTTTATTTTTGTCAGATAACTTTCATAAATAAATCAACATGGCAGTCAGCTAAATTTTCAAACTGATTCTACCTGTAAAAACAAAAAATAAAAATAAAAAAGTTGCCTACCCACCCAACCCACTCAGTACACTGCATCCACTTTATAAAATACATCTGTGGGAGCCACATGTTCTGTGTGGTACAAAGCAATGCCGTTAAAGATCTAATTGGTATATGGGTACAAGCAGCTAACATTTTCTTATAAAGAGGGTGCATTGTAAACTATTGACTTGTAAGAATGATCAGTGCTGTGCACTGAACAATAGAAGGACTAGTTTGGCTCGGTTGGGTTCATAGCAGCTGTGGAACCCAGGCCGTGGCCACGTCGGCTTCTGTGCGGTGCTCGCGGCCTCCAGCCCGCGCGCGACGCCCTGGCCGCGGGGCAGCGTTTGCCACGGGCCACGCGGTTGCCTCCTCACTCCCCGTTCACGCTCTACGCCGGGTCTCGGTTATGCTCTCACAGGTAGTTCCAGTGCTCTGTGTAGCCTTGGAGGTAAATCAATTAGTTCCCCAGTTCAAGAAATAAAACAGAACTCTTAAAAACTTGGAGTAAGAAGCAAAACCTACGGTCCTGTTTGCAGAGTAATCTGTGAGCTGGGGCAAAAATCTCGAGTGTATTTTGCTGCTCTTGGGTGTAGGCTGTTTATTACACAGGTAACCCCACAATTTTAAATTCATCCAGCTGTTTATATTCCTCATTAGAAGTAGTTGTGTTTATTCCGTATTCCTGAGAGTAGCTGCCTCCGGCCTGCGCGCTCTCTGCTCCTGCCAGGCACTGCATCTTAGCCAGGTTGCCTTGTTACGGTGGCGGTGTCTTCGCTACCCTTGAAATCAGCCTCAGGCTTCTGCAAATTTTACTTTGAATCACAAATTCAAACCCAAACCACACTTAGGGCTCCTACGTTACGGTCTTAGCTCCTGCTAGGAGTTTGGCTTAGCCACCGTGGGTTTTGCAGCACGGGCTGGGTAAAGGAGGGCTTGGAGAGGAGGAAGGGGCGCGTTCCCAAAGCCGGGCGCAAGGCGCCCGCCACGGCACTCAGCCCGTCTCGCGAAGGCGGCGCCGCGCGGGGCAGCGGCAGCTCTCCCCGCTGCGCGTGGAACCGGGGCAGGTTGGGCCTCTGTGCCCAGCGCCAGCAGTGCGGGCTGGCTCGCCAGCCCCCAGAGGAGGCACTGGGCCTGGGGTCTGGCCCCAGCCCTTGCCGCCCGCGCGGCTGGGACGGCCGCGGTGCCGCTTCCGAGCCAGAGCCGCCGGCGCAGCGGAGCCACAGTCCTGGTCTCTTGCAGGGCAGCATAACGCCGACCGCCTTCTCCCTCCGGAAGTGCTTCCTCCCGTACGAGAGCAGAGTCTTTACTCTGTACTGCGCCGCAGGGGCTCTGCTGGCCATCCTGGTGCTAGCTCACTTTCAGCTTCTCACTCCACCGTTTTATTTTGCTCAGCGTTTAATCAGTAAGCATAAAGCAGTATGAAGAGCCAGACAGCTGCATTCAGTCACTGAAATACCAAAGCTGAGAACAGTCAAACATCAGACTATATTCATGCCAGCAAATGACCTAATTGGATTGCTAGTCTGAAGGCAGGTTGCATTTACACATACCATAGAAGTCCTATACAGCTGATATGACTACTACAGGATAAATAACTGAAATGAATGTTTCATGCTGTACAAAAATACTGTATTCTACAATCGAGTCCTTTTCCTGCTATAATTTTTGTATCAAAGATGTATATTAAAACTTTAGCTGTACATTATGTAAAGCCTATAGCCTCATCATTTATCTGCACTAGTGTCTTACCCTGGTGGAGGCTCAGTCTTGCAAACTGGAAACGTTTCTCCGTTTTATTGCTGCATGGCCCTTCTAAAGTCATACTGCTGTTTGGCAGGGTCAGGCAGAAGCCAGTGCATCCGCACTGAGATGCAGGTTTCCTTAACGTTTAGAGCGTCACGGGTGAGGGACTGTCGGCTGGGACAAGAAATCTTCCAGCTCCCGCCACGTTAAGTTGTTAGCCCAGTACAATTTGCAGTTATTGTCTGCCAGACAACAACGGGAAGAAGCCTCGCGGATCCAGTTTGCTGAAACACACTTGAAACCTGCTTAAAAAAAAAAGTAGGGTGACACCTCAAGCTGCTCTTTTTAAAAAGATGTGCTATGATGAGCTTAAAAAAAAGAGGGCCCTATTGCATCCCAGAGTTATCTGTGTGGTGAGGGGCCCTCCCGTCACCGATCTTCTGCAAGAAGGAAGGCCAAGTACAGCTGCAGTAACATCACCCCGGGCGGCAGCGCGGGGTGGGACGGTCGTTCTGGGGCCGCCCCGTCCGGGAACGCTGTTGTGGAGCGGCCTTCGGAGCTGCGCCCCAAGGGCCGAGGGGACGGAGAGCCGCAGAGCGGGGCACGGAGCGCCGGGCTCGGGGGGAGGCCGGGACAAACCTGCCTCTTCTCCCCAGGGACCTCAGGAAAAATGGGGGGCGCTTCCACAACCAGCACAAATTTTCTTGTGGCCGTGCTGCCAGAAGACACGGGGGGCTCTAACCCCCCCCGCCCTGGGCTGGGGGTGCTTCCTAAGGACAAGCTTTGACATGGGGATTCACAAGGGGAAGAGGGAAGGGAGGGCCCATTTACTTTTCTAGGCAGGGGAAGCAAGGGAATCTTTGCCTTTGGGAAGTTCACTTATTACCAGTTTATACCACCCAGCCTTGCACTTTCTGGGAAATTTCTGGTGACTGCTAAGCTGAGAAGAGGAATATCAAAATACACTCATTTCTGAGAAACGGAAGTGGTCATATTATAGTGTCTAAAATGGGCTTATTTATCATCACATAGAAACAAGTACTGTATTTTGTAGCCTGAATTTAAAAGATGACTGATCAGGGCTTATAAATAACAACAATGCAGTGGCAATCAGACCCACTGAGTTAAATGGCATTGTTGGGAATGTGCTAGATCCTCTCTCCCTAAATTTGAAGTGAAGTGTGGAGATGTTCCCAAGTGTGGTAAAACATTCTATAAAGTAGTCTAACACTTCTCTAGGTTTCTGTTATTGCAACTGTAATTTTAGACATTTGTACAGGTTATCTTGGACACAGGAAAAGTATATAGTCACAGACATAAAACACCTATGTATAAAATATAAAGCAGTGTTATAGTTACTAAAAAGGACATGCCTTATTGCTACAGCAATTCTTGCTTTTTATATATTGTACTGTACCACAACTTGTTTTGAGAATGTCATTTGCATAAATTATTCAAGTTTGAGAAATATTCACACATTTTGATTCTACAATATTTAAAATAAAACAATTTTCTAATGTGTCTCTTTATTAAAAGAGAAATAAAAATGTCATCTTGTAATTCTCTTAGGCCAGACACAAGGGTTTATACACCTTTTTTTTTTTTTTTTTTTTTTTTTCTTCTTCTTTCTTGCTATTTACTTGCACAATGAAAGCCGCTGTTGGTACAAAGATTGAAGAGCTCTATATAATGGTGCTTTACACATTCACAATCGGTCTCTGCAATTGTGAAGTTCTATGAATGACCAAAGAATTACCAAACATATTTTTCTAAATATAAAGGAAAATGAAACAAAACAAAAACAAAAAAAACCCCAAAGATCCTTGGTTCCCATTAGAACAACACCAGGTTGCAATTTGGACACTTGAATGAATTCCAATGTTTTAAAGCTGAGACTTCCAAAGAGAAAGGCATGTTTGCTGCAACATCCGGTGACTGTAATACCGTACTTGGAAAGGTAAGTGGTTAATTTGCATAATTTATAATTTTTATACTAAAGAGCATCTTTATATAAACCAGAAAAAAAACCCTAAACTCTACAGATAAATTTCTTACCTTCAGTCACTGCTGCAGGTAAGGTTGACATCAAGCTGTACAGCGCAATCAAAAACATACTTACATCTTAGCTCATTTTACAGGTACAGCCATAATCAAGGCACAAAGATCTTCTACAAGTATTTTTCTTCAATAAAGTTGTACAAAATAATATTACATTTTACAGTCTGTACAATATAATAAACCAGCAGTAAAACAAAAAAATATATATAGGGAGAGGACCGTTGTCCAAGAATGATCTGAACTAAAAGGATCATTTGTGGACAGCACAAATAACGCAAGTGAGGGTGGTAAATTTTCTGCCTAGATGCAACAGGCTGAAAAGTAGCTGTAATTCAAATGCCTGAGGTGTGCAGAGACACTTAGCTCCAAAACCCCAGAGAAATTGCTTTGTCTTCGCTGTTCCTCTCGTCTTCTACTCTACTTCCTGTGCCAGTAACGGCGTAAAAGAGGAGGTCACTTTATCAGTTGACCTGCAACTCAGAAATGCTAAAAACTGTGACAGAGTAATAAATATTGTGGTGCTGCTACATTGTGTGTCTACTTCCTCAACAGTATTTAATAACCTGATACAAAGTGCATTAATCTTTTTCACCCATCAAGTACTCTTCAATGTCATGTTAAAAAGGAAACCCACACAGAGGGATAGGAATGACCTTAGTGTCATCCGGCTGACATACCAGTTTGAACCAACATAAACCCGCTGGAAAAAATTTAGCGGGTTATGTTCAGTTAAAAAAACAAAACCTAAGGGAACAGAGGTAGCCAAAGGGCTTAGTGGAATGACGAAGAAGTGGCATGTCAAAATAAAGCACAAAAACAGTCCCAGAAAGCATGAAGGAAAGGAACCCAGACTTGCTTCGAATCAGCTTTAAGGTTAAATAATTAAAGAAAGTGAGGAGACTGACATTTCTATAGTATATTCTTCCACCCTGTGTGGGGTAGTATCAAGAGAAAGAGTAAGGAGCAAAGAATTTAAAACCACAGGTTCCACGGTGATCCCCCTCACAAGAGTTCGTACTGGCGAAGGTGCATTCGCTGGATGATGTCCCGGCAGTCGTTGAACACCCTACGGATATTTTCCGTGTCCACTGCGCAGGTGAAGTGCGGGTAGCAGTAGTGTCTGCCGTCGCCGCTCGCCGTGCTTATCCGCTGCGGGAACAGGAGGGCGGCACGTTACGGGCAGCTCCCTAGCCAGGGTCGCCTACGGACTTAGCAGCTACCAAAAACAGGGGAAGTTGTGTGTGTGTCTGCGAGAACACGCCAATATTACACCTAGGACCTCACATATACGTAACTTACTACACGCGGTTGGACTAGATGATGCCCAGCGCCCTGCAGAGGAGGCGGCCCGGGATGCAGCCGGCCTCTCCCAACTCAGCCTCTGCAAGGCTACTGCAGCTGCTCAGGGTCCCAGCTTAACTTCCCGAATGGGTCCTCTTGCCAGACTGCCCAGGATTTTAAAATACGTTAACATCACAAATTTTGCTCTACGTTGCTTTAGGCTGACACAAACCCACTCTATATAAATCCATTCTTCCACCTTCAAGAGTGTACATGAAAACTTACCAACTATGAAGGGTCAGGTTTGGGATACTCATTTTTTAAGAAACCTTTTCTTAATGTTATTATAAATTATAAGGGATAAACAATAAAATACATTGTTCTCCCTCTCTGCTTATTTTACATACGGATTGACTTTTTAAATACCTTGTAAAGCTAAATATATGAAAAACTATAGATTATGAACTACAATATATAATATATATATATAAAAATAACTATCGAAGCAATAACCTACATAATTAAATCAAAAGGAATTTCAAATTTCTGCAGGCACTTTAGGTAACATCAGCTATTCAACACTCCTTAAATAAGGGCTTCCAAACACTACTAATACTGATTCTCTTCTTACTAAACTACATTGAAAATCCCTGTACTAGACTACCCTTTTGAAAAATATTAACTTAATAACCCTACTCAATTGATGAGTATCTGAAGCATCAAATACACTGAACATTAATAGTAAAGGTTGAACAAAAATATATTTTATGGGTTTCTGCAACGGTGGCAAAACCCTGGAACTACTGCGGTGCAGAGCGCACACGTGTCCGTGCGTGCTCACCTCCCGGCAACGCTTGGGGACATCACTGCCTGCGCGCGCCAGAGCCAGGGATCCTGGCACCGAGACGGCCCCCGTGTGCAGGGGCACTACCAGTGCGCGGGTGGAGAAAGGCGCCGCACGTGGGGCCCCTCAAAGGAGACGTTTTCACTGTTAGTCTTTATTGGCGCTTGGCAGCTCTGTAGCTCTCACATTTTGGGAGATACTCAGTATCTCCACCCCACTCCAAGCTCATTCTGAATGCTAATATTTTACTTCTTAGCACCAAGTCATAGGGGGAAAACATCCCTGAGGACAATAGCAAAAGAGCATTTACTCTCCTAGAAGACATGTGGGAGTATTTAACACTGGAGCCGCTGTGCTCCAGGGGTCAGGATGCCGAGGCGTTTCCAGAAAGGAGCCCTGTGTGCTATCCAAGGAAGCTCATTCACACAGCAGCTCCTTCAATTCCCAGGCTTTTCCAAAGCCAGAACAAACCAGGCAGTGCCCTGCCTCTGTTTCGGCTGCACTCATCAACGCACTGGAGCTACATTAAACACAGCAGCGGCGCCAGGCGCATCCCGCGTACGCAGCACCCAAACCAGCAGCAGCAGCAGGTGCTGCAGGCAGCGCGGGCGCCGCCGTAACGGGGCCCGGGCCCAAGGCGCGAGGCTGGAGCACAGGAGCCTCCCCCAGCGGAGAGGATTCCCAGCAGAGGGGGCAGCACCTCCAGCTGGGTGTGAGGTGCGAGCGGCAGGATGAGGGATGAGGGACGTGAGCGCGGCTGGGGGCAGGGGTGGCCGCCGTGGAGGGCAGAGACCAGCAAAGGGCACTTCCCACCAGGTCTCGCCCAGTACTTCCATAACTGAAAGATTATCGGCCTAGATTCCATGGGTGCTGAGTAACCAGACCTCCTACTGCAGCCAGCAGAAGGCCACGTGCAATGCTGAAATTAGGGGGCAACGTATTTCCTTTTCCTCATAAGCACCGACTACTTTATGGCAGTATTTGCTGGAAATGCATTGTGTTAATTTGCCTTACACGTGTCTGCCCCCCCAGGACGGCAATATCCACAGTCTGGGTTAGCCGCAGGAGAGCTCTAGGAGACAAGGGGCGCTGATGCTGGAAAAGCCAAGATTTTCGCCGGCATCCCTGCCCCACGCAACACAGCAGCAGCTGCCGGGCACTGCTGCGGTCGACCGGCTGTCACGATCAACATCCTAATAAGGATCGAAAAAAGAGCCCCCCTTGAACTATTTCTCGAAGCAAACTGAGCAGGACAAGGAAAAGGTCATAAATAACTGCACAGGAGGTTTGGCTGGATGAGTTTCTGTCTTACAACTCTGACTTTGATACAGTGCAGTCGGATGGTTTTCCTCATAATCCAGAGGGCTGAGCTGGTGAATGAAAATCCCCAAACTGTGAACACTATTAATTGCCTCTTTCTTTGTTGTTGCATCAACAGCCGTAAATCCTAACAATGTTTTTAAATGTGTAAAGACTTAAAAAGTCTTCATTCTAATGATTCAAGTTGCCCTTTTGAACACCCCCATCTGTCTCCTGTGAGGAGGGCAGGACCTGAAGCACTAAGCTTCAGCTCTGGCCTCTGCTACTGCTTCGCACGGTTGAGATGACTCCATACGACTGAAAGTCACCCAGTTACTTCGGGTTAAGTGCCCTGTTTCTGGCAGCAACGCCAGGCTGTGATCACGTGACTGATAACGGTGGCACTTGTGCCATGCAGAGAGCACCTCTTCACAAAGACCGACTCGGACCAAACGTGTCTGTGTTGCTCCTGCCTCCCCAGGAGCGCCGCACCAGTGCCAGGGTGAGACGAGCCTCCCAGCTGGCACAACACAATCATCCAAAGTGCTATTTAAAGATAAAATCTGTTTTGTTCCTTCGTTCCCTCTTGCCAGCTGACCACTGCCAAAGCCCCTGGGGGAGTGCAGGATAAAAGAGAAGCCTATTTGCATGGACTAGGATGGGCCTGATGTGCAAATTAAACATTCAAGGCAGCAGTCAGTAGCAGTAGCAGAGCAACACTTGTCACAAGCAACATCGAGCACAGACAATCCCACGTGGGAGAAATGAAGCTGCCGCCTGTCACTGCCTGCGCGCAGGGCAAAGCCGTCCGCTCTCACCACGCACTACGAGTGGAGCACGTTGCCAGAAGGCCCTTTCTAGCTCTAGCCTGCTGTACTTGTGCTTGCTGGTTTCTAGCTCTAGGCCGAGTACTAGCTCTAGTGCCTGCTGTGTGATACTCTGCAGGTCAGGTGACACTACGTAAAATGGATATAAAAGTGTATGGCCACCGGAAAAGGCTGAGCAGTTGGAAAGAAGCAGGGAACTGCCAGACATCCTTTTCTCCTCCCAGCTTTCTTCTGGGAAAATTGCATCAGTTTTCCCTGAATTGATTATGCTGCTTGCCAGTATTTCCTATCATAAAATCATAAATAAGATGGAAATTACTCACTAAAAACTCATCCCGGATGAAGAACTTGGCTCTTGTGACTTTGGGGTCTTCTCCAGCATCTGGTGTTGCTGTTCAGTTAAAAAATAAATCACATTAGGAACATGAAAACAAAACAGAACAAAATACAATCACTTCACTTACAGAGTAAAAGATTTTTACTTGGTGAAAGATTTACTAAATAGCCCGTTGTCATACAATACAGGGAGTCGTCCTTTAAAATGCAGACTGTAAATCTAAATTAGTTCTAAATTAGGTAATTCTAAAATGAAAGGGTACTGTAAAATCTGAAATAAATGTCTAAGCAACTAACATCTTTCAGAGCCCCGCAAATAGCCTAAATTATTGCAACAGTGTCATCAGTCATATCAAAAAGAGGCTTGCTCACATCTATAATTCTATTTACATAGATACAAAGAACGTGCTAGTTTGGGTTCAACTTCTGTAAGAAAACATAAACTTGAAAAAGCTGCTGAGCTGTTCAAGTTGCTCAGCAAAACCACATCTCTTGAATAGACTTTTACATGCAGGAACTTGTGTTTTAAAATGTTTAGTTAAGATTACACTTGGAAAAAGAATACCCCTTTAGTATCTACATTGTCCCTTCAGGCCCCAATAAGCATCAGACCAGATGCTTATAAACATACTAGGATAACAGACAGAATTTATAAAAACAGGGAAACTCATAATCTGCTCTCATCTCTAACAGGAAGAGTGAACCTGGAGCAGCAGCACAAGCAGCTGCACCTTAGATTTGAGTCAATCAAGCCAGCTGAAACCAAAGAATAAATGAGCAATTACAGATTAGCAGTAGAGAGTTGCTTCAGGTGTGGACATTCATGCTCCTTCTGGGTAGCTGTGGCAAAATCCCACTATGAAACACTACAAGCAACCTAAATTTGACAGCTTGCTTACTGTGAAAAATGAATGTACCCGACTTCTCTGCTTATCTGGGGTGCATGTCTGGGGGAGGGAGTGACAGTGGTGGACGGTTTCACCTGAAAGCCCTTGACATTCACAAATTGGTGCCCGGCTAGCTCAGACCTTAGGGAAGGAAAATTCATTTACCCTTTCCACAGAAATGTAGCAACACACTTTTGAAATTCCCAGAACTGACCGAAAGCTGAAATAGTTCATAGCACCTTCACTTTGGCAACCTACAGTTACTGATGGTAAGGGCAGAACAAAAGCCTTTGCTGAGGGGTCTCTGAAAGCTCTATGCCAGGGACAGCATCACTTGGCAAAAGTGGAACCTAGTAGTCTGAAAACACAGGTTTTACTCCTCTTGCTAGATACAGAGGTGAGGTACTGAGTGAGTAAGGATCTCTCTGCACCTAACCACCTGGTATAAAACAGCCACCCTACGCAAGGCTACTTATGCAATCTGCTGCTGCAGTACAGGAATCATTGCACCTTCGGAAATAACATGAAACCAAACACATGCTGGTGTCCCTCGTATTTCTTTCTCTTGTACTTATTAATGACTTTTTCCTCCATTAAACTTTTCTTGCTGATCTCCTGTGCCAGGTTGCTCCCCACTGGCATTTGGAAATGCTGAAATGCACAGCTCTGTCTGAGAGTCCCCAGGAAGGGACATTCCCCACTGCATCAGGGCAGGTTGCTTTACTGTTTCAGCATGATGCAACAGTATTTCTCGTTAAGGAATTGCACGTGTTTGTGAATGTGCATGAGAGACAGAAAGGAAAAACAAACCGAAAGGCAAACAAGTGAAAGGTGTAACTATATCAGCTAGTTATATCCTAAAGCTGTGAAAAATCTTACCATCCTCAGGTACTGTATAATGCGCATATTCAGGAAAGTAATCTTCAATTTTTGATTTCCCTGCCAAGACTTTTTCAGCTAGCATGTCTTGTTTATTCAAGAACAAAATGATAGAAATGGTCCGTAACCACCTGTCAAAAATAAACCAAATGGTAGTGTTACTCATCAAACAAAACACACCACTTCAACAGAAAATTTGCCAGCTATTCCTTCATGGACATAGAGTGAAGTAATTTGGATCATGCTTCAACAGAAAAACCATGACCTAAGCCATGACCTAAATCAGTGTTTCTATTACCTTGCACCTATGCAAGTGGATACATTTATAGGATCTATAAATATTTTTATGAATACTACATTAGACGCTGTTGAAAGCAACTGTCTTCAAATACTGTTTTATAAATTATCCTTTTGATATGAAGTTGGGAAAACGATGACATTTTCTAAATGTGTAGTTCAAAAATGAGCATTACTGTCTCCTGCGCTTGGTTCTGCTGAAACAAGAGAGAAAGACTAGAGAGTGACGTCTTCTCCAAGTGGTCTGCCATAACTATTATTTCAGCCACATCGATATTCTGTCTTTCAGGATGGCCTGTGTGATTCTTGATGAATCAAAAGAAGATCATCTGCCTTCTTCCTCTAATGATGTCCCTAGCCATTATCATGACAATGTCCCCTGGGAATTTGTGCTTAAAATTTTTCCATACTCTACCTTCAGCCCAGGGTTTCACGAGGGGTGTATTTTGGAAAGTCTGCATTATCTTTATTTTATTATATTATTTTGTGTCTCATTTTTACTTATTCTCCACTAGGAATCCATTTGGATTGCTGTTTAGTTACTGTATCTGTAATTTACCTGTCTTAAGAGAATGGCAATTTGATGGCAGTTACAATTGGATTAGATCTGAAATATCTTTCCTCTCTGCAGGAGGGAAAAAAATAAAAGCTCAAGGAAATATATGTTTTACCTGTTGTTCCAGATACTTTTGAAAAGGTCCAGGGATTCTCGTAGTCTGTTTGTGTTGTTGTCTTCCCTTATTACCATGTTGTAGCTGCTGCAAGCCACAACGAAGATTATAGCCGTGACGTCTGGACAAGACAACAGAAGGAAAAAAGGAAAGAAAAAGGACTATTTCCATTACCCCAGAACAAACTCCACAAGGTAATACTCGCATTGCTCCCCCAACTAGCATAAATATAATCAAAGTATTTATATAATATTAGATTTCAATATCAATGACATACCCTGTTCTCAACATAAATAAAACAGCATGGACACTAATCTTCTCACATGGCCAAGAATGAGTTCAGAATACAAACAGGGAATATTTCTACTCACCATTAAAGCACTGGATCCATTTTCTCCTCTCATCTCTCTGGCCACCTACATCAAACATGCTGTTAAAAAGCCATAGGATGTTATATCACTTATGTGCACTAGGAAAGTCACACGCAGCATGCAGCATCAGGGTTTGGTGCAACAACCTGACGGCTCCAAGGATGGCAGCATTTAATACTGCCAGAAGGGAAAGGGGAATTTCTGAGGCCACGCTGTCTGTGGGTGAGCTGCTAAAACCTCCCTGGCTGGCTCTGCCCTGGGAGCGCTTCTGAACCCCACAAAGGAGAAACACTCCTTCCCAAGGAAGGGCTGGCTTTTCCAGCCTGCAAAAATGCATATGGTTGGGATTGCATGGTTGGGTCTAATGTGTTGTAAATAACTGAAGTGGTGCTGGAGAGGGTGCAAATCTCCCTGGTAAAGTACAATTTTGCCCGAGTTGGAGTTGCTACTTTTCTGTCTTAAGGCCAGCAAGCAGAGCTAGCCAGACTGGGTGCATTTTAATGGAGACGCAGTATAAAATTGCAAAGGCCACAAGCAGCAGCCCTCCAGCAGAAGGAAAACATTTGACTTTCTTTGTCCCCTTGCACAAACTCTGACTCATGGCAGCATTTCCACTAAGTTCTGCAGGATCTTATCCCCAAAACTGTTTTATGAGTTTACAGTGTTGTATCAATGAACCAGTTAGTAAAAACAGCCAAAGACAACCTCACAATAGAGAGGAACACTAACAGACAAGACTAATATCAGCTTTTATTACAGAGTATGAGGTAATTGCATTAGGACTTATGTACAGCATGCTAAACAAGAGCCAAGAGCCCTCCAACCCTCCCCCAAACTGACCATACTCACAATACACAAGCATGGACATGGAAACTAGGTTGCCATTAGTATGCAAATCATAAATTATTATTAATAGACTTACTGGAAATTTACTTTATCTACTTGAAATCTTGTTTCAAATATCCCTGATGTCAAAACTCTGCATCGTAATAGGTCCTGGAAATGAGAACACAGAAGCAGATTAGAGGAATCTTTTACTATCCTAGTTTCATTTTTAGAAGCATAGGAAGTCTTAAATGTTCCATTTAATTAAAGTTAAACCAGATCTTTTGGTAAATATATATTTGTCCATACTGACAAGGTAGATCAACACAGATCTCATTTCTGAACTTGGTTTGTGCATATTCTGAAAGAAGGGGGATGTCCGATATACATCCTCCTTAGCACATACTGAGTCCTGTTACTGAGGGTCATACAATTTTATATGTGACACGGATAATGAATGTTGACACTACATAAGACTAAGGGGGAAAAAAAAAGTTATTCTTGATGTGAAGTCAAGCATTTAAATGTTAGAAAACTCCAAATTTACAGTTGCCCAGGCAACCTTAGTTCTGCCCCCTTTGGTACTGAATGAGACAGGAATCCTATCGAAATAATAGCTCGTGACTAAGTAATTAAAGCTCTATTACAGTGCACAAGGGAACAGAACCTGGGTTGTATGTAAATCTGGCATTTCGTCCCTATTTTTCAAACTAGCAATACTTTACAACCCCAGTAACATTCTTTTAATAACAACAACAACAATGAAAAAATTACAACCTCCTAGATTTTCAAAGGAAGAACATAAATTCAGTTTACTCTGCATACCTTAACACAACCATATCCCCATGCACCATCAGATCACTAGCTTAGGTCTCCTTGTCATCAAGGAACTCCAGAAACAGGTAGGGAAAGAGGAAGAAGTTGGGGAGGACTCCAAGGAGACAAGCTCAGTTTGCCTCTCCCCCTACCCAAATATCTGTCTCCTCTAGCTGACAGACCTCTGCTGCGTTAGCAGCCATGGGCCACCTGGTCTGTAGTTTGAGTTGTTTTATAGGTTCCCACCATTTATTGTTACTCGTTGCCATTTAGTTTTACAGTTGGATCTAGTTATTATTTTGAGAGGTTGCCAAAGAAATTAAAGAAGGAAGGAAGCAGAAGAGGAAGGTAGTGATTTTTAGCAGTTTAATTTGTCAAGAAAAACTGATGCAATATAATGGGATGAAAATCCCAAAGCAAGTCATAAAACCTCCTTTAGCCCCAAAGCTTTTTTGCCTGCCCAACACCAAAGGCCTCTTGCCTTTGCAGGCATAGGACTTCTCAGAGCAAACGTCAGGAGAAATTTCCGGGTATATAAATAATGGAGCCACTGCCATCACGAATGACTGCTCAAGGTAGGGAGGGAGAGAGGCTTCACAAGATCAAACAGGCCAGTGCTAATGTAAACAATGGAAACAAAATGTGGGAGGGGGAAGGGAGCGCTTAGGGGTTGACCTGCTGGAAAGCAGCTCCGCGCAGAGGGATTTGGGAGTCCTGGCTGACAACAAGTTAACCATGAGTGAGCAATGTGCCCTTGTGGCCAAGAAGGCCAAGGGGATCCTGGTCTGCATGAGGAGGAGCGTTGCCAGCAGGTCAAGGGAGGGGATCCTGCCCCTCTGCTCAGCCCTGGGGAGGGCACACCTGGAGTACTGGGTGCAGTTCTGGGCTCCCCAGGACAAGAGGGATGTGGAGCTTCTAGAGAGGGTCCAGTGTAGAGCGACAAAGATGATTAAGGGACTGGAGTATCTATTGTATGAGGAAAGACTAAGCGAGCTGGGCCTGTTTAGCCTGGAGAAGAGAAGATTTGAGAGGGGATCTGATCAACATGTACAAGTACCTG
>VZSV01000022.1:5907285-5938473 GCA_013398735.1 Nothocercus julius | reverse complement strand
TTTCCTTTCCTTTCCTTTCCTTTCCTTTCCTTTCCTTTCCTTTCCTTTCCTTTCCTTTCCTTTCCTTTCCTTTCCTTTCCTTTCCTTTCCTTTTCTTTTCTTTTCTTTTCTTTTCTTTTCTTTTCTCTTTTCCTCTTTCTTTTGGAACAGAAGTGTAAGGAACAGTGTGTTAAAATCCTGTGCATATCTGTTTGCTTTCACCTTCCACGTGCTTGTCAAGAGGTGACATGACTCAGGGAAGTGACATGGCTGGAGTCCTGCTAAATGATGTGGGTTAAACAGAACGACTGGCACCAGTTCCCAGGATTAACATGAGGATCCCAGGATCTCACCTGCTGATGAGGATGAGTTACAGGGTGGGTCAACGGACTCTAAAGTACTGAGGGCGGCTGGAGTTCATAGAGACATCTAAAATGAAGGAACTCAAGGGCTCCCGACACGTGCCCTACTAGAGGATAAGCTTTCTATTCTAGGTTGCATGTCAGATGCGAAGGATACCAGCAGAAAAAGATTAAAAACACAACAAAACAAAACACTAAACTAAAAAAATGACTCTACAGAAAAGACAGGAAGGTGACTACCTTTCTAGACAGCAGTAGCAGAGACTCAGGTGGGTTAATGAGTACCTTGCATAGCATCCAGTAAAATTTACTTTTCTCCTTTCAGTTTATCTGGTGTAGTAGCAGCTCATGTCTTTTCTGCACATCTTATTCCTTGGCGTGGCTCTACTGTTGCACTCACACACCTTCATCTTCTGTGAAGGACTTGGTGAGCAACCAACCCTTCAAAGGGCAGGGCAGCTGCGTGGGCTGCTCACGGTTACTGAGGAGGATGTTACCTCCGCAGTGTACAAGGCAAGAAAAATTACTGCAGGGCAAAAATTAATGGCTCAGAACTTAAGAGACAGAAAGATGACTAGAACCGACATCCTTCCTGTGTTTCCAGACCATTTTACAGTAACACACATAAAGGAACCAATTCACCCATCATTCAGACATAGACCTTTGCTTTCCCTCTAGTACAGGGACGAAACTTGGCAACCCGCCACGATGGCCTTTGAGGGGAAGGACGCAAAGCCTGCTTTTCCCAAACTTGTCCATGCCATGAAACAGAATGTATTTGGATTTCTCTACTCCTAATATACAGCAAAGGAGTTATATATCTTTCTTATTCTCACACACATGCCTTCTAATAGAAACTACCACGTGAAAGCAAGAACAGTGTCTGTGCAGATGAAAATGCTAGAAATAACCGCTAAAACAATAAGGAAGTTCCTGAATCAATGTTGCTGGACTGTTTCATTAAACCACTATTACAGTGTCCATTTTAGAACATGATACATTTAACCACTTGGTTGTGACACCTATGGCTTGGCTGAGGATTATCTTGGATAGCTGGTGCAAGGCATGAAGCTATAACCAGGCTATGGTGACTATAACATGGAAATAAGAAGGACAGAGTGCCCATGTCCAACTGATCTAATCCCTTTTAATAGTTAACCAGGGTGAGTGATGTAAAACCCAGTGCTCAAAACTAGCCTTAAAACTCTGCTACCTGTACATTTAACAGTAAGTCACGTTAATGGTAACATTTGCTATTAATATGACATTTTGTGAAAAGCATGCCTACCTCTGCACTCTCTGTGCCTTTCTTTCCATTCCTGTCAACTTTTCTAGACATTTTTCAGCATATCGTGTATTAGTAGTATTAAAACAGCAATACAAACTAGCTGGGTTTGAGGAATGAGGAAAATAATTATGCAACGGACTGATTACTCCTGCCTCAAACTAAAGATTGCATCATGCCCCTGTTTTAAAGTGCTCTCTCCTGTACCCAACATGTAGTCGTTAGGCACAGAGAAAGAAGTTGACCTTCCTAATCTCTTTTCTCCACCCACACAGTTAGTGGAAAAAACATTTAAGATTGATGCAACAGCAGCTGGAAATGCTGAAAACAAATACATGAATAAGGTATAAATGTCAAAAATCCACGGCCACTTGTCAGATCAGATTTCAAAATGTTGACCTTTCTTTTTTTTATTTTTAAGAGAATATTAAAAATACCATTCCTAACTTGCGTGTAATCTGTGGAAATAAAAACCAGGAGTGCTTTGGAAATCATGTGCTCTATAAACATGGAACCTGTGCTCCCAGTTTGACATGAGCATGTCTAGCTGGCAATATATTGGCAAACCATCACGCAGTCAAACTGAGCGCAGGTCCCAGGCCTGTATTTCAGGGGCAGTATTTTGTTTTCCTTTTGTTGTATCCCTTTTGTTTTCCACTTCAAACCTGAATGCTCCTAAAACAACAAATTCCTTATCAGTTTATCTTTTTCCTATGAAACTGTGTGTGTATCGTGTTACAGCTCGGATTTGAGGAAATGCTCTGAGAAGGAATGTGCCTCATACCTCTCCTGAACCACTTCTGTGACACAGACTGAAGAGCTGACCTTTTTTTTCCCCCACAAAAGTCAAACCAAACTCTAAAACAAAAGTTTCGAATTCAAAAACAAAAGTTTTTTTTGTGAAATCACTGGGACAGTGCGTGCCCTTATGAGTAGTGCCAGCAGGCTTTAAAGTAGGTAGAGGAATGAGGACTTTTCCCTTTAGTTTCTGGGATCTTGATTCCAGATCCAGATCCAGTTCTGGCATCTTGAATCAGATAAAGCCCTCCCTCTGTACTGGACACCTTTTAATAGTAAATCAGAGAAGCTTCACTATACCAGTTCCATACTGTGAATTAAAAAACTAAACCTCAGCCTTGGGCAAGGGAGTAACATATAAAATTACTGTCTCAGATCATTACCTCAAAAATATAAGTTTAAACGAATGGCAAAGTATTATTAAAAAGCAGTCTTCTCTCCCCTGCTAAAACTACCCACACAACTAAAAAGACTTTCTCCAGACAAACTTTCAGTCTTATAAAGCAGGTGCACGAGCTTCAGTGGAGGCTAATCATTTTGTCAAAGTCATCACAAAAGCAAAAGCAAAAAAACAAAGTTCTGCTGTTGTTGTTTGCTCTTCTGATGTATCTTGTATCGCAAAATACCAGAGCGCAGATAAGGCAGTCAAATCTGCTGGCAATTGTTTTAATCAAATAAACACAGAGATAACTGTTAATCTTATAATCCCTTCAAATTGTTAGTACCTTCTTAGTTAACTGGATTACAGATAATCCAGTCCTAACACCAGCATTGCAGACACTGATCTCCTGCTCTTAACAAGTATCTACCTTGCAGGTTGGTATCATCCATTACACTACAAAGCACGAAAAGTTCACACTTCCTTCAGAAAAATATAATTTTTCTGCTCTGTGGAGGGGCACATTGACAAAAATTTTAGGTTAATCAAAAAAGTACACAACATAATTTGTGATTTCTAGACAGAAAGCATTCTTTAATTAGTCAGATGTTGATAATACTTTCTGTATTTTACAAAACACTCTTTCCAGAAGGACTTGACATTATTCATATTCAAAAACCATAATGTAATAATTACTAATAGTTTGTAGAGGCTTTGACTCTACAAACACTCAGCCACAATTTTTAGTATATTTTGCATAGTTTTAAGGATATAAGTAACCCTACCGAATGCAGAAGGACTTCTGACTTCAAGCGGACTACTCATACGCTTTATCAGTGAGGTGTGCCAAATTTGGAAAGTCTGGGGCCTGCACGAAGATCTTTCCTCACAGCACCTGCAGATACCGATCTTTGCTAGCTGCAGTAGCATCTGCAAATGCCCAAGCCAGAATCACGGGAGAGCAAGAGCAGCCAGTGCAGCGACACGTGACGTTTCAGAGCGCGCTGCCGGCGCAGAGGCTGCTTCTGCTGCGGGGAACGAGGGTGCCTGTGCGGATCCCCACCAGCACAGTTACCTTGCTGCGAAGCGCAAACCTGTGCAGAGATCTCTCTCAAAGAGCTGCTCTCCAGCAGCTTGGCGTACACCTCCTCAGCACTCTCTTGTACCTTCCAAACAGCATGATTAATAGAGGTTGCACTAAATGTAATAGAACACTGCATGATGTGCACGGGGTTTGCCAGCACCTGGCCTATGGGAATGGTTACATCCATACAGTGAGGGACGACACTAAAGGGCACCTATGCAACCTGGATCACGCTGTAAGAAACTCTCCAGTTCTACCTTTTGGGTTGCACATTATGTTTAAAATACTCAATGCAGAATGAAGCCGTGTCAAGAGGACACGGTCACCTGCACAACAGCTGGGGGTAACATCCCAGCAAGGCAAGAGCTGCTGTGTGGCCACCTGGGCCACACTGCATGTCGATGTGTGCAAATGACTGGAAAAACCAACATCATGCCCAGGTCCTGACTTTCAGCCAGTTCTGCTCCGCGGCAAACCATCCAAGCACCCCGAGATATCTTCCAGCACGCACAGAGCACTGGTTTGCAAACATAACTTTTCTTCAGTAGTTCACCTTAAAATGTTCTCCATGCTGCAAGAAATGCAACATGACGCAACACTTTTGTGCGGCAATCCATTGCAGCTGAAGAATACAAACAGGACCAGAAAAGTGACTTAAGTTATAGGAACTCATTCCTTTATGCCCCTTCCTGAAAGTGTAGCCTTTTAAAAAGTATTTTTAAGATTCTTTTGGTATTGACAATTTGAATGATTATCAGCTTTACATCTAAATGATCACAGAATCATAGAATGATTATGGTTGGAAAAGACCTTCAAGAGTTTGAGTCCAACTGTAATGAGAGATGACGGAAGCTTTTGTTCAACAACTAAAGGTTTCTGGAAGCAGAAAGCATGAAAACAGGATTGGTGAACCAAGGAGGGCGACTTTTTGTAATTAATCCTCCAAAAGAGAACTGGCCTGGTTATCATTACAAGTTCAGTAAGAAGCTGGATAGAATTGAATATAGATATGATGAACAAGCGTCAAGAGCGTGCCCATACACAACACTTAAAATATATTTCAGTACTATAAGAGATAGGAAATGAAGCTTTATGGAAACAACAGGGCACCACGGATAGCCATTTCTAGTAATATGAATAAAGTTATGACATAAACAATGATCTAGAATTGTTAAGAATGAATGGAAAATATTATGAGAAATGATGTATTAGTATTGCATGTTAATACATGTAAACAATGTTAATAAACATAATATTGTAAAACTGGACCCAAGAGAATTACTTACGACATGAAATGAAATACAGATGGAAATACTTTGAAGGAGATAAAATATATTTCACAGAAACCTGCACGCAACCATTTTTAGGCAGTGACAGCTCTCTAGAGTTATCAATAAAATAATTTGCCTAGCTTAGTATCAACCAGACAGTGAGAAATAACTTATTCTTCCTTTTCCTAGAATGTACACCCAAATGGGCAGCACTGCCCCAGCCAGCCACACAGCATGGTTAGGAGTTATATATACTTATATCTGCTCATGCTTATTGAAGAGCTTCATTCATTTTTTTACATCACCCCTGAACATTTGATGGAAGATCTTTAAACTTATCAGTACCAGAAAAAATTGTAGAAGGAGGAATTTAGATAGAAATGTATCAAAACTAGTCACGAAAGTAGGAGAGTTTTGTTTATTTAGAGCACAAAAAATCCATCTGGTCAGGCTGTGGTATTTTTCTTTAAAAATTTAAACAGGAAATTAATCCCTCCCTCCCCAGCAAAACATTTTCATTTATGATGCTAAAACCTTGATATTTGTAGATTTTTATGCCACTCGTCATTACTCAGTTTCACAGAGTTTATAGGTAGAAGGATATCTCCTGACAGATACAAAAAACAGATTTAGATCCAAAGCCTTAAATTAAATAAAGACAGATATATAGATACACATTTTCGCACCCTGGAGTACATTTCCAAAAATAAACTAGTCAAATGGATATCTTCCTAAAAAAGCTGATTGCATAAGCATAATTACACTAAACACAGGTACCTGCACTATCTCTCTGCATATTATAAATAGTTCAAAGTTACATTCCACAGCCCCTTCTAAAACGCTATTGTTCTACAGTTCATGTGTTCCCTCACAAGCCTTCGCAAAGGGCTCTAGCCTGAAATGTTATCCCGAGTGCTCTTTTCCTGGTGTTGTTACATAACTTACTAGAACCTAAAACCACTGTTTTTCCCTTGCATTATCAGAAAAACAAGGAAAAATATCCCCTCAGTTAAGAAAGCAGCTTAGCCATATTATTCTGTCTATCTTATGATGATATATTCTTTCTTACCCATTCTGATATTTCTCTATTAATACCAAGGGCTTTTTTTTGCCTACTTACAGAGTTTTAATTTTGTAACCCAACAACTTTTCTGTCATTCTGGAAGCTGAGAAAGTCAGATGGTTTGGGATGCAATTTACTGCAGGAAGGAGTGTCGAGGCAAGGACTTCCTCAGGAACTTTGCACGGAGACCACTGAGCAAAGTCTTGAGCTGGATCCCAGACATCTCCCCCGCCAAAACGCAGCCAAGCATTGCCCAAGGGCAACACTACCTGCGAGGTGCACGCCGAGGCAAGCAGCCTGCTCTTCTTCGCCTCCCACTTAGTGAACTGGTGCAAAGGGGGCTGGGAGTAACTAGTAGATAGCAGGCAGCAAAAGCATTTCTGGGAAGCGGGAGGAGGCAGCAATGCTGAGAATCAGCATGCAGTGCTGCTCACCAGTGCCAAAGTGCCCCTTACATGCCACTGTCTAAACCCTGTATCAGGTACCAAAAAACGTAGACTTTTTTTTTTCATTACTTTTTCTATCTATCAGAAATACCCAACGCCCTACAGAAAATCTGATAAAATCTGCCATTTAAGAGTTAAAAGCAGGAGGCGAAGCCATCCCCAAGGAGGAAGTCCTTGTGTCAGCAAAGGCTGTTTTGCTAAGTCTTACAAGCGTGGCCAGCATATGGGAGAGGACCCTTTGCATGACCTTGCTGACATCAACAGGAGCTGAGCTCAAACATGAGGGAACAGATGGGCCACAGTCCGTACCGATGCCGATGACGGCGCGCAGGTAATGCCACTTGCCGGGCTCCACTTGTGCACGTTAGCTTTGCCATTGTACCCCCAGTGCAGCCTCCTTCCCGCTGTGTGCACAGCGATGAGCACAGCAGCACCGAAAGGAAACCAGCCAATCCTACTCAACACTCACACTACAGACTACGTAGTTAGGAGAAATGCAAAGGAGAAACTAAAAAAGTAATGATGACAATCGATTAAGAACAACAAACAATTGCATGATTTACTGTGTGTACTGTATATTGAGTAAGTGATATAAGGATTTTTCAGCTTCCTGTTGGTTGTGATAAAGTTTATTAGGTATTTGATTTTACCAGGGAAGGCTTGATGCTCTGCACCTTACTCCCTGAGCAGGTGTCAGGTTCAATGATTCAGATACTTGAAGGCAGTAAATGTACAGCTCCGACCTGCCTCTATTCCCATTGAAACCAGGAGAGCAACACCATCGTCTTCCCTAGAAAGAACACCAAGAATGCTTTGTAATTTACCGACAGAGTTCAGCAAGGTGCGGAGAAACTGCTAAATGGCTCACATTTATGGAAGAGCCAGGAGGAGCCTTCCTTAGCAGGATATGAAACCTCAGATATTACTAAAATCTGGTATTACTATTTCAACTGAGAAGTGTTAAGGAAAATGCTGCAAGGTACATCAGGCAACTAGAAATGAAGAAAGATAAATATTAAGAGAGGATGGTTTCGGTAAGGAAGATGAAATGCTGAACTAGAAATTATAAACCTCACACCTAAATGTAAAAAAAAGACACCACCGGACAGGCACAGAACTACTGGTAAAAGAGAAAATTGTCACTGAGACATTTTCTTCATGGTGATCCAGGGGCATTCAGAGACAGCCATCTACTGAAATTTAACTACAGATGGCAGTGTATGCGCTCTGTCAAGACTCCAGCTACTGAGCCCAGTCTTTTAGCCAGCTTATCCTGGCCAAGTTAAAAGTTGTTTTCTTTTTGTATCAGTGCCCAAACTGGTTAGTTGAATGGGAGGCTGGGTGTGTCTAGGCAAACTGCAGCCATACCTGTAGAGTAGGCAAAAAGAGCCTGAGAATGAGTTGGCAAAAAGAAGAAACATAGGAAAAAAAAATCAGAAATAGATACAGGAGTGGGAAAAAAAAAAAAAAAAAAAGGAAGACTCATGTATAGCTGCTTCTGTACAGGAGATTATGGAAAAACTGCAGACATTATGAACCGGCCACGAATACTGTGTCCTTGAAATGGTTCTGCAACTACACATGATAACACAAGCTTTGATCTACTTGCAATTAATTTGCAAAGTGATTAAAAGAGTCCTAAAAGCCAAATCTAAGCAATCATATGCTAACCCAGTGCAATGTTCAAAAAATCTTCTTCCTTTTCAATTATATTGCCATATATTAATACTAAAGCTTTTTATAGGTTTGTTATTTACATACATATTGTGACTGACTGGCCCAAAGCTAAGATTTCAGAGTATCCCAGTAAAGACAAGCCTGCTCCAAGCTCTCCTGCAGACGGCAGATTCATGGCATCTATTACTCTTTTTAACTTGCTATGTTTTGCACCACGGATGCAATTATTTTCTTGGGCTGCTGTTTTTGCTATAGGCCTCATTCAGCAAAAAGTTCTCCAGGGGTTCCTTAGTTGTGAGCCGCGGTTGTGGGCAGCAGCTGTAGTGTGCCAGCTGGACATGATGTACGACGCCACTTCGCTATGCCGCACGGGCACACCATTTTATTTATTTTGCATACTAGATATAACAGCAAGGTGTGTGTTCGAAAGGCCTATATGGCACTCAGCAAGCAAAAAATTCCCCACCCTTGTTACAAGCCTTGGTTTCCTCTCAGAGCTGAGAAAGGAAATGTGGTTGTTGAAACACATACAACTCTGAATAGCTTTGTAAGCAGCCTTAATATAACAAAGGCTACTTAGTTTGGCAGCAAGCATGTAGGTGATTACTAACTGCTGTTGAGTATGGCAGCTTTGCTGAGAAGGAACAGCGAGCTGTTTACTGCAGAAAACACACTGTGTTTTGCCAGCAGTAGTAAGATTGTAATTAGGTCTTGCTCTCCAAATTCTGTTTTTCTGACATCTAACAACACCGTGATTTATCATTATTTAAAATAAAAAAGCTTTTCTGCCTTACCTGGATTTTGAAGCTACAGTGGATACTGGTAGGAGACTTTCTGGCAAATATGATTTTGTGCTGCAGTTTGCATTTGGAAGGAACTTTTTCCCATGATATTTGAGCCAGAAAAGATTATGAACATTGGAATAAGGAGGTAGCGTATCCGGATGTGGCCAGAAGCAGGTAGCTGACAGCCAGGAAATTATTCAGAGTTCTTCATGGCCACAGTGTCTCTTTGGATGTGATGGCAGGGCAGACACCGAGCCCGCTGGCACACCCGACAGCTTCGAATCGAGACTGCGCACCCTGGCCTTAGCTGTGTATCGTCTCCTTGATTTAGCCCCAGGCCTCTGAAAACATTCATCTATTACTAACAAAAGAGCTGTTGTTTTTCTCTTTTCATATAGAGTGAGAATTTCTATAAACCATCAATCATTCAATATCAAATATTTTTGTCCACTTTCTTAAAAGAGAAGGTGGAACAAGCTTAGAAAGGGACAGTGGCACAAAAAAAGTCAAAATACTTCTTAAAAAAAAGGCTTAGAAAAAGATAAAAAGCTGACATGTGCATAGGTTACAGTGAAAAGTCTGACAGGTCTAAGAGCTCAGCCATAGGGTTGCTCTTTCCAAAACCAGGTGCTGGTTTCCCTGATTTTTTGGTGGGCAATCAATAATGTAATTGCAGAGTAGATTTCAACCTAAGTGAATGGTGCATGTTGTGGGCTAGGAGCACCCTGCACAATTGCCATTGATATTTATATCGTCTTTATGTGCCTATTGTGCATTAATCTCATCTAACCTATTTTTGCTGTTTGGATGCTGTTCTATGGAAGTCGTACCCTTCACTTTGCTCAGGTTGACATCCTGTACTCCAAGTCACTTTCTTACAGTTTTGAATTTACTGTAAGGGCAGCAAAAATTCCCCAGCCTCCTGAACGAGAAATCCCAACAAATTCAATATAGTTCACTGAACTATAGTTCAGCCAATACAGTGCACTGAAACGCGTGCGCTTCACGGACTGACAGAGGATATGTAAAATTTTGGATGCTTCTTTAACCTTCCTAAAGGCTGCGACTCATGGTTTGAGTTACAGTGAACCAGACACTATTGCTACTGACTGCTTCTAAGCTCTCATGCCACTGATTTGCAAGTGATTTTAAGTAATAGCTAATGTCTCAATTACTCTATGCCTTTAAAAGCATGCAGACACATGCAAACCAAAGCAAACTCAAACAAGAGTTGATCTTCGAAAGGTTGAAAGTGAGCATTTGCTTGAGTTCAGATGCATTTAATGCAAAAAAAATACATAAAATAATAAAAATGTTAGTCAAGAGCAGACAATTTCACAATTGTCAACTGTCAATCCAATTCCAGATGGAAGTTCTAGCCCATGTTGCTCTTCACCATGCTGAAAAGCAGCATCTTGTGTGCTCTAGAGCAGCATTTCCATGGCGAGGACATCCCCTAAGGCAGCGTCTCTGCCGACAGCTGCCTCCGCTTTTGCTCTGCTTGTGTATCTCGCAGCAGCAACTGCACTCGATAAAAGCTAGAGCCCCAAAGCAAAGATTTCTAAACGAGACGCCTCGCGATAAGGACTGCCCCAAGCAAGACAATGGGACAGCAGGAAACGCGGCGCTCTATTATTGCGCTCGCCTGTTTGCAAAATAGGAAAATCTCCTAAGAAACACGGTTCCCACGTTAGTGCCTCTGCTGCGAGCGGGAGGCTTTGATTCGCGCTTCGGGGGCACCTGAGGCTTGTTTTGTGACAGCGCCCTTGTTTTGTTTACAGCACATTGCTGGGATACTCCCTTTGATCCATGCGGCACACGTGATGCGCCGGCGGCTCCTGTTCTGCGGTGCTGCCGTTGCCGCTCTAAAAATAGCTTCCGCTGGCTTTGGCTCCGCGGCTAATTTATGGAAACTCGCAGAGAAGAAGGCCCCTCTCAGCGGGGGCGCGCGTCCGATCTGCCGGCGGGCGCTGCGAGGCCCGCCTGGGGGCCTCCCAGGCACCACGGCAAAATGAAAATCTCAGCTTGTGGTTAACGGCAGGCAAGGGCAAAGGGAAAAAAAAACAACAAAAAAAGACAAGGTATACCGGGTTGCTCTTATTTCGAAGGTGATACTAACAACTGCAAATACAAAATACTGAGGCTATGTTATGTTGGGCTGCTTAAAATTTAGAAAGGAAATTTAGAAATGGCTACTAGTGCCCGCATAATTTCAGGGAAGATCTTATAAGCTTTTTCCCTAGCTGAACAGTATAGTTACAAACCCTTCTGATCGTTATACAGAACATCTGAAAGCTGTAATAAACTTCTTTCTTGTGTCATAAGAGACACAATGTAAGTACTTCCCTCAAGAAATGTTGATTTTACAAGCTCTCCCATAAAAGCTGCCTTTGTGTGATACAGTATTTGACACATACATACCTCAACCTAAACCCACTATCTATTGTTTTCCAAATCCAAAGTAAAGTCAAGTAAACGGTTATTTCTCTTTATACAAAACAGAAAACACTTCTAGCCCTGGAATTTTCATCTGTACCACCATGTCTAAGAATGTTATCAGCTATGCCGAAGCCTTTTTCAAGTGAAAACGGAGCAAGAAACATGGATGACATAGGTCCAATATCTGAACTAATGCTCTATTTTCTAAGGGCATCAACCTGCTGAAAGCGCAACACTGCAGTAATGAAGTAAAATTCCACAACTGAAGGAAGGCCCATTTTTTCTTTAAATGTTGTTAGAATGGTGAAGACGACAGGAAAATTGGAGCACACGTTTTATTTTAGATATGACATCTTAAGTTAAGGAAACTGTAGACGGCAATCAGCAGCTTCAAATAGAGATTTTAAGGCTTTACTCTTGCAAAAAAACCCCAGCAAATAAACTGAGTGGCTTTGTCCATACAGGCTCCCTGCACAAATTTAGCACTCTGTTTGCAAGCTATCAGTTCAAGGATTGGTATCTAAACTGTTATCCAAGTAGGGACATTACTTAGCAACTACCATGGCTTAAAAGGAATTTTCATAAGTCTCATGAGAGGTTATGATTTACTGACCAAAAAACTCAAACAAAATCCTGAAACCAGTTTGGGCTGGCTACAGTTAGCTTCTTATGAGCTACATGATTAAGTAATAGTCACAGTGAGTCTATATCAACATGCTTGCGCAAAAAACACTGTGGTGCATTAATGCTGGAAGGTCTTTAATCGAGCAGCCGATTATGAACTTTGATACATCTTGTAGACAAACCCTTTTATACATTCTGCCAAGGGGAAAAGAAACACAAGCAAAAACACATCACATGCACACACATTCAGAAAAAAAACAATGTAGTCTAAGAGAAGAATGAAAAATAGGAGCTTTGCTAGAGTTTTTGTATGCAAGTGTGTGACAGAGAGGCAGAGGAAGGGAGTGAGGTAATGGGTGACTTAATGCCAGCAAGAGTGGCTTTTTTTTAACGTAACTGTTCATTTCTTTATTTTTAAAGCATTCAAATTGGAGCTTTAAAGGGCTGGTTTTGTATCTGGAACACATAAACATTAAAATGTTTATACTGTTAATTATGAACACGTACTGAAAAGCCCCTGCCTATGTGCAAAAAGCAAATCAGGTGGATAGCACTAAAATGGGCGTTCACAGCCTGGCACTCGTTGCGCTCAGGGCCTCAGCCCCGTGCTGCTGGCGCACACTGGAAGCAGCAGCTCCTGCTGCCTTGCACGGGAGGCGCTAGGAAGCAAAAGAGCGGCACGCTGCAGTTCGAGGTTTGGAGCCCAGAAGAGGAGAGCGAGCTGCAGCAGCCCTCCCTAGGGACGTGCCGCGCGCCACGCTGCCCATCTCCCCCGTCAGGGCTCGGCTACCAGCACGCGAGTACAATGCCGGGCCCTGCCTTAGCATCATTCGGGGGTTACATAAGTGCTTGATAAACAAAGCAGACAGCTAGAAAGGAGATAACTTAGCAATGTGTATATTCAGCTGACTCCTTATTTAGATTCCCAGCTAGTATGCTGTGACTGGAATGATAGGGAAGAAGATGGCTGTAAGTACCAATCTCTAAAGGTATTCTTGCTTCTCTTTAGCTTTTTACCTTGTGTTTTAACAGCGTATACAGCATAAACGCAGCAAAATTTTAAGTATGGTTAGATTATATTTTCAATTTATTTTTTATCCCCTACTTCTAAAGAGTGAAAGTGCTTATAATACATAAAGCATTTCAAAACCACTTTCCAAACTACCTATGGCTATACAGGAGAGGCCACATCTTTAACATGTGTCTTTAAAAAATGTGCTACAGACTACATGGTAGTTCCAGCACCTCTTGGCTTTACAGTGTTCACTCCACACTGTAATTGGGGTGGAAGCTGCCCCATGCATTATCTAGATGTTCTGCTTCACACACTGTATAAAATATATGTGCAATGTTGTAAGAGATCCCAGAAAAGAAACTCTGACACTATCTTTACTCTATACCTTCCTTGTCTGGGTGAACAACATCCACAACAATGTTAAGTGTTCCTGTTGTCTCACTTCTAAGTTACATCATGGAAGTAGAATTACTTAAGTAAACAGGCCTAGCTTCCTACTGATTAGCAAATACAGAACATGGTATGTTCTAGCCAGGTAAAAATGTACTTTTAAACAGTCTACAAATATCTTTAAATGAAAGCATGATGCTCCGGAAGAGCGGCTAGTGTGGCCAAGGAAAGAAACAAATGCATGGAAAGTGCTGAGAAAAAAATGCAACAAAATGAAACAAATGCCGAGCCTTAAAGCAGCGTTTAAACGTGAGCTCCAGCGGCCTGCGCGCCTTGTCCGGGCGGCGGCACGAGGCACCTGCCGCTGCTCTCTGAGGCTCCCTGCTGCTGGGCCCCCTTCCCCTGCAGCAATCAAAGCTGCAGCCACAGCTACTGCTTCTCCAGCTTCCCCTCGGAACAAGCTCTGCCGGTGCATACAAGTGGTCAAGCGCCGCCTCACATTTGACAAGCTTCCATGTTTCTCCTCTCCTAGTCATTGTCTCACATCAGTATAGTGTAAGCGGGTTAACAGCACATGCCAGTGTTTTTCCTGGCTCCTCGTAGGGGCAGCTCTCACTTCTCCCCCGCTATCACCTCAGCTCATACGGAAAGCATCGCCCAAAAGCTACGCACTTGTTGCAAAGTTCAGAATTAAAGCTGATGTTTTATATTCGGTATGAGTGGGCTGGCACTTCCTCAACCATTACAACCTTTCTAGACTCACCAACAATTTTTGGCCACCCTACCTGACGAAGGCAGCCTCCCAGGTGCCACATGAAGTAGCACTTCTCATGAAGTTTTTGATGCTATTCTTTGGAAAAATAGCCTAAATTGTTATGCTCCTACCCTTAACTGATAGAAGGAAGTTGCTTGCTGTGATATTTATCTTGCAGCAACCAACCACACCTTGTGGCCATCTGCTCATCTGTTGCAGAGCTGGGGCTGGTGCAGCAAAAGGATAGGCTGATTCAGCCCCTCTCTTCCTTCAGGGTGAGCTTTATCTACCAGTTCTGCACAGCCATTTACCTCAAGCTCGAGCACTTTCAGCCAGACCTGGGGGCAGACAGAGACGAAATTCATCCACCACCCAACTCTCAAGGTGACCTGGCTTGCTGTGGGTCACCCAGTCCAGAAAAGGCAGAAAATGGTATTTCTCGTGGTAACTTTGGCATTGAGTGGCAGGGTGGAGTTCTGGCAGACGACCAGGGACACCACTAGCAGCAAAACCAAGCAAGCCCTTGCAACAAGCACAGAGTAATGTGCTACACAGTAAGCTTAAGAGCGTGTATTGTATTTGTGAAGTACCCTGGTGCTGCTCGCTGCAGCTCTGTGCCAAGTGCAATCAACGTTTCCTGTAAAGAGATCTTCTCTAACTCAGATTTATTACTGTTTGTGCTATGCAATTTTTTAGAGATCATTCTAATAGAGTTACTTTTGAATTTCAAGAAAAATGTCCGCATAGGACCAATAGCTGCCACATACGCACCGGTCAGCCAGTACACAGGCAGTGTCTCTAATAGCAACTGGAATATCCATAGTAAAAATAGCTGGTAATAACTCCAGGAACTGCTCAAAAGCAAACCTCAAACGCAGACATGATTTACACAGGGACTACTCACTGTGGGACAAATAAATCAGTACAGTGGAAAATGCGTCTACCATTAAGATTTTCAACCATTATTTATTGCTTTCCTTCCCAATTCTATCAAATCACAAATGAAATATGTAGGTCTTTTTTTTTTTTTTTTTTTTTTTTTTCTCCCCAGTAGCTTTTAGCTACTAATCAAAGCAACTGGAAGAAAATAACTATTTCAAGGAGATGAAACTTTATATAGCAGTAAACCCCTATGCCGTCTGTGCTCTTATGCCATGCTGGATTCCCCTATAGAAAACAAAGCCCTAGAAAGGCATTTTTAAAAAAGCAGCTGGAACAGCTGACCTTGCAAAAAGAAAGCTGAACAAGCTTAAGGAAAAGATATTTCTGAACTTTTCTTCTTTTTTTTTTTAAAAAAAGAAGCTTTAACTATAGGCTCTTTCCCAACAGCTCTGAAAAGGCCCTTTCTTCTCCCCAGCTCCAATGAAACTTTAATCTACCATCTGTGGTAGCCGGAGCAAACAGCTGGCCACGGCGGGAGCAGTTGCAGGGGCCGCGTGCGGAGGGCACACGACACGGCCGCACTGCTTTTGAGAATACAGCGAGTTCGTGCTAGAGCTGGTGAGCTTGGAGATAACTGAACGTGTTTCTCCAAAGCCTCGTTTGTACTGGAATAAACCTTCCTGGAAAACTCTTTATCAAGGAGCCTTGTACCAATATAGCCATGTTGATTAAAGGTGTGACTTTTTTCACATTCTTCTCCCAGCAAAACCTTAAGGAAACACCAAGCCTAGGGACAATAGTCCATCCAGCTTTATTGCTTACTTAGCCTAAAAATGATCAGCAACAGACAAAATTGTAGTATAATTTAATCAACCAGAAGCCAAAATCTTAGTCCTTAGAAGGACGCTCCATCCAAATACAGACCACGTGCCCTGTATTTATTAGAAGAAGAGATGCCTTCCTCTCTTTCAAATGTGCAAACTCCACACGTTGCAGTGTTAGCTGTTCAGGGGGTTTGCATCTATAGTCCAGAGCTCCGCATGGCCACTTGCTCTCTAGGCTACGGGATCATGAGCAGCCCATGGCAAGCGGCCAACGCATAAAACCCTTCTAAAGGACATGGTGCTTACACAGCTTCAGGGCCTTCGCTGATGTTCCTGAAATGGAGCCTTAACAAGCTCTTGGTAATCTTCAAGGACAGTATTCTCTGGCAAGGTGAGCACCCAGGGGGGCCCTCTTACCAGCTGGCTTGAGTCCTCACACGTATGCTCTGCTGAAGACACTATCAAGCGGAGCAAAGATTCCTGACTATGGTTGTCTGTATTACATCTATTTTACATAGTCTAAAGCAAACAACCCTCAAGGTCATTAATAGAAAACAGCTACACAAATATCTCCATTTCCCTGAGAATCCTATAAGCACTACGTTACTCATAGACTTACCATGTCTAAAAGATGCTTGGTATATATTTTGTAACAAACAACTCAGATTTTATCTACACCAGGAAAATGCATCTGACTGTCAAACACAGTTTTACTGTGATCACAGACAAGGACAGTGGTACTTGATGACATTGTTCACAGTCGTACAGTGGTCCTTAGGCACATTAAAGACAAACAGCTGATATTTTCTAATGCAGTTTCTCAGGGTAGTCAGGAGCTGAGTTGCTTAGGAGAAAAACACTCCTAAATCATTACCTAATTTCTTCCTCTCTGTTTGGAGTGCTGATTATGGAACTTAATGAGGAGCTTGCAAAAACCTATGCATTACAGATTAGGTATACTGGTTATGCTGCTCATCATTTGTTCATCATTCTAATGTAAATATTCTTCTAAAAGTTTGAAAATATTCACAATATTAAACAAAACAAAAGCTTGTTTAAGTCAAAAAACTAAAATTTTCTTGTGTCTGTACATACGTGGGGCTATATTTGTAACTGTCATTAATCCTTGTTGAAAACTAGGATGGGAGAAGTTTATGTACAGCTAGGTATAAAAAAGGACTAACAGATTTGGGTTACACATTCATTTTCCTTTCACTACATTCGATTATCAGGATTTGTATCATAGTATTTACACGCAATTTGCTTTCACTTTAAAGTTGCAGCAAAATGGAGCAGAGTTCACTTGATGCACTGTACAAAGAGAACTGAGAAGGACCAGACCCGTGTCTGTGCTGCACCCAGCTCTTTCCAGGAAGCAGGGAAGCGGTACTGACACTTTCTAGACAGAAAAATGATGTCTTTGGCAAAGAGCAGCACTGACAATTATTTCACAGCAATCAGAAAGACAAGCCAAAGCCTATGACTACACTGCACTGTAAAAGCCAGTGACTCCTCCAGAATAACCTTTTAATATCAAACACAATAACAGCTTTTACAAGGTCTTAAGGAAGGCACTACCCTTTTTTTTTTCCTTCTTTTTTACAGAGAGGTAAATTGAAACACATGGATAAATTACCCTGAGGCTAAAACAGACAGTCCATTCTCAAGAATGAAGCTAGATCTCCACGGCTTGTTCCTGATCTAGTTTGCCCTTTCACTTCCTCTGTGTAAAAAAAGGGAGGAAGACAAAAGTCAGGAGGAACTGAAATAATGCATAACAGATACCAAAAATCAGCATGATGCATGATTACAGCCTACTGTGAGCAGCTCGCAAATTGAGGAAAATTCAAACAATAGCACATGTTCTATGACTTGGACATTAAAAATTCCCTCGACTCCTATTCATGTGAGCAAGCAAGCTATTGAGAAACACTGACACTTGAGCAATTAAAAGAGGAAAAAAAAAACACAAAAAAACAAGAGAACATTGATTTCCCAATACAACTACCATTGTAGTTTTCCTAGCAGTAAGCTGATTCCTCCCCTCTCCGTTGCTGATTTGTCACAGCTCTTTAACCAGCGCTGACAACAGGCCATTCAGTGGCTGGGCCTTGTGCTGCAGAGCCTCAAAGCAACCCCTAGAACTGCATCTTGCTGCAGCTCAAACTGCCAGCAAGGAGCAAGCCAGAGTTTGCAAGAGAGATAGCAGGGGGAAAATAAATAAATAAATAAATAAATAAATAAATAAAAAGGGAGGAATACTTTCAGTTGTGTCTCATCCTTCCAATGGCCAAAATATTGTAAAGGAGATAGCCAAAAGATCCCCCCAAATGTGTAATTACTAAAACAGTTTACCAACAAGCCATCTGAAGTCCTTCAAATAAGATTAGTTAGAAAACAGCTTCCACACTGTTTTTCTCCTGCAAAAGTGGACACCTTGCACTGTCAGAGCAAAAGCAGCCCTGAGCTTTGCGAACAGAACGCAGTGCAACACGAGCACAGTCATTCTAAGAAACCAAAGCCAATTTACCTCTAATTTAATATTGCAGAGAAACAGAAAGTCAGGCAGTGACCTGGAAGGATTTTTTTTTCTTTAATGAAGAAACACTGCTGCTTGCAATGCTCTAGGAATACGCACAGTACAAGGCTAAAACGCTTGGCTTCCAAGCCTGCATCATGTCTCTGGCATTATCTGACTAGAGTAGGAAGCGGCAGATTTGGCTTTATGTCTCGTACACTGCTCAGGAACCAGGCCTCCCCTAGCAATCTATGGGAGATTTATTTGAGGGGTGCAGACTAAGCCGTGTCTCGTGGAGGGGACTGGAAGACAACATAAGGGATTAAGCGATGGAGTCCTATTTACTGCAGCAGCTGGGCATGCAGGAGGAGGCACAGAAGGTCCCTTCAGAGCCACTTCACCCCTAGCGTTAGTAGCAGATCTGGAAGACACGGCTCTGGGGAACAGTCTTTTCTATTAGCTGCACATGTGCGAGGCACAGAGTGTGGCTCACACAACTGTACGTATGGGAAAATACAGAATTTTCAATGCAGAAAATTGCAACTGGTAAGTCACTTCTAGTTCAGTGAACAAGATACGTAATGATCCACAGATAAGAGTGGATACTTGTAGCTGTATCGCGTTTGACCCAGAGGAAAGATGCTTTGGCAAGGGTCTTGCTTTGCAGCACGTGAACGGGTCTGGGGAGGGGACAGAACAGCCCATGGGAGATGCAACAGCTGAGCACAGTGGCACCTCGTGGCACGGCCCATTGCCCTGATCAGGCCTCGTACATTTTGGCTGCTGCATTCCCTGTTGCTCACAATCTTCCACTGCTGATGGGAAGGACTTTTTGTTGCTACTGTTGTTACTAAGCCTGTTAAAAGATGATGCGATTCAGTATATTTGCCTTCCTTCACGCTCCTTATTGCCTCAAGCACATAACAAACAGAAGATTCATTTCAATGCCCTAAATTAGGATTTACTTATATCACCTCTTAGCAAGAGAGAAGTACATAAGGAATTCTTCCATTCCTCAGAAATAAGCTAATGTACTTCATCTAACTTGGCTTTTTAGGACCTAGGAATTATAGGTAGGGCCGTATAATTGGGCGAGTTATGGCCCTCTGAAGACAGTTTCTTACAGGCAAGGAGTGTTTCCTACTTACATACATTTTTAAACGGATATTAAGTCTAGGAAGTTTGTGTCTACAGACCAAGCTCTGCTCTTATTTATTTCTGCAAGGTAATCATCATCCAAGAAAGAGAGATACTACCTATATTAAGTAAAGCAGAAATGTATATTAAGATTAATCTTTTACTCTTTAACAGTTTGAATCTTCATGTATGTTGTACAGAATTGGAAATTTTTAGCATAGTTTACTGGCAGATTGTGGTAGATTCTTTTCACTCAAGAAGCAAGAATGGATTTAGTGAAAAAGTGAAACCCTCCGTTCTGGAAGAAATGCTGATTTCTGCCCTTCTCCTGCTGTTGGCATGTTTTGCCTGATGACACCCGCTGCACGAGTGTGCCTCGGTTACCATTATAAGTGAGGTGGAAGTGGACTTAAGGACATTAAGGTTTTCTTTGCCACTATATTAGGTAGCTCTCTTCTGGAAACAATTTGCAGTGTATGGTCACAGTGCCAAAATGCACTGTATTATATCTTATCAGGGATACGGATCTTATCAGGGATTGCCCACAACACACTTTGCTAAAGGTTTTCCATCTGCCAATACTTCCCTATTAGATCTATGGCTGACTCCTAGCGGAAAGCAGATCCCTTTCAGCAAGCATGGAATACTGATTGTACTGCTGTCTTTGTTCTATAATGAAAAGGAGTCTTTTCCCCTTCTTTAAAGAAAAATCAATTCTGTGGTTCCTCTGGAAACAGTGCGCTCTCTGTCATGCATGCCTAGATCTAGTACTTATCAAACAACATCGCTACATATGACATTCTCTTCCTACATCACAAGGTATAAAGAAAGAGCCACATGTCTGCATAAAATGCAATCAACACAATAAGAAGTAGGAAAGAAGCAGGCTTGCATCAGTATTTTTTTAATGGAAAAAATAATAATAAAAAAACCTATTATGAACAATAGAAAAAGATGATTGCATTACACAACCCAAATGTAAAGGTAATTTCAAAGTCCAGATAATGGTCTGTTCCCTAATAGGATGCAGTAACAAAATCACACATAGGAAGTCCTTAGCGCATAAGTGGAAAGCTTTTAATTATGGAAGAAAAAAATTACCTTACTACCTAGCCCTTACAGTTGCAGGATATTTTCAGAATGAACAGCCTATGCAAATTACAAAAAAATGGAAAGTATAAAATAGCCTAAAAAAAAATCCAAAGAGGTTTGGGAACAGGAGACATAATGAGCCAACTTTATGTATACAGGTAGGTAAGTGTAACACCTTACTGCCTTTTGACCAAGCTGATACAGCACCTGTCCCAAGAACTTAGAGGTCCAGGTCATAGCAGAAGGTTAATCTGCCAAGAAGGAAACAACAGGGTAAACCAAAGAAGTGGATCTGCATGTACTCTTAGCAAGTGGAGAGAAGAAAGGAAAATATAAATGCCACCAAGCAAGGAGTCACAGTTCTAATTTCAGTCAAGACCACAACTAAGTCATGGGCCTTGCAATGGAACACATGAAAAAGGACAATAAAAGTAAAATCTGGAAAGCACTGGCTTCTCCTCTCCACACTGCAACAACAGCTGTCGCAGAGGGGTTAGCTACAACAGCGGTGCTTTGTGTGCAGCAGGAAGGCTTGCAAAGGCCTGCAGAAGGTGAGTCCTCCAAGGAAGACACAATCCCTTTTACAGGTTTTTAGGGAATTATATCTGTGAGGAGGAGGATAGGGTATTGTGCCTACAGAGCATTCTCGCCTGTGTTTTTTGTGGGGCACCTGCCCACTGTTTTAGGTTAAAGGACAGTAACAGATTTGTCAAAGGAGATCCTCTCCCAAATGCTGTGAGGCTCACATGATGGGGCTAGCTAATCCCAGAATTGGCAGAATAAAATTGGGACATCTCTCTTGAAAAGTCTTTTATTTTTTTTCCTATAGAGAAAAAGTATGGCTGTGCTCCTTCTAGGGAAGAAGATACCTGTCTTCTGGAACGATAAGGCTACATAAGGTGAAGAAACCAGCCTGGCTTGTGGTCAAAGACTGTTATTTTAAAACCATTGCACCTGCTGGGCTGTTCAGAGAATCACATTTTGGAGAACTATTCCCTTTCTATAGAAATTCAGAGAATGTCTGAAGATTGTTCTTTGCTGGATTTTTTTATTTTTTGTAGTGTTCTCCTTTACTTCAGGATGATTTCATGATAATAATGCAAATCGAGGTTACCGTAATTGCCTTTTGGCCAGGCCTGCAAATTGCTCAGGATGAAGCAGTGTGACTTACACACATTTTTGAACATTCATCTGTGTTGTGCTATTCATACCATTTGGTGTGGAAGTGGCAGATTTACCTGGCAATGCATCTGTCTGATTGTTTTCAGGATGTTATGTAGTGCTCCCTTATTTATTCTATTTCCTTTTCTGAAGCTCTTTTCCATTAGTACCTAGCTTAAAAAAAATGGTCACTGTGCAATCTCATACACTCAACATTGTGTCTTTCTGAAACAGACTTAACAGACTTGTCCAGGCTGGAAGACTCCTCATTCCTACCTAAAAATACTTTACTCTTTTTTCCTTATTCGTAAAACACGTTTAGTATTTTTTCCCACCTACAATCCTTTTTTTTTTTTTTTTTCTTCTTTTCAACCTTTAAATAGGTATGATTTGTTTGCATCTTATGTAAGAGCAGTCCTAAAATCATTTTTAAGCATCATGTATTCATTCTTTCAACAGACTGTATATTATTATAAGCTGCCTGCCAAGATAGAGAATCATGTATTTATAAATAATTTATTTGACTTCTGTGAATAAGTTTTAAAAGAAGTCTCACCTTCACAGTTTTTACATATTGTAATTTGATGATTATTACTTTTAAAGTACTAGCAGCTAAAAAAACCCCCAAACCTGTACTGTTGATTGCACTGCTTACTGATTGGAAGAGAAGGGCATTACTTCCTCTGCATCACAAACTCTTCTGCAGAACCTCTTACCTTGAAGTGAGACCCCTACAAATACCAGCTGCTTGGCTGGTAACAGAGAAAACATGAAAAAGTTTTCTTTTATACAAAGGAAAAATCATAGGCCCAACAAACTGAATGAAGATAACAGTTATACTGGAAAAAAAGTGTCTTTTTTTTTTTTTATTTCCTATTTTATTTCCAGGCATAGTTTACTTTTATATTCCCTAAACAGGGAAAAACAAACAGACAGACAAACAAATAAACAAATAACCCCCCCACCAAAGCTATTGGCCAAAGTGCTGTGCTCTTCTCTCACTTCAGCATTGTAAAGCTCTCTAACAATCTGTTTTTTAATAATTGCTACGGCTGTGTTGACAACTACATGTCCGACCCAGTTATGCCAGGTAATACTGAAGTCTGTGCTGCACCTGAGCTGATAATTAATATTCTTTACAAAGTTTTTGGAAAGCAAAATAGAGTTTAGTAATGATTATGCCAAATCTGCATGATCATGCCAATCTGACTTTCAGAATGCTAATGCCCAGAACACAAATGTTCCCAATTCAAAACAAATTAATCTAAAGAGGTACTGAAACTTTCTTTTATACCGACAAAAACAAAAAAAAAGGAAAGGGGTGAAGCCTAGGAGTAAAGAAACATACTAAATGTGTCAGCATGCTTCACTGAGAAACACATACTGAAATTTTATTTCGTTATTGTCCTATCCATCCCTGCGAAAACCAAAAATGCCTGACCTCCTCCAAAACAACAAACCCTGCATGGTCGTGCTAAGGAGGTTAAAACTGAAACTTGTTCTCAGACGAGCCATACAATGCTTGGAACGGGTCTCAAACCCCACTTTTGCAAGCATTAGCAGTTAAGCACAACAACTGTTTAAGAGCATCTCTCTCTTCTGAATACAGTTAGGGGAAAAGTAAAATAAGGAATGAACTAATTTTTAAAATCGTTATAGACCTAATGAACATCTGAAAATTTCATTCTGGAAGGCAACTATTTGGCATGCCAAGCACAAAGGAAGTTTACTGATAGAGTTTATATATTTTCTTTTCCACTGCTTAAATTGAGGCTCAAGTGAAATTCTGTGTAAAAACCCACCATTATAACAAACATCTGTAATTAAACCAGAAAGAATGTAAGAAAGTAGACTGACAAGACCTTTAAAGCAGACACAACTGAAATGGTTTCTTTAAAGTCAAATAAACTTTTAAAAAATTCTGGCAGCATCATTGTTGTCTTGTATTAAAATGGACAAAATTAGATTTAACTTAATTATAAAAAGTAAAGAGACACCCTTAAATTGCTTAGTCTCACAGTCTGATTTACCTTAAAATTGGGATTACAACCAAACTGCCAAATATCAAGAGCCCCTCTTGGTTTAGTCTGAGGTGTAAAATTTCTTTTTCAAGCACAGGGGCTTCGCTCTTACATTTTTTCCAACATAGTATAAGCCCTGTTTTATTTTCTTATCTCTCAGCTTTTACATTCCACTACTCTTTCTTCAACTCTGTTGGTGTGGCGTTAACTTAGAAAAACACCACCACCCAAGCCCTGGCTCCTTGTCGATCCCAGCACAACAAGGCTGTGCACGTATGTTCGTACGGAAGGAGCCTCCGTGGGCCGCGTCGGGACAGCGAGCAGCTCCCTAGGAAAGGAACTGCACACCTGGCCTCAAATTAACTTGTGGTGTAAAAGGAGACACTGACCACGCGTTGAAAAACGCATGGAAAGCATAAGGAAAGTCAAAGGCAAGGTTAATTTGGTATCAAAGGCAATTTGGTATCAAACAACAGAAACCGGAGAAAGTGGAATAAAAACGTAAGTGATTCTTAATGTTCTCTACAATAAAATAAAATTGGCTTTGGTCATACTTTCCTCTTTCTCCCATGAAAATGTCAGAACAGTCCTAAACCAAGAAAAGCATATACCTAACACCAGAATTTGCAGAATCACCTATAACTTCCTTCTGAAATTTACTTATAATTCTTACACACACATTTTAGATAATCACCCTTTTCAGTCTTATTTCACTTGAAGAAGTTTTGAGATGCTGACAGAAAGCAATGGCTCATAATATAGACTTCAGGAATAAAAAAAAATTCACTGTGATTACCATAGCTAAGTAACTTTCCTTGACTTGTTACCAAGTAGCTAATTTAAACTTTCCTTGACTTGTTAATAGGAAAAATACAAGTTATTAAGGTACTCTCTGTTGTTAGTTATCTGTTCGCTACAGAAATATCAACATCTAAGGCAAGGAGTACAAAGTTGGGATATAAAATTCTTCTTTTTGCTACGTCAGTGAACTTCCAACATTTTTACTTCAGGACATTTTCAAGCACTTGCTCAAAAGGAAGGCTTGTTTTTTAACTTTGATATTTTACGTTGATGTATTTTAAAAGTAGCTTATTATTTTTGCATACAAATTTCACTCAAAATAGTCCAATATTAAATCCTATTGTTTGCAGCAACTGTCACTACCCCTACTCAACATCACCCATCCACCCACTAGACTGGCCCACTGCTCGAGTTTGCTGACTCTGCCAGATCCCTCTTCGTTTATGCCTTCTTAGTGATACTTGTTGCTGTGATATAAAACAAACACAGCCTTTCCCTTTTAATAATAAAAATACAGCCAAACGGTGTTTGTTGTTATAAGGATACCAATCCTATTAAAACCATATAGTGAGGATGATGGTAAGTGTCTCAGTTCTTCATCAGGCTTTTGCCCAGGCTTCAAAAGTGCTTGGCCATGTATTTTAACTGTATATCAGTCTCGGAAAGCCTGGAGTGTTCCTCTGCAGAGCGGATATGGAAAATGTACCTCCAAATTAAATACAGGCTACTAGCACAGAAAAGTAAATGCACATGAGCTCAGCTGACAGGCCAATTTGCAGTTCTCTAATTCACTTAATGGATCGTGTTTCCAAATGGGGCTGAGGTGCTGTCTTAGACTAACATGTTCTGCATTGTACTACTGTAATGTGTGTGCCAACATCCAGAAAAAGATACTAAAAGCCCCTTCAACTGGCTTTCAAATAAACCTCCTGAGAATATGGAAAAATATTGTTTATCAAGGGAGGGAAGAACTCTCTCCCCAACAGAATCAAGTCAGCTTTGATGATTCCTTTTAAAGGAAATCAGAAAATTTGAATAAAATACCTTAAATAGAGATAAAGTATACATTAGATGTAAAGTATACATCTATGTCTGTTATAAATTTGCTTGGTGCTTAAGCTCCAAAAATCAATTCTCTTCCATACTTAGGGAATTCTTTTTCTAACAGTCTTACCTAATTACTAAGACAATGACTTGGCCATGGCAATAATGTATCAGGAAGGAGTAACTCATAAAACCTCAAATTTGTCTGAAAAAACAAAAATAAACAAACCAAAGACTTCACAGGTAAGGTGGAAAGACCTGACGTTGTAAATGTTGAAAAGAAGGTGAAAAAGGAAGGTCTAAATGGTGCTTCATTTAAAGTCATGTTGTCATAACAGTTAAGAGGAAACTTTCTTATATTAAGAAGTTTTTTGCTTGTCTTGCAAAGCCCATCACTTTAATTATGACCAGAGACATGAAATAAATGGAAATGCAAACTTATATGCTTTATTGATCTGTAAATGGAGACAAAAAGAAAGTCAACCATGTTACTATCTCAAATGTTACTATCTCAAACTCACTTCTCCTGAGTCTAAGAAACATTTTATGTTTTTCTATTTGACATTTTCAACACTGCAGAAAACAGACCATGCATGCAGAAGGGTGTGGGAAAACATATAGCTTATTACTGTTTAAGTAGCCCATATAGGGCAGCTCAAAGGCTTTCCCCAGGGTAACTAGTTAACAGGGAAAATGATTTTTAAAAGAAAGTGCTGTGTTTATATAATTTTTTATTATTATTTATTTAATTGAGAAGTATTGTTGTCTCCTCTGGGCACAGAAAAGCACTTGTAAAACGAGGTGGCTGGCAGAGGTGGGTACGAGCCATTATGCCATACTGGCTATTTGGGAATGGCACTTACATACTGCTATTCCATGTAAACTGGAAAATTACAAAGCATTTGGGGGGTTTCCACTGCTGCTTCATCTTCTTATATTTGTACTTCTAAATACCAGTGCTATCTTATCACAGTTGTATTTTGCTTAGCAGAATTAAGACAGAAGTGGCAAGTGTGAGGGTTTCTTCTCATGAGCGAGGGGAAAAAAGGGAGAAAGAAAAATCAGGACAATGGATGAAAAGCTTATTTCGGAAAACTCCCAGTGTGTATCTTAGCTAACCACAACTCTGCCTCTCAAGAGTGTGGTCTGCTAGTTAGTAAACAGTGAAAAACGCAAGCGTTACACACTGCAGAATGACTTTTGTCCTATCTGGCCAGCATCACTGTTTAGACGAGTCAGCAGCATGGATGAAGTAAGTACTCTATATTTATAAGCCATCTCTTTTTCTATCATTAAAAAACAATTTTCTGGTTGGCTAAGGCTTACAGTTTGAATCAGTTAAGTGGAGAAAATCTGCTAGCGAATTAACCAAACTAGATTTGCTTCTACCCTATATGATGAATTTTTATGATCGAAAATGATACCATTTGACATATTTTAGGAACAAAATGAAATAATATCATCATCACTGAGAGTTATGTGTTGACCTAGACAGAATCTGAAAGAGAAGAAAATTGTATTATTCTGGTTTTCATATGTCACCATCAATAATTTAGTAAAATGAGGAGTGAAACATTTATCATTAATTAATAAAAAACATTTCATCATTTATCTCAGTAGAAAATATTTATGCCTTACACTTAATAAGCAGTAACAAAGTTGAAAAATCTCTATCTTATAGTCAGTAAATTTGCCTTACTTTATGTATTTTGCATTTAGTTATTTCTTCTCCTGCATTATGATGCCAGCAATTTTATTAAAGATAAAAAAAAAGATGAAAGAAGGTTTTTAGATGTGTCACATTTTTCAGTTCTAGTGTGTGAATAAAAAACTGGTTTCTAATATGAACCTTGAGCCATATTCGAAAAAATGCTACATTTGAAAATAAATGTTATGGCCATGTTTAAATAATTTCAATTGCGTTTAAACCATATTTCTTTGACCTCCTTCTGCTCCCCCATTCTCCAGCTACTCCTTTCCACTCTCCCTCTAGTCTCCTAAGGCACCTCAGGGTGTTCCTGGGACCATGAACACGTGGATCCGGCTGCTCGGCAGCAGCAGGGCACCAAAGTCATTTCCAGCATGGAGCTGGCAGTGCACCAGGGACTAACAGAGACAGACGAATTTGGGGAAATAATTTGGGAATATTGTCTCAAATGATGTCACAGAACACAAACTCCATACTAGTCTTCCTGGGACAGCAAGGAAACACTTGGCACTGCCTTAACATTCTTCCTCCTGACTCAGTGTGGGCACTCTCATTATTAGTCTTCGTTACCTAAGATATTGCCAATTTAAAAGAAGATTGCTGCATTAATGATTTTACAGATAAAATGTCTGCAGAAATCTCATGCCATCAGCATTTTTTTTCAGCAGTACCTTACAAATGATGAAGAAACTGCTTCCATTTCCTTCAGCAGAATGGGGTCAGGGCACTACAGGACTACAGAAATCCTTAATGGCAGGGAAGAAGGTTCAGTGAGTGAATGAGCCCAGGCTATGTACAGGCTGGATCATCTTGAAATAATACATATTTACTAATAAATCAAGGTGATATTTTCCATTTTCAAGTGACCGTCCAGCTACAATTTTGTTTTGGGTGACTCACAAGCAGCCATTGTCACAAAGGTCTATGCACACAGCTGTGAAAGACCACTGCTCTCAACGCCCTGAGTGTAAGATACATACAAAGAATTCTGCCTATAGCCGTGTTGGTCACCATTTTGCAGGAGTTTCTCTGGTCTCTATTAATAGTCTGGGGAAGCTTTTCAAAAAAATGCTATGTAAATATATTTTTGGTATAAATATATATTCAGTTCAACTGTTTTAATAGTAGTTCTTCCTACCAGATATATTCAACTTTGGAAGGTCTCTATTCTGTGGAGTGATTTTCAGCAACATTTACTATCTGAATTACTCCTAAACTGTATGGGGAAGCCTGGGACAAGCCGGAGTATCCAAAGCCAATTGAAATCCATGTACATCTCTAAAACAGCCGTGATACGGAATACATCAAGAGCAACTGAAACAACCAGTCTCTAAGCGGTACAGCTAATTATGAGAAAAAGTTGCATGCAAAATATTAAGCAGCTTGTGCAATTTCTCAGCCAAAGTTCAGCCCAGATCTCAAGGGTGCCCAAGAGATTATTTTGCTTAACATCTCAGTTATCTTATATTAGATGGAGATGAATAGCACACAACGGTAGGGAGCACAGGGACAAACACACACAATCCCTAGACTTAATCCTGTATATGATAGAAATTAAAAGAACAAACACACAAAAAAGCTGAGGCGGATAGAAAGCATCTTCTTCCTATGCTCTAATGGCAAGGGGAAAAAAAAAAAAGTGATTCTGTTAGTCTGTGAGTAGACCTATTCCAAAAGGAGAGCTAAGGTTTCATACACTGTTAGTATGGAAAAAACACTTGACACCACCACGGCACTCTTGGTCACTACTGTACACGGAACCTCCAAGGGAGAGGGGAGGAGGAATTACGGCAGGTTTTGGCACTGAGAAGGTTAACATTGAGAAAAACTGTGCTGCTGCAAGTGGTCTGGGTTCCTCAGCATCTGGTGTGGAGGGGATACCACAGGAAGGATTTTGTGGCCACTTAGATGACACAGCGGCGTTGTGACCTGCCTCTGTAAGGGTATTAGCAGAATCCAATTTGGAGTATGATATACCCAGTTCCAGGAAAATCCCCGTCGGTAAGAAGCATTTGTATGAAATAACAAACCCTAAAGCCCCACTAAGTGCCAGTGTAGGAATTACCCTAATGCTCCCATGCGCACAGAGCCACGCATGCAGCTGGCGCGCGCGCCCGCACGCGCACGGAGGCGGACGGTGCCAAGGCCGCGCTCCCGGCCGCGGCCCCTGAGAAGGAAACGAGGGATGACTGCGCGCACGGAGGCAGCCGGGCCGCACGGCTGGGAGAACCCGAGGCGAAGCCAGAAACACGCTCGGTTCCACAAAGGCCTGTTGCGGAGCAGCCGAAATTCTGATTTCACACGCTGCACAAGTGGAGCGCGTGGGCAGCGGCTCCAAGGGCCTTCCTTGCTTCCCGACGCGCTTCCAGGAGGGAGCTGGCCGCAGGGCGGCTGAATCGCCGCGGCGGCGGCCCTGCTGGGCTGCAAGGCCAGCGAGCGGCGTGGACGAGCGGCCTCTCCTCAGCGCAGAAAAGAGATGGCCCAGCCTCAGAAAAAGGAGTAACAGGAGCAAACAGGACATTCAGTAGGCTCTGTCAAAAAGCCAGCGGGACAGGGTGGCTAGGACCCTTCCTAAACATGGGCTAACAGCAGAGAAAAAGCACGTGGAAATGTGACTTTCCCATGTATATTAGCTTAAATACAAAATCAATTTTCTTTGGCCTCACTCGCATCCCTCATGTTTGCTTTTCTGAGAACTCGAATAATCAAGTTTTATTAGCACAGAAGTTTGCACAGAGGATAATTTAGGCCTACACACTTGAGTGTATCAGAAGTGGCCTATTTTATCAAGGACAGAAGATTGGTTGACACACTGGGATAAAGTCCTGGCTGAGGGCAGGGTACCCTTAAACCCTTAGACTAGATCTCCGCCAGAGGAACGCAGCGCTACAACCTCTGCACATAGGGCCACCCATGCACGCACACACATACAGCTATTCTGTGTGAAAGCCATGAGACAAAATTAAACTCTGAAAACTTCCAATAAATTTTAAAATAGTCTATTTTTTTTTCCCCCTCTAAGACTTATGCCTTGGACAAACTGTGTGTGAGACCAAAAGAGAAATAGATTTTCTGGTTTTGATTCCTTTTCCCATTCCCGCCTTTCAAAAATGCCCGATTCTGCTTACCTACGGTTGTGTTCTAACAGAGCAACTGACATGTGAGTAACCCAAACCGACGGAACTCACCTCCCACCTTTTTAAGGCAACACAGGCACATCCCCAGGCCAGGGATGAGCTGTGTGGGGTCACTGTGCAGGACACCCCTGGTGCCTACTGACGGTCTGCCAAAGGCTTCAACCCCCCGGCTCTAGCAGGGCGCCAGCATTAGGCGTCCTAGCAAAAAGGGACACCATCAGAGAGTGGTGATGAACAGAGTTAAGTCCAGCTGGCGACTGGTCACGAGCAGCATTCCCCAGGGGTCAGTGTTGGGGCCAGTCCTCTTTAATATCTGTATCGGCGATCTGGATGAGGGGATTGAGTGCACCGGCAGCAAGTTTGCAGATGGCACCAAGCTGGGAGGAAGAGCTGATCTGCTTGAGGGTAGGAAGGCTCTGCAGAGGGATCTGGACAGGCCGGATCGATGGGCTGAGCCCAACTGCGTGAGGTTCAACAAGGCCGAGTGCCGGGTCCTGCCCTTCGGTCACAAC
>VZSV01000022.1:5804305-5906810 GCA_013398735.1 Nothocercus julius | reverse complement strand
GAAACGGCCTCAGGCTGTGCCAGGGGACGTTCAGGTTAGACATTAGGAAGAATTTCTACACGGAAGGAGCAGTCAAACACTGGCAGAGGCTGCCCGGGGAAGTGGTGGAGTCACCGTCCCTGGCAGTGTTCAAGAAACGTGTAGATGAGGCGCTTAGGGACACGGCCTGGCAGGTAAGGTGGTGAGAGCTTATGGTTGGACTCAGTGATCTCAAAGGTCTTTTCCAACCATAATGATTCTATGATTGGCTTTTATGGAATTGCTAAAGCAGTCAGGAACTAGGGCAGAGTAAGATTTGCAGTGAAATAAGAGGGCTTTCAGTACAGAAACCTTCTTTTCACTAGCATGAGAGTGAAACAACACACCTGTATATATAGTGACAAACTGCCAGGAAGTCACAACTCGTGGTATGCTATTGTTAAGTAAAAGGAAATACCATACACCTTCATTGTCATATAAATTATTTACATGTGTACAAATTTATGCAGATTTATGCAGACACATAATCTTTTTTTTTCTTTTGTAAATCAAGACCATCATACCCATACCTTCATTCCTTTTGATATGCGCTATATTCATAGAAGTTTGATTTTAGTTCCCTTCTATGGACACAATAAAAACTGGCCACTCAATAACAAATAAGGAGAAAAACAAGTATTTTAAAATGGAGCTGTATGCATCTTACAGACAATTATTCAGTTTTAGAAAACTGTCCCAGAATGACAAGAAATATTTAATGAATGTCATTTATATAAAATACAGTTTATATTCTAGGCAAGTCAACACCATGACAGAACTAAATCAGAATCTGAAAGCCTTTTGTATAGCTAGATTTTGTAGAATAAAAAGTGTGTGAATATACACTTAATCACAGTAGTGGAAAATAAGCTGAAGTTAACCAAAGCAATCTAGCAGAGTCATAAACAAAATCAACCTGCTGAAGTCTAGATAAGTCAAGTGGGAATATAACTAAATAAAATTTTTAAAATGTAAGTTTTGTACACTAAATTTAACTTCAAAGAAAAGGTTAATCAGAACATTGGGCAAGAAATAGCCTGCTAATTTTATGATACTCATCTAAAAAGAAAACATATGTAGGTCATTAAGGAAAATACATTGTTTATAGCTATGCAATACATCCCGCCAGAATTTAAATATGTTGGTACTTAGTGATAAAGAACAATTCAAATTTTTGCTTATGATACACCTACCACAGTCAGACCACAAGGAAAAGCTCTTGCTTGGCCACAGCCTCCCCCTTTGTTACAAATACCATCATATGTAATAACATCGTATGTATTTAGAAGTGCAGATATACAGAGCAGCCATGCAACAATATTAAAATGGCCTGATAATCAGTCCCTGATTCTCATTTCCATGAAATGCCAGCACCTTGATAATTTAAAAGGGCATTAAGACAAAGCAAAAATAATTTTGCCTTTGCTTTGCTTTCCCCAAAGTAAACATATAATTAACTTTAGTGTCTATTACCTCTTATTTATTTATTTATTTAAAATGCAAATAATATTTCTCCAGAAGCAATAAATAAAATGAGGCTAAGTTTTAAAAACACAGATGCTCTGTATCATGGCCAAATTAAATTATTATAGTACACAGTGTATTTGCAATTCACTTAATGGCCAGCAAGTTAGTTGCTGACTTTATAACTCACTAGCAACAACTTGCAGTATATTGAAGTTGGCAATCCAACATGTCATGTAAACGCTATTTTTAACAGGAGAATTTTTGTTTGTTTTGGGTTGGCTTTAGAAGAGAGAAATTAGTGGTGACCTACTGATAATGTTCTTACTGCACTGCCAAGTGAAAGATAAGGACATCGCTGATGACCTGAGATGCTTTCTCCCAAAGGCAGTGCAATAAAAGCATTGTAGATATTTGAAAATCTCATGGTATCATGTATGTCAGCATTACTCTCCCTTTTTTTATCTCCATAGGTCACCATAGGTAGGTTCGGAAAGAATTGTCATCCGGTCCCATTTAACCGGGAAGACAGCACCCTCGTACTTCCTAAGTGTGCATAAGAAAACGCATGTGCATTTCAGAGCTGTATTTCTAACCTAGTCTCACACGCTTCACTTCAGGAAGGCTGGTGTCTCTCTCAATAACAAGGTCCCTCTGGTGCTAGTAGAGGAAAGACCTTCTGAGCAGAGCAACTACTGTTGTTGCACAATATATAAACACAAGTATGCAGCAAAAATACAGCAGCTCTCCTATTCTTTCCATTGACTCTGTTACTACCCATTTAATTTTTGAGGAATGATAGAAGAGCAAATAAAAGCTGTCCTTTTTTTTTTCTGAAAAGACTATGCTTTACTATTTTAAATCAACAACCATATACATCTGTGGGGAAAGGATGCCCAAGTTTCACATCTCAGCTCTAAGAAAGATGCTTGTAAGTGTGGAAGAGTTGCTTAACCGTTCCATCTTCAGGTAGGTCACAAAATGTAAAGCCTAAATTTGCTAAATACGGGATGTAAATATTAAGCCCTGTTTTATAAAGCACTAGGAGGAGGGAGAACTTCACAAGCCTTATATTTACTACTCTAATGAGCAAAGCTGTGGTGAAATAATCTAGTCCCTAGAAGTTCTGTTAAATACTACTACATGGATTATACTAAAATACATACATATATATAGATTCACTCAAATGATACTATAAAACTCTTGATGAAAACCTCAGCCACAGAAAAAGGAAGCCAGTTAGAAAGGAGAAGACACAGAAAAAATAATATTCTTCCTTTAAGCTTTAAGGGAAAAAAGTATTAAAATTTGATTCAGGACATGGTATTTGATTCGAGATCTACTTTTTTTTCCACCACACGTGTTTCCTGTTTAGGTGTAACACTGAGCCTTAATGTTCTTCTTCTCGTTGTCAAAATTTATGAGGAGGTACATATTTTCTTTAAGTTCCATCACACTACCTTAAATACGGAACCATTAATACTAATGCCACGTCTTAAAGTGCAAGGTCTTTTTTTTTTTTTTTTGCTATCTCCTTTCAGCCAAAAGCTGGACTGGGAGGGACATGTGCCTTTGGTGATTAGCAAGGTAAGCTTTATATTAATGTAATTTAAATATATGTCATAATTCTATCTTCGTGGCCTGACATCGTATTTTCAGTACATCAGCTGATACTGTGAACATTGAGTCAGGACTTGCAGCAAACACAGGTCAGATCAGTACTGTGGTGGTGGCAGAGGCCCAGAAATCACAAGCTCAGGACAACTTTCTCGATTGTTTTTAGTAGGCTTTTTTCCCCCTTTCTTTCTGGTATCATTCAGAACCACTTCTTTGATTTCTAGCCAATTTGGACTCTAGGCAAATGCCCAAACTTTGGTAAACTCTGTCCACAGAGGTCAAACGAGTTCCTTCCTACACATATGTCATTTTCCCTCACTTCCATGTGCTGATGAATCACTGCCGGATCCTTTTCTTTCCCCAAAATAGTCTGGAAAGAGGGAAAAGAAAATATGACCCAGAGCACTGAAATTCCCCGTTGTGGCAGGAGAGCGCCAGCTCCTCTGGCTGCCCAGCCTGTTTGCTCCGCTAGGAACAGGGAGCACAGAGGACAGACAAACAAAACTCCGAGTGCTGCCACGGGCCTGTGGTGGTGCTGCTGACCACCCAGCCAATTAGACAACTCACCACACACTGCAGCGTGTTCCCCGAAACCCCCAAATCACACAGCAACGGCGAGACCACGGGGGTTTGGAGCAGCACGTCCCATGAAATGTGTATTTTTGGCCAAGCTCTAACCCGGAGCTGGCTTGCTGCTCCTGAGGTTGGCTGGGGCCGGTAGCGCTGGCAGGCTAAGGTACCATTTCCTGGTGGTTCTGCTTTCATCAGCGTGTTGCCGATTTAGGATTTGCACCTTCCCAGGCTCCTGCACTGCAGCTCTTTCCTGAAAGTTTCCAGTCAGCTGACCCCCTTCTAAGGATTATTAGTGTTAACACACATGCACTGCTTGAAATGAAGTGTGCAAAGGTGAGAATGAAAAATATATTACTGTTATGATACTGTGCACCATTTTTTTCCCTTGAAAACATATTAGACATAACACAGTAATGCAGGTATGCATTTTGTTAGGTAAAGATATCAAAAATCTTAATCGCATTGGAAAACACACTGCAATTTCACCACTGCCTGGGTCTCAGGATTTAAAATAAAACATTTTTGAATCCCTAGGTTGCCTCTAAATTTCTTAAACTTAATATGTTCAAATGAAATGATTCTATGTAAATCCATCTCAAATTTAATACAGTTATACAAAATTATTTATTTTTTTTTCTTTCATGTTAACCTTTATTACCTCCTAAATATCTAGGGCAAAAACATTTAGTTTATAATAATGGCAACCATGATAAAAGCATTCATTACTTTTGCTCTACATGCTCAGCGTATAGGAAGAAATAAAATGTTAAAACTGCTGCATTACAAAACTCTCAGATCCAGGAAATTATAAACACATATTTCAAACTTTTTATAAATTATTACATTTTTGGCTATTAATTACACAAAAATAAACACTTACTACTGTGCACAGTCGATCAGCTGATACTCGTTTGACCTCTCGAAGCATGCCTTTACGCCTTCATCATCCCAGAGCTTTTTAGCATGTTCAAAGAACTCCTGGAAATTGGAAATGCAACAAATAAGAGAACATTTCTCAATCTTTTCAACCCCCAACCTAAATCTGTTCTTCCTTCCCCCAACATTCGTGCTTTATAATTTGGCAGAACAAGAAACTGCACCATTATAGATGGAAAGCAAGAAGTGTTTATTAGCGAAATTACAGCAAAATACACTGTACAGATGGCTGCCAACACTGCTTCTAGTACAGCATATGGAATCAAGACTGCCCTAAAACTTCACACGAGTCCATGTGTAAAATTCACCCTCAGTACAAGCGCTACCTAGAAGTACGCTCGCTTCATTTTTAATTGATTTACGCTTCCGTCAAGCTAAGGGCATAGAAGAGACGAAAAAAGCTGCTGAGTTTATCAACACTGGGTCAGCAGAGCAAAGAATCAGTCCGTAACTTTTGAAAGCTGGTGTCATTTCCCTCCAAAGCAGGACTCCTGTATTTTCTCACGCAACATACTGATTTGCCGGCAGGAATCCCAGCGTCTTTGCTCCGTGGCGCTTCCTCCGCGCAGCCGCCTGGCACGACGCCCTTCTCCCGACAGCTGTGCTGCAACCTGCTGCGCCGGGTGCACGTGCCGGCAAGCTGCTCGCAGAGTCATCAGGGAGAGGAACCAAAGCCTCAGTGATGGCAAAGCCATAGCAGGGGTGTGCGGCACAGCCCACCCCGCAGCTGCAGCGGTGGCTACCCCTGGTACTGGCTCTCCTGCTGCAGGACAAGGCCCACAACGCTCCTCTCCTCCAAAGCCAGATTCTCCAAGGCAGAATAATATGCCAAACCACAGCTAAATTCTTCCAGCTAAAGCTTTATGAAATTAAACCAAGGATGGTCAAACAAATTTAAAAGAAAAAGAAAAAAAAAATATATATGCATCCTTATTTGAAGAATAAATCTGGTTTTTGTCCAAACTGAAGCATTGCTGTAACATGTCAACTTGAACACAGAAGTTGATCGTAATGTCTTAAAACCTTAAAAAGCCTACTAAATCACCAGAGCCTTTTGGTCAGGCACAAATTTGCAAAACACAGCTGAGTACTTAACTTATCCACCGTACAATTCGCCTATGTGTAAAATGAGTATAAAAAACACCATTCACAATTCTGTTGAAACATTCTGTAAATGTCCGAAATCTGCCGTTTTCTGTAAACTTTATATTTAGTTGACACACTGTATTTGACAGTTCTTCTCCACACCTTTTTAGGATTAAAAACTAGTCTGAGGTAACAATGTTCCTAGCAAAAGAGATGCTGGTAATGCTGTGCCTGGGGTTCCTAATCCTCAGTCCCACCTCCATGAGGTACCACCAAAGGCTGCTCTGCCCTTCAGGAACTGACCCCAGCTGCTGATGACGCTCTTTGGGAAAGGAAAACACAGAAGGAGAAGATTTTTGGAAGAAACTGGCACTGGAAACCATGGGAGATATTTTTAAGTTAAGTTTGAATATGACTATGGAGGTGTCTAATAACCACAGAAATGTGTTTTTTTCTTTTTATTTTTTTCCAAATATATTGTGTGAAATGTGGAGAGAACAAACCCCATTCTTTTATTAGCTTTAGTGAAAAGATGTTGAAGGAGGTGTCTTGACAGAAAATCTTAGAGAAAAGGAGGAAACACCGCTAGAGATTGGCAGAAGCTTACACTGCTCTTGGAATTTCTTCTTTGGCACTGTGGCGACACGTTTATTCTGTTTTTGTTATTTTAACAGCTTATGTAAGGACTGCTTCAAATGCTGCTGATCCATGTTTTAAAGTTACGCTACGATTAGTATCAACTCTCCTTCCTCACAGTAGGGAGAAAGCAAAGACAAGCTCAGGAAAGGTCAAGATACTGAATTTAAAAAGTTGAAGGCCAAATGTGACACATGTAATGGAGAGCACTTCTACAAGGTAAAGAGAGAATTAAAAAAAAAAGAACAGACCAAGTGGAGCCAAGTCATAAAGACAGATAGCAGAAAAACCCAGAGCCTTCTGCAAACCTGGTGGTGGCAAAGGCTGCCTCTCCTCCGGGAGGTACGGATTGAGAGGGAGCCGCAAAGGGGAACAAGTGAATAAATAAATAAATAAAATTTCTGCAGCAGCTTCCAACTTCTCGTCTGTTTTTACATCCTCTCTCTGAGCCTTACTTACCCGTAAAAACTCTTCTGGGAAACAGGAAATCTTTCAGGGAAAACAGTTCGGTTCCTAAGACCCTACAAATATGTTGCAAACACCTGATTTCCATGTTGTAGGCTTCAAATACTTCCACCTGACCACTACATCTCAAAGCCGTCTGTTTAAAACGACTTCCAGACCTCCAGTCCAAAGCAAATCCTATAAAGCCGAGCAAACATCCTTCCCTCATTAAAATGTACCGATCTACTGCAGAGGAGTACACTTGTCTGCAAATTGCCTCCCACACAGCTACCCGCTCCTTTTTTCCCAGGTGACTAAAGCCTTCCAGAAAAATCCTGCTTCATTTCAAGACACCAAGTTCCTCGATCCAACTTCTCACAGTGACTTTTAACCCCTTCTCTCCTACCGTATCCTCTTCTCACACCAGCTTCAACTTCCATGACCGAGCACCCTCCGCCCAACACGCTGTCCGGACGTGGATGCCACCTGCTCCCAGAGCCAGGGCTGCCCCGGCCGCCGGCTCCTCCGGCACTGCCTCTGGCACCGCCAGGGAAGAGCCAGAGCACCCGAAAGGCTCGAGAAGGCTGATTTGCTCCCGCGAAATTTGTCTCTCCACTTCCCCTTCTCGGAGCAGGTCCTCCTTGGAGCGGAGGACCCACACGCAGAGCCTGACTGCAGATTAATGCAGCACGGGCCTTGCAGAGACCCTGTAGCCCTGAGCTGTGACCTTAGCGGTGTGAGTTCTTACATGCCCAAACTGAGAAAACAAACAAACAAAAAAACCCCATCACATCAAGACATATCCATAAAAACACAACGGAGTTTTTCCATCCAAACTTGACCTTCCAGATAGAGGTGCACAGATATTTACATCTATTAGTATACATATAAAACAAACTGATAAATATTAAATTTTGATATACTATTTTAATATGAATGCTAAAGAAGCAAGCAGCGATGTCTCAGGTCGCCTGAATTACAGGTATTTTTCACTCAACAAATTAATTTACATTGGTAATCTACCCGTTTATAGCAAACATTAGGGTATATGAATACCGAAATTTTGATGTGATCAGAATGAAAGTGTGATACCCAGTATCTCATTTTTTTTACGAATATTGACTTATCTGGATTTTTTCCCCTTCCTGACACAACCCAGAAAGATCACCCTCAAGCTTCTGGGCTTCCTTTTCACTTGCGTATAATTTTTGCTCTACATATGTACTCATGAGTCATCTAAAAATGATTAAGTGACACAAACATGTTATGGCTCCTTTTCTTTTTTCCAAAATAAGATGAATTTAACATATACATAAATGTATGTTCATGACATCAGTTCGGAGTGCTTATAATCAAGACTATATCTTTTGCTACAATTTGAAGTAATGTTGTAGGGATCTCTGCATGCACCCAGTTCCACAGATATTTTCAAGTTGGTAAAAAAGAGGAAAAAATTACAGATAGCAAATGACAATGCAGCGTAGCTAAGTCTCAGAAATACTCTTGTCTACTTTATCCTAACAGAAGTTAGAGCATGTACTTCAAACTTAATTTTCCTTATTTTGGAAATAAACTTATTTATTGTTTTGTTACCTTAGAAACCTCCTCCCTCTCAAAACTCTCTTTTTTTTTTTTTAAGTAGCTAAAGAATGGAATTGTTTCATTTCTCAGCTGTCTAAATAGGGAATAAGTATTAGTAGAGATTAAACAACTGCCTATCTTTGTGAACAAATCTTTTTGTATTTTGGAAACAGATAGAGATTAAACAACTGCATATCTATGAACCAATCTTCTTGTATTTTGGAAGCAGAACTTTTCATCTAACTCCTTTACAAACTATGAAAGTTCGGGTTAGGTCAGTAATACAATTTTTATTCTATTAGGATTCCTTCCAGTCTTCCTTCCAGATGTAGCATACATTGTAATCGCTATCCTGATGTCACCTCACAGCCTCGCAGGAACTGAGATGTGGAAGCTGCAACAGTATTTTTTATTTTCTGTATTTCTTCAGTTGCAAACAGAATTGCACCATAAACCTGCAAATAGTTGGTTAGAAAAACATTAAATAAGATCAATTTCCCTCAAGCCCAAATTCATGCTCCTATTCTTCCACCCTTCAGGCCAGGCTTGTGAAATAACTTCTTACCTAAAGTGCAGTTTGAACCTGTCTTTATTAGCATGACAACTATTGAAAAGAAGTGTAACTAAACTGACAAATGTTGAACATGTTCATTCTCCTAGCACTGTTGGGAATTATGGTTCTATTCTGAAATATTCTGAAAATTTGGTTAAACACAAACTAATGCTAAGACTTCCCAAGTTTCCTGCACCTCCTGCAGCAGCATCCGACGACGCGTGCAACGATGTGCCCGGACGCGTGAGCAGCGCGTGCGCCGACGCGGTTGTGCCTGGCAGGGCGGACTTGGCGCTGCCTCCCTTGCTCTGCGAGCTGGGAGGAGGCCCTCTGTCCTGCCACAGGCCACGGACAGCATTTCACAGAATCACAGAACGGTTGAGGTTGGAAGGGACCTCTAGAGATCATGTAGTCCAACCCCCCTGCTCCAGCAGGGACACCCAGAGCACGGGGCACAGGGCGGCATCCGGGCGGGTTGGGAAGATCTCCAGAGAAGGAGCCTGCACAGCCTCTCTGGGCAGCCTGTGCCAGGGCTCTGTCACCCTCACAGGAGAGAAGTTCTTCCTCATATGGGGGTGGAACTTCCTGTGTTTCAACTTGCACCCATTACCCCTCGTCCTGTCACTGGCCACCACCGAGAAGAGTTTGGCCCCATCCTCTTTACATCCTCCCCTCGGGTACTTGTACATGTTGATCAGATCCCCTCTCAATCTTCTCCAGGCCAGACAGGCCCAGCTCGCTTAGTCTTTCCTCATATGAGAGATACTCCAGTCCCTTAATCACCTTCGTTGCTCTACGCTGGACCCTCTCTAGAAGTTCCCCGTGCCTCCTCTCCTGGGGAGCCCAGAACTGCACCCAACCGCTGCTGCTGCCACCAACCAGAGTAGCCGGTTGGCAGGAGCTCTTCTGATCTCCCTCAGCAGCCATGCAAGAGAACAGGAGAAGAATGGCATTGTTTTTAAAGCTTATGCTTCAGCCAAGTAAAATTTGGAACATACTCTTATGGCTCCAGGGCTCTCCTATGGTCAGGTTTTAGAGACTTGCTGCAATCTGTGTAGGTTATCAATTAGTTATCAGACACTCAGATTAAGATTAGGGCAATTTACATTTGGGAATTTCGGCTACCTCCAATACCTATGAACCTACAAACCATTTGCTGCATTCACTGGGTTATTTTTATTTTGTTATTCATTTCTGTGTTTGTTTTAGACTTGTGTATTTTGAATTAGAGACACACTTCCACAACCTTCCTATTCTGAACAGACAGTGCTTTGAATTTATCTCTGTCTACAACATAATTGCTACGAATGAAGAAAAAAAAATCAAGAAAATCTCCAGGCCTCTATCCACACATCCTGCACAAAATAATTGTTAGCGAGCCATAAATCCACTCAAAGGACCAGAAGCACTTTTCCCTCCGGAGGCTACTAAAGTATCCTTTTATCTTGGACATTTCTACAGTCTATTGCCACTCCCCTATCTGTTCTCAATAGGGCAGTACTGATATACATAATAATTTCTTAATCTCTTGATTTAAATCACAAATTATCACCTTTCCATAAATTACACACAACAGCTCAACACAGCACAATCTAAGAGCTAAGATTTCCTAAAATCCTGAGAAGAGCAAGTCACCTGCTTTTATTTTTTTAAATAAGGTTGAGCACCTGTAATAAATTGAAGCTGCTGAATAAATAAATTTGAGGGAATAATACATGAGGTTTCGGGGTGAATGATCAGAACTAAAAAAAAAAAGGTACTTTACTCAGTCAGCACCCTCTACCCTGCCCAGTAAATCAGGCAGGCAGTCAAACGAACAACCTTTTATTATTTTTTTTTTTTGCAGAAAATACATTTTCTCTGCGATGGATGACACAGGGTCTTATAAGGAAAAAGCCAGAAGGTGTTCTATGCAATCCTGTATACAAAGAGAGAAGTTGCATAGGAAATTGTAGTTTTGAAATCTCACTTTGCAGCTTGTATCTACTGCACCTCTTTTTCAATGGAGGCAGCTGTAACTGGTGTTATGAGGAGGCCACGCTGGTCAGTCACTGCCAGCTTGCCCAATGCCTCCAGTTGTTGCTGGTTGTGCCAAGTGCCACAATCTGCTTTCTGTGAAAAACACTCTTCACTCCCAAACATCTATGAGATGTAACTGGAGATGTAGGATCAGCAATTTTCTGCATGGACTCAGTGCAGAAGTTGCGGGACAAAGACTTGGGCAAAAAACCCCAGGGAGAAGGAAGGCTGCTCAGCTACCTCTTCGACAAACAAACTGGGTCCCTTGATAAACCACGATAATTGTTTATGGGACAGAAGAGTCCCTTAGGGCTCAAGCGGTTCCATTTCTCAATCCTGCATGCAACAATTTGGTTAACAAGGCAAGTGCTTTGCTGGGGCTAAAGGCCACAGGCAGCTGCTGGAGCTCCTGGCGCCTGCAAGGGGAGGCCCGCGGCCCCGCAGCGGCGGTCGGCTCGCGCACAGCCACCGCACAGCGCGCGCATCGTTCTCAAGCACGAGCTCTTAAGTTAGCTTAACTGCGCCAAAACCTTTAAGGAGAAGGTAACCTCCACCCCTGCAAGGTATTTTCTGTTGCAATTGGTGGGTGTACAATAATCGATGCAATTACTTTGCTAGTTAGTGACTCACTCCGATAGGCAAATCAACAGTTTGGCCTCTAACACTCCTTCAAAACCTAACTTTGGATCTAGCAAAGCGGGGGAAAGAAAAAAGGCCAAACTACCTTTGCCACTGCTTCCCCTTGCTTTTTTTCTGGCCTTTTTTAGGCAGGCAACAACAGCCTTAAGGAAGGATAAGGTATCAGCTCTGAGCTTAACTGCAATTCCTAAGTGCTGAGCACGGGAGGATGGTATCACCTTCACAGAACACATTTTGCCTGTGCTTCTCATGCTCTAAGAAAACAAAACGAGTTGATTGACCCCTTGGAGAAACTTCTTCAGCCTGGAAGCGTATGCAAAGAATGTGGGAAAGCAAAGAGCAATATAAGTGTATAAAAGCTCCATTTCCACATAGCTACCACATTCCATCGGAGCTACAGAAAATTAGTGAATTGTGGAGCTATTTGAAAATGCTCAAAACTTGTGATTACAACCAATGCAGCATATTGTAAATCCATTTTCTGAACTGATTTTGTTGCTTGACTTTTAAGGTCTTCCTCTTGAAACAGCACATCTCCAACATGCCTGGGCAGTTAGGCTATCAGACTGGTCACCTCAACATTGCGCCTTCTGATTTTCAGAAGCACCTTCCATCTGCTGTGTTATTTCATAAAAATAGCTCAAGAAAATCAGCAGGGTTACTGTCACAGGCCACAAAATCATCAACAGAGTATCAGAAGCAGACTGAAGCATTTTTCAGTTTACAGGATGTCAAAATTGATGCTCTCTAATAGAGAAAGATTTCTAAGAATTCTTCAGATCATACTAGCAAAAACAAAAACATGTATTTCTGCATTCAGTGCATGAAAATCTGTGTTTTCCATATATCAAAATTCCAGGGCATACCTGGTGGGTAAGACAGGCTTTGAGGATGAAAAAGCATTATAAGCCAAAGAGCAGTTCCATGTTCTTTCTCCACTGCTTATTAAATAACGTTTTTTTTTTTTTTTTTTCCCAAGCTAGCTAATGAAGTTTTTATCACGCTTACAACAACAATCTCTGATTCAATCTTCTGGCTTTCCATTTTAATTGTATTTTTCAACTTTCAGTCTGCCATCACAAATCCTAGAACTCAGCTATTTTGAGTGGATCCCATCATGCTCTCTGCTAACAGAAATAGGGGAAATAATTTTAGCAATTTTTTTAGTGTGTGATGCCTACGGAAGGTCTTTTACCAAGGATGCAAAGCTCATGCTCCTTCTTTTCCTTGGAGGTGTTTTGCTCTTGTTTGTTAAATCTTTTCCCTGAATGCACATTTTGATATCTACATTTTAATCAAGTTCTCTCTTAAATTATTTGTGAATATAATTGTGGGTGTGCTAAGCAGTTCTGCTACATTTCTGCCCTTTGTATTTCTGCAGTGCTTGTAAAAGAAAAAAAGTCAACTACTGTGGTAACTCCGTAAGGAGTTTATTTTATTTTATTTTATTTTATTTTATTTTATTTTATTTTATTTTATTTTATTTTATTTTATTTTATGTTTTGTTTCATTTTGCGGACAGTGGATGACAAAGCATGAAGTGAATCCATGAGTGCTGAACAGCAAACAAATCTTCACCATATTGACTAACCTCAAAAAAATCAGAAATATATGAAGAGAATACAGAATTTGGTAGCTAGTTTAGCACTGCGATCAAGACACTTATTAGACAGACTCCTTGGTAGAGTGCTGAGCTTTCGAAAAGGAAAATTACTGAAAACGGCACAATCAGAGGCGCTGCCCACAGCAAGAGGTCTGCAGCACTTAAAACAGTTAGGGTGTCGTACAGCATTTAGTTTCCATGTGTCTAGATTTGAATCTTTATCTAATCATTTAAGAACAGACGTAGTGAAGTCCATTCTCAATGCATTGAGCTATAGCAATTCTATAGCTGATTCTGTTTCTGGGTACATTTAACTTCTACGCCTCTGTGTGACAAATCATAATGAGCACGATAATTTATGACCTTATAAAACTATGCAAGGCTTAGTTAGTGACTAAGGTATAAACCACTCTGGGATCTCTGATGGAGGAATTGTTTTGCCAGTAAAATGGACAGCCATGAAACAGTATAGATTGGTAATTTTAGAGCATTTCACAGCAGGAAACACTATCAGGATATTTTTGTTATTTCGAAAGCACAAGCCAATACTAATCCTCTAACACCTCAGACAACGAGATGTGAATCCTCTATGTTTTTTCATCCAAAATCTGATCATATTTTTTGCTGGCTGAGTGAGAAGAGAGTTGTCTTTCTCACATGACAGTGAACTTGGCATAAATCCGCACCAAAACACTGACATCGCCTGCTGGATGATACGAAGAGAGGAGTGGAAATCACACAGTCAGCTCCTGGCCACCGCCTCCGACGCTAAATGAGCCCTTACTGCCTTTTGAGGAGGAGACCTTAACCCTCTTGTGCGAGTCACACCTTGGTGGTGGGCTGGGCGCCCTCGCGGAGCTGCCTGGCTTTCGTGGCCGAGGTGGGGAGAAGGCCAAGCTCGGGGAGCGCGCGCACGACCCGCGCGGCCGCGGCTGCAGCGGAGAGGAGCCTCCGCGAGCTGCGGGGACGGGCGCCGCTCTGCAGCTGCCCGTGCTGGTCCCACACGGCGACGCGTTTCTGCAGCTCGCAGCTCCAGCTGCTTTCCCCAGGCCAGGCTGGAAGGTCATAGATCAAGGAATCATTTCATGCTCTAGTACCTACTTTATAATTTGTAAGTGATTTCCTACCAGACAAGTGGTTTGCAAGGATCGAGAACTCCCATTTCCTCCTACAGATTTGATTCGGAAATAAATGCTGGCAGCATCATGGGACTAACAGGCACAACCCGCAACTTAAGCACCTGTCTTCTCTAACTAAACCGGAAGGCAGTGGAGCAGTTTGTTCACTCCTGCCAGATCTATGCAGCCTCTGACACTTCTACACAAGTTTTATCTAAGGTCTTCATCTCTGTCCCTTTTCTTTGACATGTTTCTGTCTTCATCTACGTGCAGAAGACTGACCAACACAGTAAGTTTTTTGTTATGTTATATTTATTAACAGCAGGAAAAGGAAACAGAAGTCTTTATTAGATATCTCTGACTAAACTGAATTTCAGCAAATAGAATTTTTGAAATAAGCAGTGACAAATGTAGGAAGAAGTATATGAATAAGGAATTCCAAGGGAAAACCTTTCTTTTACACCTGATGGCCTTTGCCTTTAAGAGCCACTCTGGGAAGAATCCTGGATGCAACTTTGAGAATGAGTAATTCTGGCTATTGGAAAGGAATACACTTGGAAGGGATGCTGTTCTTTGAGAGCGTGTACTCACAATATTTATTCCTTTAATGCGTCTTACCAGGCAGCAGGACTAAGGTTTCTCAATAGAGCACTGAAAAGCCACACAGAGTTTGAAAGAAACCTTGGCCGTATTTTATATCAGTTTCGGCATTCTCGTGTTGTCAAGCCCTATGAATCCTAGTGCTGATATGCCCCAAATATCAGCCCGTTCACATTACATCACAGAAGTTTAGTTAATGACTTCATCAAAGTGAGATTTTAATTCCTAGGGTTTTGTCGTTCTATAAAGTACATCATTAAACATAAAGGAAGACAATCATAACATTTTATTACCTATAGGATACATAGAATATATATGCAATAACAAATGAAGTCATGGAGGCATCAGAACCCAAGTATTTTTTATTAGGCAAGAAACAAAATTGCTCTCACTGCTCAAAAAGGAAAGTAATGATTTCTTGCTCAATTTGATAGGAGCCCCAAGGACTCTTTCTGTTGAATAGAAATCAACACAAAAAGAGCATCTGTAGGCAGGAATATAGGTGACTAGAGAGAATGGACTAGTTGTGGGTGGGAAAAGAGAAGGAACAACTTGTGGGTGGGAAACTTTGGTTGGATTTCAGGACTGTGAGTTGTTAAGGGGCTCCAGCTTAGCAGGAGGCAGAAGTTTCCAGAGCACCTGAAAACGCTACTTCATGCAAACTTAGACTGGCTTCTTCCATTTCTTCCCTGGCGTTTATTTACTATAACTGCGGGATTATTTCTCACTCCAAATGTAACCTAACATGAAAGCTGCTGATCAATATTGTAAACAGATGATTAGTGTCTTGTGACTGCCAAAGGACTGCTAATGAATCTCAACTTGTAAGGCTGAAGCAAGGACATGAGATAAAATAATTGAATTCAATGAAATAATGCAAACAGGTAATTCCCTCCGTTTAAAAGGCAAACATTGCTGCAATTCATTAAACAAAGAAAGGATTCACATTCATCTCCAAAAGGGTAAGAGAGAAATTTCTTCGGATTGCCCAAACCCAAACTGCCACCAAACGAGGTGGCGCCCACTGGCATGAAGCAAAAAACAGCGAGTCTGGATGGCGCTCGGGGAATGGCTGGAAAAGCCACGGCCGGGCTGCAACGGCAGAAAGGCTCCTCCCGGCTCCGCAAACGCCTCCTGGAAGGGCACTAAGAGGAGCTGGAACGCTGAGCACAGGCAGCTAGAAACTGTGCGAACTGAAGTTAGTAACATAGCTGTTAGTGGTGACTTTTAAGGAAAAACAAAGCAAAAGAAAACCAATCTTCTCTTTCCATCTTCTCTATGATTCATGTTTTTGTTTTTTTTTTCCCCCGTTTCCAACCTGAAATGTATTCCAATAGAGAGGAAAAGACTCTTTTTTGCTCTTCCCTCTTTTGTAGTTAAACTAGAAAATGTGCGTAAATACTAGAAGTGAAATCAGTGATAGCTAATCCCCAAAGTTACCCTATAAAATAGTTGAATGCGTCAAACAATATTTGGAGAATATCTGCATTCTGTGCCAACAGTGATTTTTAAAGTAAGAAAAGCAGGAGCACCTATGTTTCCAGCAAAAGGAAAACCACTGGCTTGCAGTCATAGAGCTTCCAACCAGACCTTAATGTTTCCCAAAGATCAACCACATTGTGTGCACGTTACATTTTTGTTAAATGCGAATGCTTCCCTCATATATGGTGGTTTCTATTTTTAAATTGTTTTAAAATGGCTTCCTTGTATATCTTTTATGGATTGAATTTCACTTTTAAATATTCCGCATGTGTTTTGAGATACTTATACAGAGGACCTCCTGACAAGCTCCATTCCTGAGATGAAGAAATTTAATTAAAAACTTGGTTTTCAGGATCTGCTTTCTATACTCTGTATGTTCAAGCTATATTCATGCTGCACTTAAAGCAGGAGCTAACTAAACCTCTCACCCATCCTCGTTAGTATGTTAATTTTAAACACAAGGTTGTTTACATGAAGTTATGATAAAATTTGTAAAAAGAACAGAGTGCTCTTCACATCAGAATAATGATCCACTTGCAGAAAAACTGACTTTTCTATTCTCTAAATTAAGATATCCATATCCCCCATATAAACTATGCTTTTAAGAGATGAAAAATATTTATAAGCACAGTAATCAATTCTATATCACCTACATTCACTTTTTAGAAACTGTCTTAAAATCTGATAGAGAATAGGCAAGTATTTTAATAAATTAGCTCTCCAAGGAGCAGTATTTGCAAGATTTCTGGTTTCTTAATGTTTACCTACATGGTTTAATATTTAATTCTATCTTTCAGTGATGCATGGCTTCCCATTCAGCACACGTAGGCCTTAGTCCGGCAGCAGATCTGTAACCTCTGCAAGGTTGAAAGACATTTCACTGTTGCATAGCCAAGCACATGTTGCAATGGGAACCTGCTGTTAATTTGAACCTACCGATATTTTTATTAGTCTAGTACATAAACTGTAACTGTTACGCCAGGCTTCACTAACCACCAGCAATTTCAGTCGTTAAGGGCCAGGCAAGGGCTTTGAACCTCTGAGATAGCTTTGGGATAGGCTGTAGCCTAAATCCTAGTGCTGTGTCAAGGCTAATCTACCACTGGAAAGAAGCCATGGGGAGCAACCAAACTCCTCCCCAGTTTCTTTTAGAGGAGGGACAGTTAGGGTAATGTTTTCCCCCTCTCCCACGAAGAGGTCTTGCATCTTTTAACCAAGCGGATCAGCATTCTGGAAATAGTCACAGGCCGAGCTCCATCATTTGCTCTTGCTGAGCTCCTTGACAGAACTGTGCCTCAGCACAGCTGAAGCAGGCTGCTTGTATCCCCTATGCAATTATTTAGAAGCTAGTGAATACTTTCAATTTTTAAAAGACCATTTAATACAACAGTATTCCTAAAGTACTGTGGACGTCTATGAGTACCTGATTCCTACATTTCTAGCAGAAACAAGACGGCGCCCATGCGGCAGATCAGCAGTAAAGACAGAATCCAGCACACAAAAGGATAAAACATACGCGCATAATGCACACTGTATTCACAGCAAACTTCAACATAGTATAAGTAAACACAGTTGTCTATTGTCAATAATTGATCTACGATGGTATCTGTTTATTATCTACTTGTAAATTATAGTCAGTGTTGATAGTCCCTTAACACATAATTACTGTTTGCTTCATTACCAGACACACTCCTAATGGCACAGCCAGCAACTAAAGCATTATCAGGAGAATACTCAAACCCAGTTTTCCCTTTAGAAGCAAGGAACGACATAAACAGAAAAACATAGCTGCTTTTCCACCAAAGTAAAATGGTTAGCAGCCGCCAAGAAGCACTTCAGAATTTGGTAAAGCTACTTGGCGGCCCTCTTTGTGCTTGGCACATACTGAGTTATGAGGCTCTTTTCAAATAGATACACCAGCGTTTAGATCCCTAAGTGAACTGACTTAATAGCATTTATCAGAAATGCTAACTGGTTCATGTCCACTGGCTTCACACAAGTTGAACTTCTAAACATTTTTGAGAGGCAAATTGCATTAAGTTCCTAAAAACAAACTGCAGGTAACAGAGGTTCAACGGGAAAATGCCATCTGTTTTAGGGAGAAAAAGGACAATAAAAGCACTATGGAATATCATAAATGTAATGCTTAAAATTAAATTGACATCTTTATTATGTAACTCATTCAACTCTCTGCTGGCCTAATGACAAAAAGAATATAGCTTTTATATATTTAAAGAAAACCTGTAGCATTTCTACAGCAGATTGGTAAACCTTTTTTTTTTTTTTTTTTTGCTTTTTTGCTTGGAGACAGCAATGATCTGTCTCACTAGAATAACTATATCGGGTTGCTGCGTGAGAAACCCCTACCTGCTAGAGAACAGCAGCGTGCGAGCAAAAACCTGGTGTGAACACAAGCCTTTGACAGGAGAGAGCTTCTGATACCTTCTGTGCATTATTCAAAAAGAAAACATGATCCTGATGGTGGAAAACCTCCTTTGGTCGGAATATCCGCCTCTGCTACACAGATCCATTGACACGGACACACTGGCATGGATACATGACCTTAGTATAAGGTGCGGAGAAGCCACGAAGACATTTGATTGATACCACATTTCCACTTATTACGATCGCTGCCACTAAAACAAAAGTCAGTTAAAATTTGCAGTGAAATGTCAACATCTAGCCAAGTCCTTCATCAGCCTTTTAGCTTGTACACACAACATACAGACATACAACAAAACAAACAGTCCTTCTTAAATTTTTGTCCTCAAAATTTACGGCTTTGCGAACATCCAGCACTTTTTATACCTCTTAAACTTTGTGTAAGGGACCATTTATGTAAATCAAGAAATTCCAATGGCAACTTTAAAGCAAATAAAATTGCTTTCAAAATAGACAGAGATCCTCTTCTTAGGGCAGTATCAAACCAGTACATTCTAAAACACAGAGTCAAACCTTTGGCATAGAAATGTTCTGTTTACAGATTTGTAGCTACATTAGCAACTCCCTAATGTAATTTGCGGCTGTATCATGCTGTATTCCCATGTAGCAACTGTAAAGATATCTGCCTCATAATGTTGTTAGCACAACCAAAGATAAAATTTCCGGAACTGCGTTAAAAACCTAGAGCCTATCTAACATACCTCATACAAAACAGCTGCTATATGATCATATCATTAGATCATGCGTCATAAAAAATACAGGTACGGACATCCACCTTCCAGCCCCCTTGCTGAAATGCTAAGCATACCAATAAGACAAAGTGTCCAAATCTGATATCTTCTCCCACTCATGGTTCTTGCTTTCTTTGCTGCTCATCAAACCTGAATAATAATCTAACCAAAATAAAACATGACATTTCTAAAATTACTGCACTTGTTTGCAAATCGACATCCAACCTGCTCTTCCAGAGCCACGGCTTTTGGGTTGGCACGAGCATCTTCAGAGTCCTCGGGGGAACTCGTGGCGATGCCAGTCCTGCCACTGCTGCACTCGTCACCCAGCTGTACTGTAACTACTGTTTTCTACTCAATAGGTACTTTTAATGTGCTTAAAAGGTTTGCTTCAGATATTTTCAAAGGTTTCTTTTTCAAAAGTTCTTTTTACTACACACAAGTCTTTTTCCATGGACTTGCCCATGTTTTTTTCGCCATGGGCTATCTAGAAGGGTTGTCCTTGCTTTGAAGTTTGCTGCATTTTCTATTCCTCAGCAAGATGCTTTCTGGATTAAGTCGATGCAAAAACCACCGCAGTGATCTTTAGAGCACAGGGCAACAAATAGGAATACACATTTTTTTCTCTGTTTTAGAATAACTTTTGTTTCTAAATTATCTTTAAAAACAAACAGTCTTACAGTTATCTGAACTCTGATTTGTAACAGAAATGATAAAAAAAAGAGGGAAAATGAGTATATTCGCATTCTTTTTATTAACTAGCCTGTCTATTTCATAGCATTATGAGCTTCAGCCTTCCACGGTGTTTTTTCAGTTTCTGAGGAATTTGGACCAGGCACTCTATGAACCTACCACATTGAGGACTGATTTTTTAAATGTGCTTTGCAACTCTACATCTATTTCAGTGTCTAGCAGGAATAACAGATTGTAATAAACACTGTATGCTGCAAAAAGTACAGTATCCTAATGGAAATACTTGTTTCCAGAGACAATTTGCACCCTGTGACTGGGTAACTCTCCGGGGGAAATTACAGACCTCTAAGGAAGCATCTTCAACACGGATAGGCTAAGTATACTGCTGCATTTTATGCTATTTTTTGCAGCTCAAGAAGAGCACAAATATGAACTAAGAATATTTTGCCAGGTCTATTGTCACTGACAAGCTGGTCCTCGACCACAGTGTGCAAAATGCCCACAGTGCCAGAAACCCCTCGTCCAACGAAGCAAACCCAACCAACGACGCAGGAAAGTCAGACGGCCAATAAGCAAGCAATCGACCAATCGCCCCCCAAGTTTGGTTTTTCAACCCTGAGGCATTTCTAGATTGACACGGAGCCCATCATAGCCCAAGAGACTCCAGATGAGGATCCTCAAGCAGACGCAATGGTATTTGGAAGACAGATGCATATCAAAGGATTAGGAAAAGCACCAACATACTTGGGAGGCCAAAATAAATAACAAGAGTTAACTCTAAATCTAAAGCAGAAACATTCTCTTAGAATATCACCAAACCACAGTTATTTCATTAATCTGAATTACTGGGACTAAATACCAGAATTTATTTCAAGATAACTGACATGCAAATTATTTATCTGTTTCTTTTTTAATTTGCATATCAGTCACCTTGAAGTAAATTCAAGTACTAATTATGAAAAACTATAAAATACATGGTCAATACATGTAAATTTTCATGCAGTAACTCCAAAACTTTATCTAAAGCAATTTCTAATGAACAATAATGGATTTTGGAGAAGACAGTCTGTAAGTTCTGTTTATGAAATATTTTTGGTATTAAACTCTGTATGTATTTGAGTCAGGTTCTGCAAACCACTGAAATATGGCACCAGGCTAATGGAAAAAAGGATATCCTAACAGTCTGATTGCTGAGTACTGCCAAGGACAAATCAGTTTTTCTGATGGAAACGTGTTAGGGAGTGCAAGATTGGCCTCCACCTGGTAGAAGGAGCAGGAGAAGCAGGGACTTTGCAAGCATCTGAGTTTGGCTCAGCGCATCCTCCAGCATGGTGAAGAACTCAAGGCAGGAAAGCGCTTGCTCCGGTCCCCAATCCTCCTCAGTGCCGCAGCTCGTGGAAGGAAACGCTCCCCCTCTGCACAAGAACACTGCAGGATGCAGTGGTAGAAAAGGATACAGGCCCAAATCCGGGTATATTCCCCAGCAAAAGAACCTGGTCTTTCAGATGAGCCGCATGAGAGCATCAAAGTCCCCTCTCAGGTAGGCAACTTCCCCATTTTAACATGCCAGCCGGCAAGCAAGACATAGTGTTCAATATAATTTTATTTGATTTACTATTAAAATGCAATTTCTGTTTTAAATTTCTCTATACAGCCGGCAGGAGAGAAGGAAGGGACAGAGAGTTTGCAGAGAATCAGGGGGCATTGCAAAAAATCTGAAGAGGGGGAAAAATAAAATAAATGTTCCTAACAGGAAATTAAGGATTCTTAAGAGGCACTTCTGAACCTTTAAGAATAAAAGATTGGCCTTAAAAACTAATTTATTCTCTTAATAAGAATTTACAACCCTCAGAACTGACCCTCTGGCAACTGTAAAAATGCCCGGACAGATGCTATCTTGTGACTTAAATGCACTTCTGCAGTATTTTTCAATAAAGCATCTCATAAAAGAGTGACTTTTAATTATTTTTCCTAGTATTCAAAATTCTTCCTTCATTCATTTTTCTCAAACCACAAGAACCTGTCAGCGGACAAGCGACTTCAATGTGGCAAGTATGTCACTTAAGACATGTTAGTGTGTACAGGTCACTCCAAATCTGTAGCGGATGTTTTGAAGAGCCTTGTGACAAACAACTTGGCATAAAGGTAGATGGAAACTTGGCATAAAGGTAGATGGAAATGGCTATATTGGACATAATTTAAACTAAACTGATGTTTGGAATGAATGAATGAATGAATGGATGCTGTGTCAACCAACTTTGATAAATGATTTGAACCTACTAGAAATGAAGACTTACACTGTAAATTTTACATTGGATTGACATTTGCTTTCCCTTTGTGTCTTTTAGGGAACTGAAGACAGAATTAGCTAAGGTTTTCCTCAGAAAAAAGATTTGTGAATGCAAGCATTTTGAAAAATTTTGCTACATCTTTTAAAATTTGGGGCTTAATACTTAGTAATATCACTCTAAAGTTGTTGAAATAGTGTATTCTCATAAAATTGTTTAAGAGAAGACAAATCCTACCCAGCAAAAAAAACCCTAATAAAATAATGAACCTATCAAGGTTCATAACTGCAGAGTCTGACCCACTTTAATAGGCACTTCTAACCTTAGCACATGATGAATTCACACTACTTTTTCCCATACATCATATAATGAAATGTGAATGTTAGAAGTCCATTAATGCATTCTCTTATAGCAATTCGCTTTTCCTTAGGCCAAAGTAAGATCTTTCCACATGTCAAAATAAAAGTTTCCCAATATATTAAAACTTATAAGGTGTTTTTGTTAAAGCATTTTTTAAATGCTTTGCTGGATGAGAGTCCAATGGATTTCAACGTACCCTCGACAGAATGACAGCCAATAAATATTTTGAAGAACATATTCTGATTGAGTTTTTAAATGAGGAAAAAAACCCAAACAGCTGTGCAAATTTGTATGCTGGGTTACTTTCAAAGTTTAACAGTGCAAAGCCAAGGAGAAAGCAAAAGAATAACAAGAGACAAATGGCAGCTTCTCAGAATGTATTATATGCCAGACTGACTACAGAGACTCAAACCTTGTTTTCCTCTTTCGTTTTAATTTTATGAACACCTGATTAACCCGGGGATTACGTTGCAACTCTGTATTCCTGCTGATAAGGAAAGGAGCAAATTTGTAACCGCCAAAGAAGACGGTATACGGAGTGTGCGGGGGGAGGTGGTGGGGGGAAGCATTCCATTACTTACAACGTTTTTCATGAAACTGAATCTTGCCTCTGTAAATCTTCCTAAATATCCATGCTAAGCATCACCTTTTGAGTAACTATGGGGGAACAGCCCATAGGAGCCAAACAGTTGGTTCATGGAATTAGTAGGGCTAGTTAGTGTGGGAGTTACCTGTCCTGGAGGTTCTTCTAAGGAGAAAAAGTGCAGGGGGAAAAAAAGTGTTATTAATTAAAGCATTCAGCAGAAAGGCACTGAAATGTCTGTCTACATTTCTGCCTAAGACCAATGAGCTCTCTGAAAAGGCAAAGAACCTTCCCACCCCTGAGCAAGTGCATTTAAAACTTGGTAGCCCACAGTGTCCTGCTGTTTCCACCCTGTGGGCTTCTAGCCTGAGTTTTACCTTACCTTGGCTCCCGTATGATAATGTATCCTCATTTTAGTTCAATTAGGTTTTAAAATGTTTAGACTTCCACTTGGCAGATGCTCACTACCATAACTTCCAATTGCATTGAAATAAGTGAGGTTTATCCTTTTTTTCCCGATTTCCAATTAACCAGTAAAGCAAGCAAATAAATAAAAATCTATTGTAGAGATTTCTTATTGAAGTCCAGCAATACACTTGAATGGCTGTTACCAGCATTTTGCTGTTCTGTTTTCATTTAGAGGTTAAGTTTTCTGTTCTTAACCAACATATATAGTACGTCTTTAAAAAGGTGGGAAGATCTGCAAAATAAGAAAGCATTTAGCAAGAACGAAAGTAACTGGCAAGCAACACACAACTTCAAAGCTGGAGGCCCTTGAAGATTTTCTTCACTGGTTTTGGAATAGCCCTGTATTCATTTCCTGACTTGTGTATCACCATTAAATTAAAAAAAAAGGTGCTTGATTTTCTAACACTTGAAAGAACAGACAGCAATTTCACGCAATATTCTGTTACGAACCTTAAAAGCCAAAACACATCTATTATGCCATCTTCCTACTGCCAAAATTTCTTTTCACATTTAAAATGCTAATTAAACTATTCCATAATCACTCATAATCAAATTCTTTTACCCTTTTGTGCTGTCACTATCAAAAGTTACCACTATACAGTACAAAATAAATCCTGCTGCAGCTAAAAATCACATTTTCCTCAATTTAGCACCACCGCCATATGCAAAGAATGTGAGCAGTATCTTGATTTCTCCCCAGATGTTTGCACAGAGGCAAGGACACCACTCTGCAAACCCTTCCCACAACAGCCAGCCCAGCAGCTCCTTCTGCAGGGCACCTCTCCGAGCGAGTCCCGCGCAGCTCTGGCACGTCAGAGATTAACAGAGGGTGGGTTTTTAAAACTCCATTCCGGCTTTGCCCAAAACATTGATGTGAAGTTGGGACAAAAGTCAAATGGAGACATGAATCCCCATTTTAGGAATCTATTTATTTCAACAAAATTCCTAAGAGATTTTCCGTTTATAAGAATCAATATTTTCTAAGGTCAAATGATTTTGAGGGGATTCTTTATATAGGAGACAGCTTCTTTATTTTTATCAAGTTTCTCATGTGAGACTTGAACAAGACTTTATTTATGCAGCCGTGATAGTTGGGGCAGCAGGACTCCTTGCTCTTCCTAACATTCAGAAACAGGATTTTTTATCCCCACAACACTATGCTACCTGGTGCACCTTAGGTCCAACATTCACATCTTCAAATACATGACTTCATCATATTTTACACCACCACACAGCTATTCCTTTGGTATTTTAATCCTCTCACTTCTATGCAAGAGCCACATCCAGAAGAGTCCTTTTCCCACACCATGTACAAATCGTTGCAATACCTCAGTCACGCTTAGGCATAAGGGATCATACATGGAACTAGACAACGCACAGGCTATTGCAAGGCAGCGAAGCACAGGGGCACCCAGGCGGGCAGCGCAGGAGCCAGGAGCTGTTCAGGCGCAAGGCCCCGACATGCCGGTTGCGCTTGCCGGGACGAAGCCCGTCGGGACGGGTAGCGAGGGCAGCGGGACGTGCGGCGCTTCACGGCCCAGCGGCCTCCCCGCTCGTGCTCTGGCTGCGGAGACTCCCCTCAGGCTACACAGAAAGGAGCCTGTGTGCCCTTGTCGGCCCCCCAGAGCTCAGCCTGCGCTTACTGGCCGGCACAGAGGAGCTCCGCGTCATCTGGCAAGCTGCTCCCGCGGGGAAGGGGGGATCTCGCTCCATCCTCCGACTGAGCAGCCGGGAGAGCGGGAAGCCGAACGTCCCACCTGGGCACCCTGGTGGCTGGGAGTCCCGCCTGGCTGCGCACAAGGCCAGTTTTATTAGGAAATGCTCTGCAGAGTTTTGCTGGATTCTTCAAAACGTTGGGTTTCGATGAGTCAGCGTTTCCAGCCGAGCGGCGGCTGCACGGACGGGTAACGAGCAGCTGTATTTACAGTCGCTGACCTTATATCCGTCACATCCATTATATCCATTACATGCATCCATCCGGCAGTTCCCACCGAACGGCCAGCCGCACCGCCGCTGCTTGTCAGAACATGCCCTCCTCCCTCCAAACGCATTTAGGCTTTAAATAATTAAGTTATCAAGAACATGTTTTTTTGTTTTTTTGCTTCCAATAAGCTGCAATTGCAAAAGTATGGAATCGGAAGACCATGTATCTGTGCTGTTACAAACACAAGGAGTGCGACAACTTCCCGTGAAGTTGTTACTGACCCTTCTGGCAGGGGCTGCAAAATGAAAGCTCACAGAAAAGGCCACCCCGCTCTGCAGCAATGAGGGTATAGTTAGAGTGACCAACCTTTTGTCTTTCATGCTGTAACATCTACACAGGGATAAACCTCAAGGAATGTAAATGCTTAGGAGGCCTCATTAAAATATCTATATATTTTTTTTTTCTCCTGGCTACTCCCAACATTATTGTATATCCTAATGCTTTCTCATAGTTTTTTTTTTTTTTTTTTAATCACAGCAATCAAATGTATATTTTGGAAATGTGTATCTGTCCTTTTGGATCATTCTCAAAGACTTGTGTAAGCGAAATTACATTTTCTGGTGGACTTCAGGAAACAATTTCTAACCTGGCAGAAGACCGACGAGGACCAGATTAAGGCGCTTGTCCTTCGGATGCTTTGAAGATCTTGAAAACCAAGCTCCCCTCTCTCCAGGTAAGGCGGGGCAACGTATTGATCCCATACAGCAGGCAAGAAGGGAAGCCATTAAACACCAAAACAAACTCTGCTGTGCTCACAGCTCATGAAGGGAGGGGGGAAGGTAAAGTCGCTTTAAAACACTGTTTCACATTCCTGATGACTGGTTCCCAAATACAACGTTACACTCCAGTCCCATCCGCTCTGCATATATAGCAATAAAACTCTTTCCTGAAAATTGTCCCTTTAAGTTAACAGCACTGCAAGTCACTACTTTTTCATTTCTATACTACTGGTAGGACAGGGATAAGCATGATCCCCTTAATTATGGAAACGCATAACTGAATATTACATATGCGGTCTGCGGTTGCTATAGCAAACTTGTTTCTACAGCAGCAACAACCCTTTCCAACTAGGGTAAATCAGAAATTCTGGCAGCTTGCAAAATCTTTATCATTACATCAGTATTTTAAAAGTATTTTAAAATTCTTTTTAAATTTTAAATTCTTTTAAATAAGAATATTCAGAAATGTCAAATAAACTATTATAAAAATAAAACATAGCCATTTCACCTCCCTGAAACACCTTTACACACAAACATTTCTTCCAGCTCAGCTAATAGAAAACCAAATGAAAGCTAATAATGTATTGTGACCTCTAGGAAACACTACTTTGTACTATCCTGTATGACTGCCCTCTCATGACAGCACAATTTTTCTCTAGCAGTCAAATTTTTGAAAGTCAGTGGATACAGCCACGTTTTCTCATGAAGCTTTCTTTATGCTGAAACGATCCACTGCAGGAAAATCATGTTCACATCTCAAGAGCCCTTCCTTCACCTGTAGCAATACATATTGCTTTTTATAAAATATTCTTGGGGTACGCACTGCCTGCAAGGTACAAGTGTGACATCTAAACACACCTAAGCCCAGATACCTCAGCATGCATGAGGCATCAGCTTATACATTGCATTAGAGAGCAATGAAAAGTTATTTAGACAAGCAGGCGGAAAAGATCCATTTGCATTTTTGGACCTTGCCAAGTTCTTAGGTAAGGAAAGAGTTTTACACACACATGCATAGTGAATTTTGAAAATAAATACCTATATAAATAAATGCCTATATTTATTCCAGAAAGACTTTTTTTTTTAAAAAAAAGAACCTGTATGGTATTGCTCCCACTGATCTAACTGCGGCCAATAGCCTGAAGGTAATAATTACTATAGCTGCTAATCCTACACTGTTTTACTTACATCCCTCTTACAAATTGCCTTGATCTGTACCAATACATGATCTAAATTTCAAATAATCGAACAGAGCCCCTCCGCCGCAGTACACCCCACACCGCGCAGAAGGACGGGTACTCTAAACAGGCAGCATGCACTTCTTCTGGTTTTTGCCTCCAGGGAATTTATGTTGGGAAATTCTATGTTCAACTCCTAATCTTTCCTTTTGTGAAGTGTCACAGCATAATCCTCCTAGATCTCAGCTGCTAAAATAGTTCCATAGTTGGCTATCTTATATCTGTTTTTAGGATCTGCCACAAATGTTGCCACAAACAGAGTAAGAGAATGAAAATAGTCCCTGATTTAATTAAAAAGAATACATTTTTCCTTCCATTTCAATTAAATTTAAACAGCACTTCTTTATATAATTGGGAAAATACAAGATTAAAATTGCTGGAATGCTAAATAATCAAAATTAATGAGCACATGCAAACTCCTGCAAACAGGAAAACTGAAACAAGCTTTTCCAGCATCAACATGAATGGTTGAGCTTTAATCTTCTTTGACACTATAAAACAACTGAAATAACCTATTCCAGGTGTGCCCAAACAATTGAAATGCTCAGCGGCTCTATTTCCAAACCGATGAGATAGGGTTCTGCTTAGGATAACAAAATCAAAATGCAAAGCAGCACAGCACTCTAGAAAGACCATTTAATTTGTGCAGAACTTTGTGTTTTTACAGTTTCCGAAGAGGCCGAACATCTACTAGACAAACTCTGTTGGGAGTAGAGACATCATTTACCTAAGGCTAGGAATACCAGTGGGGAATCCTTGAGTAGTTAGTGCTTAAAAGATAGAGAATCAGATGTCTGAGCTGGAAAGCAGTGTCTTCAATGCAGTTTCGCATATCAGAAATTCTCAGAATTCCTAAAAGGAAATGTTACTAAAATGCCACCTCAACGCAATGAGGGGATTGCACTCTTTCCCTGCTGCTCATGACCACAACACACTTTTGTCCAATTCCTATGGAAAGACTTGAATAGAATATTTTTTTCCACAGCTGTCACCCCTTTATTATGCACTTGTCAAAAATACACATGCCCAAAGTCAGGGAGCTTTAGATAAAAAGGATCTATAAAAAATAGGGTTGGGGGAAGGATCTAGATTTCCCCAGAATGACCCAATGCTACGCTTGCTGATCTTTTCCACGCAGCCTTAGCTTTTAAAATAAACCTACAGTTTCTAATGTCATAACATAACAGCTTCTGCCATAATTAGTTTGATACTACTGGTCGACCTCACAAATAATCCTAGCTTAAAAAAGGCATATATCAATGGAAATGGACATTAAAAATAATCATAATAAAATGTGTATTTTCAAAATGTTAACGACAACATAGTAACAAATAGAAACACGTTAAGTCTTCTTTTCAAAATTGCCATAAATTTGCTTTTAGATTTTTTCCATATTCGTAACTAAAATACAGTAATTCAAGAATACCAACAAACCCAGCTTCTCTTTCTCGCATCGTTGCCATAAGAACAGATGATTAGGATATAAAATATCACTTGAAAGAAGGAAGTAAATAGTTCCTTTTTCTATGTAGGGAGCAGCTACTAACTTGCTTTTAAGAAATGGTATGCAGTGTTAAGTTTCAGATCTTCAAAAGGACTTTGCATGCCATTTTAGGGATCAAAAGCTAGACACGCAAATTGCAAAGAAATCCCAAACAGTGCCCCACAGCTAGTCTTAAAATTTCGAGAAGCACGTGGAACTTCATCTTCCAATACTCAACAAATAACCTGAGAGATCTGCAGAAGTTATGTTGCTCTGAAGCAAGCTTATGCAAAGAGAAAACAACAAGTTTCTAAATGAATGCCAGCAAGGACATGGAGTAGGCTCACAGTTTCAAACTCAACAATTCCGATTTTGGCCTAAAATACAAAGATATCTGCCATAAAAGTTAAGCAGCAAGCAAGAAAATTGGACTATGGTAAAACATTTCTCAAAAAATAAATCGGATTGTGGCAGCAATTAAACTGGTTGATTGAACTTGGTTATTTTCCTAAAGTAACTGATGTATGCCAGGATTTTGCTTTGTTCTGGTTATGTTCAGATAACTGGTATTTTTGGAGCTAGTTTATCTTCCTTGCTCTCTGCTGTATAAAAGGAAAGGCAACGAAAGGCCTATAAAAGCCTTTGTCCCTATTCTGTCAGGAACTCACACGACCTAGATCAACCACCTCTGCGGCCCGAGCGAGGTGGAGCGGAGTCACCCCGGCCCGCTTGCGGCGACGTACGGAGCAGACAACACGGGCGCACGTCTGTCTCTCTTGCCCCTTATCGACACGTGTATCTTACGACTGCTTCCAAGGACGCTGTTGCCCCCCAGCGAGGCAGGTTCCCCAGACGCAGACTATCTATTAAATCTTGCTCAACGCCCCATCTCTCGTGCAGCACCATCTGCTCGCACAGCTGAACGAGACCCGCTCCTCCTGGCCATTTCCATCGTGCTGTCCCTCTAGGGCTGTCTGCAGCAATGTGGATGATGCAGCGAGTGAGCTCAGGTAAAATGGGTTGGTGTGGTAGCGGGCTGCTCTCGGGTTTAGGGCCCTGGAAAGCACCCGAGATGGGGACTCAGTGAGTGACTCTTCCAGCTCAAGGGGGACCAGCAGCGCCCCTTGGCATTACAGGAAGGGACCGCTGCCTCCAGGGCCTGCGAGACACAAAGTGCCACCAATGCCCCTAGATGATTATTTTTTTTATTATTAATAGAGACTTTAGCATAAGAAATCTTTAGAAAACTTCCTTCTTGTGAATCCCAGCCTCCTTGAGAGCACAGGCAGCAGACTCACGGGAAAAAAAAATTATCAGAGTGGACAGCAACTGTGATTTCTTCCCCTCTGTCCTAGACCCCCATTTCTGAGAGGGGACTACGCAGTTGTCTGGCATGGTATTTAAGAAATCTGAGTCGGGAGCTTAAAACTATGACAACATGTAAAGGCATAATTATATATCTAGTGAGAAAGGAATGTCCGAGGGAGGGAGCCTCTGTCAGGACGCCAACACTGGGGAACAATGGCAAATGCTCCAAGCTGGAAGGTCCATTCTTTTAAAGGAGCAGTTGGTCTCCTCTGTTTGGAAGATCCCCGAGTGTTTTGTGGTTTTCATCTCTGCAATAATTTATTTTATACTTTCCACGCATGTTGTCAGTCCATTCTGCTGTTCCACTGGCTCCTTTCTACCTTTACGAACCATCTCACAGAAATAAGGGGAAACGTCGCAGGATAAACCTGTCATTACTCTGCTCATATCCAAACGCGCCGCCATGTAGCTGCAAAAAACTCTGCCTACATCATATACATTTACATCATCTTTTTCCATAGCATAAAGAAGAGTTCAAAAATAACTTTAAAATTATCCATCAGGATAAACACAAGTGTGTCTTAGTAGAGGTAATATTTTTATTTTCAAATGATCAGCAATACATTTAATTAGCACTAATTTCCTACATAAAAGGATAAGACTATTTTTAATGCACACTCTGGAAGTGGATTTTCATCTCCTATCTTGCATACTGATAGTCTGATTAATGTTTCTTCAGTTTAAACATTAAGGTCCTGTAAATATATAACATGAAATATGACCGTACACAAATAAATAAGCAAAAATATAAGTTTTCTAAAAGTCCTTATCTTGTATCCTTATTTGTTTCCTTATGATCTGAGTGCTAGCAGAGAAATCCCTCTCTTTTTCACAGTCTCTAAAACATTAACTCCTTCTTATATTTTAAAATCTTTCCTCATTATATTCAGTTTTAAGTAAGTATTAATGCTTTCAAGTTCTCTCTAAGCAATGGAACTTGAGGTACATACATGACCGGGTAGCAATGGAAAAATCTTTGGAAAACTTTATTTTAGATTCTGCTGACAGGTTTCCTATGCCATTAAAACCATCTGGAAAGGGATTTTCCACCTTCATGGACACCTCTCCTTTCACTGGATAGGCTTTAATTAGTCCCATTGTCCAACGTTTTGGATTTTAGAATAGCAATTTCCTCTCTTGGAACAATAATAAAAAAAAAAAGTTGTAGTCTCTCTTTGCCCAGTTCAGATTACTCCCTACAGCAGAAGGCATCTCTAACACTCTGAGATAAACTTACAAACTTCATTTTTCAACCACTTAACTTCAGACATAGCATTTACCATGTGTGTCCGTGTCCACCGTGACTGTAACTACAAGAATTTGACATAAAGATCCTATTGACTGTTGGCCCTCTCTGTAAACTATTGCTGAAATACTCTTTGTGTGAGGTTTGTTTCTCGTCAGATATTTTTGGTATTTTGTTCATAGGCTTTTGCAAATAGTTTAATTTCTTGCAAAAATAGTAACAGCTAGACTAAGTACTATTTACACCAGCGCTTTCTTCCTTCTAAATACTACAGCCTGCTCTGATTCTGTTCAGGAACCTGATAATTTTTAAAATTAATTCTTTAAATTGAAATCCTGATCGCCTTAATCATCATTTTTTTCTCAGTTTGGGGTCTTTGATCCCCACTGTCATTTCTTTAAACACATCATTGAACAAGAAATGATCTTCTCCCTCTGAACATCATCTTTTGCATGTCGGCTGAGCAGAAGTGTGCGTCCTTCCAAGCTTGAACTGATCAAACTTGGGAAAGGGAAAAGATAAAGGGTAAGATAAAACTGACGTCTAGTCCTTTATTTCTATTTTAATTTTTGAAGAGAAAAAACTTTATATCATCTTAGAAACTATATTGGAGCTTCTGAAAGAACTGGCAGCTCTCAAGAAAGAGCTTGTAGCTATGTATTGAATTGAATATTGAACTGAAGACTGCACTGAACTGAAGACTGACCTTCTGAGTGACACTAAAGACACTCTTTTTGGTACTGCTGCTTTTTGTATTGCCTTTGAAAAAAAGAATGCAAAATACAGACAGCTTCAGCATTCTTCTGGACTGCTAATATACTCTTAAATGTTTATTAACAGTATGGTCTTGTTTTTTTCTAAACTTTCTTTGGCTCAACAATTCATCTCCTTTGGCTAGAACTTCCACCAGTTTAGCTTCTGGAAAGTAAAATAACTTGTGATTTTAGAAAAAAAAATGTGATGCCCAACAGAAAAAGCAAAAAAAACCCCTCAACTCATACTTCAAGAACCTTGTTCGTACTACAAAGACCTTACTCATACTACAAAAACCTTAGAGCAATCAAAATAAACAGGCAAACTCCGAGGACATCTTGTGCAACAACCCTACTACATAAAAGTGAGAAGCACAGCTAGGTTTCTTTTGCTCTGTTCTGCAGAGATTTTGCATCTACCAGTACTGTTTCTTCTTAAAGACAACATATAACACACTATAATGGCTTAAATTGATGCCCAGTACTGCTAATAAAAATATATTCCTCCCTGTGTTCTGACCTTATACTTCTTCACATAACGATTTAAAATACAGTTAATCTGTATCTCTGAACAGTCACATGCATCAAAAAAGCTGCAGGGTTTGGAAGTACCGCAAATCAGTATGCTTGCATATTTGGTGCAATTTATCTGTCTTCCTCATTACCTTTTCTACATTTCCAGGAGTAAATAAAACTTGGTTCCCTTGTTACAAATTTTTCTCCACAATCCAAAATACAGCTTTGTTTTTGGAGCAAAAACCCAGGATCATCTTGGCTGTCAATCCTAGGAGCTCCACCATACCTCTGACTGCTATTCTTTCCATTAATTCATGAAGAATATTTCAAGGAAATGGAAATCCTACTTTTTAGTTTTAGGCTGTCTGGTTTTTTAATGTTGGATGACTTTGTTGGTAGCTCTGCTACCCTCTCAGAGAGAAAGGTAGGGGCTTCCAAGAGTGTTTTTTCATATGAGAAAGAAAGATGTCGAGATTAGTGTTTTTTTTTTTTTTCCTCCAGTCTCATGAGAATTTCTGATCCCAAATTAATAGTTATGGATGGAGCGTCACCACTCATTGGAGCTGAATCGGTTGAATCCCTCAGCTTTCTGTTTTCACACGCAAGGTTCAAGGTCTCTTTAAGATCAGCAGGCTTTTGCAGACTGCTAATAAAGAAGATATGTGTAGGTCTTCATGTTGCCTCTACTACCTCCAGGGAAAAGAAAAAAAAAGTTAAGGTCCATTTATGAAAGTGACAGATCTGTGTGAAGATCCCATTCAGGAGACCTGGCTGACAGAACCTCTTTCACAAAGCAACACTCCGAGCTTTGTGCCCTCTACTCAAAAGTTGTGCAAACTCAGCGTTTTCAAAGAAGGGTTCCCCTCCAAGCCAGCCTGGGTGTTTTTCAGAGGCATCAGCTGCTAAAGAGCACAAGGCACAAAAAGGGACAGGGTTCTTGACCCCTTAAAATCAGGCATAAGATTTCAGTAGCTGATACTTCAGTATCTGAAACTATGCTCATAACTTTTCTCTAGACAAAAAACTTCACATTAGTATAAAATGGTGATTAATTAAGAAACAAGAAGCTTAAATGAAAAATATTTGAAGTGGAAGGGTGCAATTTAGAGACCTTGAAGGTTTTGATCCACTAAGAATCTGTAGAAAAAAAACAATGAGATCATGGTCTCATGTCTTCTTTTATAGCCTCGGGTTCAAACTGTTTGGGAAGAGTGAAAAGTAAGGCTGGCGGGGTGTGTGCGTGCATGTGTGTGCAGAAACTCAAAAATGGGAACTGCTTTCAAAAGGTCCTGCAAGTAGGATTGTGCAGAGGCTCTGCAAAACAAAACAAAAAAAACAACAAAAAACACACCCTAGCCTACATGCCAGAATTTGGCTATCTGTACTGCTAACACAATAGGTCCAGTGTTTTCAGTGGACACTGTCAATGTTCTTAGTCTTAAATTAGCGCAAGCAGCTGTTTTAGTGTACAGCTGAGCGTGACATAAGCCTGTGTAAACACCTTCCTCTGCCACATTCCTCTAAGTGGATGAGGGTTGTTTTTTTCCTCCCCTCATGCACAAGAATCCTGTTCTCCGAAAGTCCAGAACAACTTCTAAATCACACTTCAGTTCTTCCACTAGGAAGCAAAAAAACGAAGAAGAGAAAAGGAGCGGGGGGGCAATACGACATGTCAGATGTGCATTTCCCACACATCACAACGTCTGTTTTGGCTGTCAAGTATTGAGGTTAGCAACCTTGACAGCATTCCACAAACACATTATCCCTATTCCCTCAAGTCTATGTTTTCCAGTGTCAACATATTTGGCAGATTCCAAAGTCAGTTTTGATAGTAGTGATAGGAAATCCCTACTTCTTGTTCCTAAGAGTGTATGATGTGTGTATGTACCTATAAAGAAACATTTATACTCTAAGATTCAATTTGTTTTCACAAAATACCTGCCCTCATATTTTGAGTGGACTAAATTACTATGGATTTTTAAAAAGTGAAACAGCAAAATTACAAAACCAACTTTGGTAAAAACTGAAAATCCTAGGACATTTTATGGACAAACATGTCTCTTGCTTCTCCTCTGCTGATCACTTTTCACATACTTTTTGGGGCATTTGGAGGTCAGGCAGAGAAACTTGAGAACACACTGCAACAAATGAGCCACAATTTCCACAGTACCAAAATTATTAAGTTGAAACCATGACATTGATTTGCAAGAAAGGGCAGCTGACCTCCATCTCATGACTTATTTTTAAAACTGAATGAACTTTGAAGCTGACAGACAAAGACAGATAAATTGTCCTATCTTCCAATTCTCAGTTAAAGCATGTAAAGAGGGGAGAACTTGCAGCAAAGTTGCGAGGCTCCTTGTATTTCCTATAGGAAGTAAAAACCAGTGGTAGTACACAACACTGGCCAACAGAAAATACTAAGAATTCCTGGGAAAGCTGCACTGGGACTTACAGGCCACAGAAAAAATACAGACAATGAAAAAAGATCCTACCAAAACTGATGGTTTCGCATTATAATGCCCAATTCTGACTTATTGCATCCTCCAGGTACCTCTTTGAACACACTGTCCCATGAAAAGGAGCCCTCCGATGGTTTGTACAACCACCAATGCAGCCTCCATGGGTTTTCTACTCATCTCTTGGGCCAACTGAGATCCCCACAGCTGAGCTACATTAGTTCACCAGCTGCTGACCTAGATGCCTTGTGTTGAGCATTCAATCCATACAGCTTCAATGTTGGTTTACGAGTGCTCTTTCTCTCTAGCCAAGTCCAAAAGAATTAATAAACCACAAGTGCAAACTCCATCTAAGTGTTATTCAAACTGCGGAAAATCACAAGCTTAGGTGAGAAGGAAATAACGTGTGAGCTGTTTAGCGCTTTAAAATCCTTGGTTCTGTTATATACATTTAAATAGCTGTAGTTTCTTTCCAAGAAAGATGTTGCTCAATCGGTGGTCACAGCTAACCTGGGCACAGGTGCCCCAGTGCCTGCCATGCTCCAAGGAGGCATGTTTCTGGCACGCATGAAGTACAATCACAGCATCCCAGAAAAATTTATGTTGGAAGGGATCTCTGGAAGTCACCCAAATCAAAGTCCTGCCCAAAGCCTGGCTCACGCTGCAGCTAGAGCAGGTTGTTCAGGGCCTTGTCCAGTTGAGTTGCGAAGGTCTCTGAGGATGGAGGTGCCACAGCCTTTCTGGGCCACCCAGTCCAGTGCCTGGTCACTGAAAATTTCGTTTTCCCTTATGTCTAACCAGATCTTCCCTTGTCACAGATTGTGTCTGCTGCATCTCATCTCATCCCTGTGCACCTCGGAGAAGGGTCTGGCTCTGCTCCTGTAATTTCTTTCCCCTTTATGTGGTGGCAGCGGAAGCCTGTTACCAACCTTCCCTTAGCTGCCTCTTTTCCAGGCTTAACAACATAGTTCCCCCTGCCTCTGCTCATCTGCCATGTGCTCCATCTCTCTAGCCACCTGATATGTAGTGGCCCTTCCACTGGGCTTGATGCAGTTTTCTTGACTTTTCTTTTCCCCCCTGGATGGGTGCGCTGGGACTCAGTGAGGCTTCAGGAACACTGTGTAGAGGGGAGTAGTCACTTTCCTTGACCACCTGGCACTCTTCCTAACTTAAGCAAGGCAGCAGAAGGCACTGCTGAGGTATGCTTAATTTCTCCACCAGTCTGTCCAGATGTTTTTCCGTGAGGCGCTATCTAGCCCGTTGGTCCCCTGTCCATAGTGATGCTCTGGGTTATTCTGTCCCAGCAGCCAGACGTAGTCTTTATCTTTATGAACTCTCCAAGGTTTCTCCCAGGTTATCCCTCCAGAGCTAGTCAAGGCTCTCGGGAATGGGAGTCCTGCCTCCAACCTGCCAACTGCTTTCCCCTGATTTGCAGAATGCCGGTGATGTCCACTCTGCTGGTCTGTCCTCCCTGCAGCTGCTGCAGTAAACGCAGCTCCTGTAGAAAACCAGCTCATCTGGAGCAAAATAAGCTTAGCACAACACTGGCAGCACAACTATGGTAGCAGAGCAAATTAAGGAAAGCTGAAGCTGGTCAGCATTTAGAGGTAAGCTAAAAAACATCTCCAGCAGAAGAATGCTGGACACCTATAGGTTAGTCCAGAAACATCTATATGCAGCAGTTACTCCAGAGAAGGCAAAATCACGAAGAACCTTGAAACCCCTAGCCAAAAAAGGTAGAAACAAGAGGCCTCTGAACTACAATGTAGTAAATGAAAAGAGACTAGAAAACAGTTTGTTTTGTAGTCATGAACTTCCTCTCCTCTCGGGGATTCATGGCACACACACACACACACACACACACACACACTACACATACACACATAAATATTTTTTTCTTTTACTATCCTCTGAATTTCATGGCATACAGTCAATGACAATTAAGACTTTAAAATCAGCTACGATTTTTATTGAAACACTTTCTGGGCGTCCTCAGACAACAGTTCCCAGGCGATTGCGCTTGCCCATTAGGACATAAGCCTAATGCTCACTACCAAACCTGAGCTGACAGAGTTGTATCCTCTACAACAGAATTACCATCTGCAATTAAAGTTCTAAATTTCTTACCATCTTGCTGAATCTTTGCTCTGAAAAACTGCAGGGGGTATGGGCAATGGAGTCACCGATGATACCCACAAGACTCAGTCATCTCTCTCCTCTCCTGTTCAGGAGCCCACAAACCTCCTGACTGTTAGCAGTCCTTGTAGTGGGCTTTCTTAGAGACCCTCCTGGATTTGCTTTTCCTTCTCCAAACACTGCTGAAGATTTCAGTTGTAGAAATAACGCAAAAACACACACACACACACAAGGGGCGGGGAGGGGAGAGACGAGATCTAATGAAGGAACCATAACTCGCTGAAAATGAGAAAACCTCCAGGTGACTAAGAACCATCCCTAGTCTGGTTCCTCGTTCTGGTCGAAAGTAAAACTGCTGTGGCAAGCAAAATGCTGCTAGTCCCTTCAAGGAGTTTTGTTGGATTCTCCCATAGTGATAACACAGCGGAAGGACAGAGTTTCTGCCTGCTAAGACTTCCACACAAACCGAAGCCAGAAATGTCCCACTTTCTTCTCGCAGAACTGGTCACCCTTGTCTAACTAATCTCCTTAAGTCATCTGGTGTCTCACTGGGGAGGTGCTATCTAGGGCAAAGAAATCTGTAGGGATGCTGGCAATAGGGGAAAGTGAATCTTGTGACAGAGTGCGGTGGGACCGGGCTGCTCAGGAAAAATGAGAATGTGGGCGAGATCTATTTTTAATAGCAGGGGAGCAGGAAGGAGGAGGAAAGGTAGCAGGAGGACCCGACCACCCGAGGTGGGAGGGAGAGGAAGAGAGGGAGGAAGGAAGGAATGTACTTCTCTTCACAGATACATAGGTCAATAACTACACACATAACAATGAAGTTTAAATTTAAACACTAAGCTATTATTCAACAATGCTCCTGTATATGATAGTTCCAAACTATGACCTTTCTTTGCTGAAACTGGAAGAGATCCAAGGTATTTCAGGAAGAAGTTGAGTCTTCAGGTAAGTAGATTAACTTTTATATAGTATGTAAGATTTTCCAAACAATGTGTGGATTGGAAAAAGGATTCTGTCGACATCCACATTTCTTAGGAAGTGGAATAAAAATAGTCAGAGGTTGCAGCAACTAAACCGAGTCCCAGAAAGTCAGCATTAGAAATAAAAATGAAGAGGACTCTTTTGGAAAAGCATTTCAGGGGTGTTGTGAAGTGACAAAATTTTCTCGAGCAGCGCGTTGCGAGCAGACTGCCTGCGCACGCACAACTCCGCGTGTTGTACCGTGTTTTGTACCCCGGCAATGCTAAGGGCAGATTAATAAATTATGCCAGGATAAACTCCATGAACTATTTAGCCAGCTTTACAGTTCAACCAACCTGTGCTGACAGGGGAACAGGAAGGGGGAAGGTCCTTAATTATTCACCCGCTGGAATGAAAAAAAAGAGTATGACCTAGAAGGAACCTCAATATGTTAGCTGAGACAAGCAGAGTATTTTTCAAACCACTTGCTTTCTTATATCCTTACACATGTGCCCTCAAGGCCACATCAACATAGAGCAAAAAATTTGATGTCCAATTCTTCATGCTTAGTTGCAAAGAAAACAAAACCAACAATTTCTGCAGGATTTTTCAAATTTACATTTTTAAGTCTGTATTTTGCATATATGCTTGCAATAAGATCATAAATAAATACATATGTAAAGATGACAGTCTCCTAACCTATTTTCAACTCTGCTAAACTAGGAGTAGATCAATGAATTCTCTTTGGCCAGGGGGATGCGTAAATCCATTCTTGCTTACATTTTGTAAAAGTATTTTGTAGCACAGAAAATAATGCTACCAGCCATTTACACTTGCTGCTGATTGTGAAAGCAAAGATTTATGCACAGTATGAAAAAATATCATGTGTTATGGAATGAATCTCAAATTGTTTCAAAACTGAAATAAGAAAAACATAATACTACCTCCTTTTTTAAATTTCAAATGGAAACAAAATAAGAATTTTAGATAAACATTTACATTTCAACATTAAGCCATCTAACAAAGATTTTTAAATGCTGAATTTTTTCTAATCCTTTTGGCAAACTTTATAGGTTGGAAATTCTTCTTTCTTTTATAAGCACAACTGCAATTTATAATGAAGAAAATACTTACTTCACACAATTATATATAGCAGTCTGCTAATCATTACTTAAAAAAGAAAAAAAAATACTGTTTCTCTTTAAAGACAAAACTGTAGTCAAATTTATATCCTTACACTCTTAAATATAACAATTTGCAATAATATTTATACCATATTTTTCTTAGAGAAATTTACATTCGAAGTCTAGAAAAACTATCTCTTAATAATCTTTTGTAGCTATACTGAACATTTTTTAAATAAAGTTTGCTTTTATCCATAAAAAAAAAAAAAAAAGATTATGCTGGGAAAAGCTGAAGGTCTATCTGGTGCTTTCCAATCAAGAGCTGTCATGTTTGAAAAAAAGTATAGCTTCAAACTACCTATGACCTGAATAATCTTATCTCCATAGACATCGTGTGCAGTAATATGAAGAGCAGTACGCCTCTTGCATCTTATGTACACAAAGGAAAAGCAAAGCTCTGCTGTAATTCATAGAATCTCAGCAATACCATATTACACTTATATTAGTAAAACAGCCGTTTACTTTCACATAGAGAACACTGATTTGCTATAAACTACACAAAGATAGTTACTAATATAGTGTTCAGGTATCAAAATCAGTTTTAAAGACTCTTCTAAATGCTAAAAACACCCAAATGTCAGTTCTGTAGGGGACTGAGGTTGAAAAAAACTTCCTGCTCTCAGGAATTCTCTTTCTGTAAATTCCCCTCCAACAATGCATTTCCCCTTTTAATTGCATAGAAAGAAAATAATGCCTATGCAACCTTGAATTATGCACTACTCATAATCATCTTGGTCAATGGAAGGCAATAGAGAATTCATATAACATCCTACTAGATGCTTCCTAATAAAACACACCAAAGGATAAAGCCTATGAATCCATGAACTGCGCACAGTTGAACAATTTCTCAAATAGTACCTTGAAGCCTGTGTGTTTAGCTGTTAAGCTCTGCCTAATTTAGAACAGCTATTGAAGGTTATTTTTATTTTAACGCACGATCAGACCTCATGTTTTCCCTATTCTGTAGTAACAACTTTCCACAACAAATATCCTCTTTCCCTGTTACAGGCATTTCATGATTCATAAGAAAAAGGGATATTTAATATTTATAATTATCAGCATATACTTCAAGTATACATTTTATGTGGATGCAAACATTGAAAACTATCTTACTGTAGACTTAATGGCATGTAATTAAAATCATAAATCTAGAAACTTAACGTAAATCGCTAAAAGCACAATCTATTTAGCCATGTTTTATATCCTTTAAAAACACATACACATAAAAGTGATAGCCAAAGTAAATCTAGTAACTGAAAGCATGTAAAATTATTAAATAACTTTCTAATTTGTATATTTTTAATTTTTTTTATTTAAACAGAATACTATCACTAAAGAGAACAAATCTGCCTGATATCTAGCTGAAAAGGAACAAAATGAAAAAACAAATCAGTAGTGAAGCAAATCCAGACATCGGTTGGGGTTTACTATTGATGAAGCATAAGAATTTCTTGAGATATTTTCTATATATCTCACTGGGGCAAGTGATACTAGACACTGGCCCCAAGCCAGGCTCTGCTCTGCAGTGAATCACTTCCTTTTCTTTCCAAGTATGTTCTAGTTGCAAGACAGGAGGATCTGGTCCATCTTCTATGGATAAAGTACAGAAGAAAATATATCTTCCCCCACAATATGCTGCAAGAAAATTATCTACTTGTGCTGAACAAGAGTTATGAACTTTTTTTTACCTCAAACTAGCTATGTAAAATTTGAATTGCAGTTTGCATTTACCTCTGAAAATCAACATTGTATACTGGGCTCAATCAGAGAGAAATCAAGGTGTGTTATGCTCGCCTGAAGTAGGCTGGCACACAAGCCCTTAAAAGAAAAATCACATGAACTGAAATGAAGAGATAACCAGCCAATACAAACATCTCATAATTTGTTGAAAAGATGAGATACCACAACAACACAACCATAAGCACAAAATATGATGACTCTAAAAGCTGGTTTTTTGGGGTTTAAGTCATTGAAGCTTCCATTTAAGTTATACTTGTGGCCTAACTTACTCAACAGTCGAAGCCTCACTGCAACATACGTTGCTCATTAGCTTGGTTTCATAAGGAAAGATGACTTATGCCATCACGTTGCCTGAAAAATCAGCTAGGCCTTCTAATTATCTAAGGGACATGTTGCCCAGTTCCAACCAAAGGGGATGAGGAGGCAGAGGCCTTGGAGATACAACTCTCTAGCAAGTCTCAAGAATATTGGTGGCTAAAAGGAGGAGACTAACTCAATGTCACAGAATCACAGAATCACAGAATGATGAAGGTTGGAAGGGACCTCTAGAGATCCTCTAGTCCAACCCCCCTGCTCAGCAGGGACACCCAGAGCACAGGGCACAGGGCGGCATCCAGGCAGGTTTGGAAGATCTCCAGAGAAGGAGCCTCCACAGCCTCTCTGGGCAGCCTCTTCCAGGGCTCTGTCACCAGGGCTCACAGGAAAGAAGCTCTTCCTCATATGGAGATTAAAGTTCCTATGTTCCAACTTGTACCCGTGACCCCTTGTCCTGTCACTGGCCACCACCGAGAAGATCCTGGCCCCGTCCTCCCTACATTCACCCCTCAAGTACTTGAACATGTCAATCAGATTTCCTCAGTCTTCTCTTCTCCAGGCCAGACAGGCCCAGCTCGCTTAGCCTTTCCTCATACGATAGATGCTCCAGTCCTTTAATCATCTTTGTCGCTCTGCGCTGGACGCTCTCTAGAAGCTCCGTGTTCGTCTTGCACGGGGGAGCCTAGAACTGCACCCAATACTCCAGGTGTGGTCACCCCCTTACTGAAGGGGAGACTGAGCGTCATCTCACGTTATCTGTTTTGCTGGATTACCTGCTAACCAGCAGCCATGGGCTGACCGGCCGGTCAGAACTAAAAGGAGCCCAGATATACACTGCCTCGTGCCTAGCAGAATGTTAAGGGACCAGAGGACTGGGATTACCACCAAGAAAATCAAGCAATGGGAAACCTGACAGAGAAATGGGTTATTGTCAGTGGAGAAGTAGTTTGGGCACCTACATCTACAGAAAAACACAGGTCGTTAGCTCCATTACTTGTGGAACACTGTTCCATAAGCGAGACACTGTCCCTCGCAGCATTCCAGAAATGTGTAGAAGAGGGATTTAGGGACATGATTTAGCAGGCATGGTGTTGAAGGGTTTACGGTAGGACTCGATCTTGAAGGTCTTTCCAACCATAATGGTTCTATGATTCTGTATCTTACATGACTGAGAACAACACTTTGAGCTCCCAGTGAAGACCCAAGAGCACATGCTGCTGGGCCTGTTGCACTGAAGCTAAGCAGAAGGGTAGGAGAAGGAATGGATGAAACAAGATCAAACGACTTGCTGAAGTTACACCAGAGGTCAGTCCTGACTGCCCAATTAGGCCTCTCTTTCCTGTAAGGGGATATGTATTGACTAAAACTGTTGCCCAAATGCCAGTATTATGCACCAAGAATGGCAATACAAAACTAGGAATAGCTCATTTGTATAATATTCATATATAGCATATTGGGTGAATCATTAACCATGTTACATGATATTTACTATGAAAAACTTGCAGAATCCTTCTCTCAAATATAAGAAACTTCTGTGATCACCAGCACCATCTGGTAATAATTCCATATGATGAATTTAGGATATAAGCCACAGCTTTGTTAGCAGCTTCAGCAAATTCAGCACACTGTAACTTTTGGGGCTTGCCATTTAGCAAAGGCTTCTGCAATTAAAGAAAGACACAACATAGCAATCCAAGATGATTACCTCCTAGAGCAGCCTGATTTCTAGACTAACTGCAAGGATCACTGGCACTGTGAATATCAGCAGCATTTTTCCTCATGTCACTGCCTGCAGTTTGACCATTTTGTTAAAGTATTGAATATTAACAGTATTAAGCTCTTCATTTTTTGATACGTTTGGCACTTCTTTTACAGAGGCACGGGCTTTGCTCCCAGCTCCAAGGTGACTTGCAGTGCAATTTACTGCAGTGTGTACTGTACAAAGTTCTCTGGTATCCACAGGAACAGTTACCAACCGATGTGAACTTCCTTCCCTAAAGAGCTTGTTTTGAATAACAAACTACTCTAGGGGGAAATATGTTATCTTGTCTAATCAAATGCTCGAGTGAGGTTCATTTCATTCCAGGGTTTTACTATGTGTTGTGGAAATGTGTGTGACACTGACCTTTATTTAAGTCACAACCTCAAAGGAAGACAGTAAGGGTAGAGCAGTCGACACTGCTCGTAGCAGCTTTTAGCTACATTTGAACAGTTTAAAGAAATAATCAAAATCATCTGTGCTTTGGTGAATGTGTTCTATATTATATTTACTTTTACATAAACTGTATAGAAGGGTTTTCCTAAGCATCAGCACTGTTATTTATTCTTCCTTTGTACAGCCAGCTTTAAAACACGGATGACAAACACACCACCTGATACATCGCTTGCGTTATTAACATGCTTCTATTTTTTTTCCAGGTGTTTTTATTCAATGCTGTTTGACTGGTTAGAAATGTTCCACGCTGAGCAATACGTACTTTAGCCCGGGAACAGTTCACCGGGCCCTCACACATGTGCGGGGCAACAGGTCATCTTCTGCGTCGGAGAGCTTGCGCCGGGTAAAAATATAACCTGTCCTGCCGTGACGCGGCGGGGGCGCAGAGCCGACACGGCCGGGCTGCACCTCGGCAGGGCCTCGTGCTCGGAGGGCACCTCGCAGAGCCTCCCGCCCAGCTGGTGCGCGGGAGGAAAGGGAGGAAGCCCTGGGAGCCGTCCTCAGCGGGCCCTTTCCTTCCCCGCCACCGTGCCACCGCCGGTGTCCCGAAAGAGGGCAGGGAGGAGGCTGGCACACAGAGGGCTGGCAAAGCTGGGAAGGAAACTCTTTGGCCGGCACCGTGAAAAGCAGTTATAAAAAAGGCAGGGTCTGACCAACTCTTTAAGCATGCGGTGCTTACAAAGTCAAGTAGATCCATGAGACAAAAAAAACACCATCCTACATAATTCCTTTAAATTCCAGTCAGACTATGAATATTGATTTTTTTTACTACTTCTTTCGACGGTAAGCAACAGGTATCATCCAGAAAACAAGCCTCATTTTCAGATGTTACTATACTCTTCTCATAGCAGTTCAGATACTTATCTTTATAGTGAACATTTCACATGTATGCACACGAGGTATAAAGGTCTTCGTAAGCCTCAATAAAGCCATTATTTCCCAAACATATACCTTGATTTTTGCAACTGATGCCAAACAGTCACCAATATAATCTCTGGTATATTATACCCATTATTTTATTCTATGAAAAGACAGAAGACAAATTTTGATAATATTCTAGGATTACTTTACAATTTTGATCACCATTTATTATTATAACCATTTAATATTCATTGTTTGTAAAGTTTAATGTAGATAAGCTCTCTGTGTATGACAGCAATACCTTTAAATATTTTCCCTTTTAAAAAATATTAAAGATAGCTCTAATGATTCGGTCCTAGGCTTTACTCTATGTCTTCTTGAAATGTATTTTGATACCCAACTATGTAAATGTGGAAACAGGTTAGTTAGTTCTTTTCCTCTCTCCCCTGCCATTAATTATCAGTTCTACTGGGCTGCAGCGCTTAACTCGTTTATACTGAACTGCTTTAAATTACTGTTTTTATCCACCGCTTTGTAAACCTTGTTGGAATTTTCTCATCTGAAAAAATCAAAATCAAAACAAAAGATGGCTTAATTAAATCTTTGAGTTTAATGTGACTTCTGCTTTTTCAGGTACTTCTCTTGGAGAATAACGTAACAATACTGGCTCCTATGGATGTACTGCTGTACCAATTTTGAACACATTTTTGTATTTTGTATTTTAAGTAAATTGTGTTTAGACACAGATGGGGTGTATTTTTATTCTAGTCTAGAGATGCTTGAAAATTATTCTTTTTTAAACAAAATAAATGGCAAACATATTCATGCCAATATTTTACTACACATTAAGAAAAAAACAACAAAAAAGGTTAACTTCCTTCCCCTGTGTCGCTTTACATGCTCAGGAAACATTATTGCAATGTTTTCCTTATGATAACACAGTGTTCAGGTTTGAAGGAGTGAACATGGAAACTAAGGTAAAGAGTGAGAGCAACACAATTTAAAACAAATTATAAAAAAAAAAACTGTTGGATGCATTCAGCATGCATGCATGAATGTTGGAAGCATTCAGCATGCCTCCAGATACTTCTTTATTTATGTATTCACTTAATCTCTGTATTTTTTTGAAAATGGTTATATCCTACTTCCATTTTCTTTAGGTTACATAAGCCCCAGTTTTAAAGCAAAAAGGAGGGTTTATTTCTTCCTCCCTTTCTCTCTCCATATCAAAAAAAAAAATCTCCATATCAAATCTCCATATAGTGACTGCCTGTGACTACGACAGGCAGGGTCACTAGAGGTCATATTTAACATTTTTACCAGGAGTTGAGAAGTTCAGCTTAAAAGCTTTATGAAACATTATAATGACAAAACACTAAAATATCATATATTCTCTAGATTCATTTCCCAAACAACAGAATTGAACTTAGTTAAACTTTGGCATAGGCTCTCAGACATTCTGAATTTATATATTAGACACAAGTGTACCCCTCCTACAACACCTTACAGCTTGTGAAACTTTAGCAAGTGTCACGGTTGATTATGTGAAAAGGGTCTTACTTCTTTTAGGATCTTTTACAGAGAGTAATTTGCTCTCCAGTCACAGGATCATTCATGTTATCAGGTGTCATCCAGTACCATGACAATAGGCTGATAATCTTCTTTCATAGCAGACTTCTCCAGCTCACAGCGAGAAAATTATGATGGATTTTGGGTAAAAAAGGTAACATGATCTCTCACACTTCTTACGGTGCAAGCAGAAAAAAATGATTAAATTAGGGGAATCTTACAGATATGTAAGGCAAAAGTTTCATCTGAACAACAGATGTGATTTTTCTTTCTTTTTTTTTAATTAAAAATAAAAAGCAAGAGGTTTTTTTTTGGTCAGAAGGCAATCAGTAGGTTTATCAGAAGATAATCCCTTTTACAAACGAATTATTAAGCCTTATCTCAGGAAGGGTTGGGCACGATGATGCCAGAGGTCTTTCTAACGCAAAGTCCTTTTCCCCACTGTAGATGCCAAGCGAAGGACAGGGATGGGGCAGGTGTGTAACACTTCTCTCCCAAAGCCTGCCAACCTCCACTCATTCAACTCAAGAACTTCCTCAACCAAATGTGGTCTCGACACGCTGGGCAGCCCTCAGCCCACTTCTGCCCCGTGAACTTGTCCCATCTCCTCTGAACCTTTATAAAATAGCACCAGTGCTGCATATTGTCAGCCCCATGGCACCCAGTGGAGCAGTGCTCCAGTCTTCCTTTACAGCCACAAGAACGCTATTATGCCGCCTCGGCTGATATCTGAGACACACATAAAAACAATTTATGTATATATACCTATACGTACCCTCTGTCATCATGTCTTTTGCGGCTGAATGACCACTTTTTTGCATACCTATTCATCATGTTCCCTTCTCTCAGTAAAGACAATACAGCAATGCAGAGGAAGTGACATGCAGTTACGCAACAAAACCAACATAGTTCTTGCTGTACAAGACTGGAAGAGCTATGAAATCTTTTGTATATAGGAGTTCATGTCAGTCAATCTCTTTTGAAACACATCTGCCTTAGCCTTAAAGCTCCAGTCTACAAAGTCAAGTTTGGAAGAGATGAAGCTAATGTGGCACTGTTTGCTTACCCAAACAGCAAGGGTGAACAGACAGACCTGCTCTTATACCACCTCACCTCCACCAGAAACGTCAGGCCTCAGACCAGAAGGAGCAAAACTAACACACTCCACTGCGCTTATTCCAGCGCGCGTGTTTTCCGTGCGATGTGGCTGGGCCATACTCGGTGGCTATAGCTACGGAGGCGGGGAAGTGAGCGGCCTCGTTCGGAGAGCCTTCACCTTCCCATGCCGTCCTACCGCGCCGTGCCGCCTCTGCTTCCTTCACCCCATCTGTGTCACTCCCCCTAGGCTCAGCCCGGGAAAGGACCCCCACCAAACCCAGCCTCTCCCTCCGCCTCGCTGCGCCAGGCCAAGCAAAGCGCTTTGCGGGGACGCGGCGGGGGCAGGCGCAGGCGCGGGGCTGCGCAGGGAGGCCGGGGGGCGCAGGAGCGCGCAGCCGCGCGGCGGAGCTGCCCGAGCAAACCCTCGTGCAAGGCCCCGGCAAGCGCTGCTCCCCACACGCTCGCAGTTCACGGACCGGCGATTCGCGTGAAATAACAACATCCAGGAAAAGCCAAATCGGCATAGGTGGAAAAGAAGATCAACCGCTGAGAACATAAGCGTCTCAAAGGAGTAACTGAGTTAGAAGTGCGGCCAGGGAAACGCTGTCCAATTTTGACTGCCACCTCAGGTCCCACGGACAACCCACCCACAGAGAGGTGGGAGAAAAGGCCCCAAACGGCGCGTGACCTCGGCCCCATGGCGAGTGCCGCCAACGAGGCGAGCTCGGCGGAAACGAGCGAACGCCTGGAATCCCCCGCGCTCCGGCTGCCCCTCCGAGGTGGGATTTCCCCCTCAAATTCCATACAGCTGCACTTTGTTAACTGATTAAATAGCGTTTTGTTTTAATTTTCCTTTCTGGTGTTGGGAAGCACATAAAGCAGTATGTTCTTGCAAAAAATAACCACCTCACTATAACGATGGCAAAGATTTTATTTGTTCCGTTCTTCTCTCACTCTTCTTCTTTTTTTTTTTTTTTTTTTTTTTTTTAGGGAAAGGGGAAAAGGAAATTAAAAGAGCACTATGATTTATTGCATAGTTTTTCAACCCTGATTTTTCCCTGGAATTCAAAAGCCTAAAATTTAGGTATAAAACATGTCCTCACATCTATCACGTAAGCACGGATCAGGAATGGGATTAGCATGGCATTTGGCTGTACTTACAATGTAATAAGCACAACTCTCCTAATGGTTGCTGAAACAAAAAGTAATGATATGCCCTTCAGCGTGACCATCCTTTAAATTAGCAATATTGAAAGATGTATACCATCATTTTTTTCCTACTGAAATCCACTCTATCAGAAATGCAGAGAAGAACTCATACTAAGCAAAAGGAATTGGAGTGGCTTCCCATTTCTACGTAACTCGTTATGAGTTACTTAGTGTGAGCAAGAGAACTACTGAAACCTGACTACCTACGATCCGTCTCCTTGGATTTATGAACCTCGCCCTCAGCAGAATCCCTAACTTTGCCGTAACTCTCCTTTCAAGGTTGCCTTATGGGGCTGCCCGACCTGCAGCCTGTCGAGGGTGACCCTCACCGCAGGACTTACTCTTGTATTTCCCTGCTGCCACAGCTGGGGGCTCTCACCAGTGCTTCAAAGCTCTTCACTGGCCACCCTGGACCTGGAGAGCTTTCCTTCTGATGCCACTACTTGAGATGAATTTGTTTTATTCTTCAAGTCCTTCATTTTTTTCTTCTCATGGGCTTGAGGGCCTACAGCTAACAGCCTACGAATGGAATTTTTCACCCTCCTGTAAGCCATCTGATGTGCTGGTTCTTGAGATGATAAGACTAGAACTTTGTACATAAAGAAGGCACACAATATCTTATACATAAATGCACATCATCTTATACATATACAAGAAGAAAAACTCTGGTGTACTTCTCTAAACTAGAAGTTCCTGATGTTTGCTCTTTGGTCTCTTTAACCTTTAGAGTAAATAATCCAACTGCATTACTTGCCCTAACAACTGCTTCCTCGTTTAGGAAAAAAAAAAATCTTAGGCTTTGCCTAATTAGGTGATACCTGCACGATTTTCCACCAGGTAAACGTAATCGCCTGAGTATTTCCAGGATTTAGATTTAAAATAATCCCTATATTTAACTGGAAGCACAAACTTCCTTTAACTACATTGTCTGGATGGCATCTTGGAAAATCATAGCTATTAAGAGGAATTATCATGTCCATTTACACAAAAACGGGTAATTAATATAGTTGTAATAATATATGTATAACTAATAAATCCAAGAGATGATTATAAAAGCTTAATTAGTTTTGGGAAGAGAAGGCCAAGGTCTTTCAACCAGTAGCAGTATGATCTTTGTGAACAGCAAGAGAGGCAACACGGAAAGACCTAGTTCTTAGGAATTTATGTCTTCCAAAGTTCTCTAAATTTTCAGAAGTTTTAAACTAACGCAGGTGCCTCTGAAAATACCTCAAAAATAGCTGCAACTGGCCACTCGTATCCACAGCGTGTTTATGAGAGTGTATTCCCTAAAACCACTGATGCAGAATATTTAAAATATTTGGGCTGCCATACAAAACAGAAAAGAATGAATCTCTCCCCAAGTCCATTTCCTTCCTCTGAAAAGACAGTCCCAAGAAAACATGACTACAGCTCTTTAAATATCAAAGACTGTATTCTGCTTCCTTTCCCCTCCAACCTGGAGTGTTCTCCTTTCCAAAGTTTCTTAGTATCCTCATATTCTTGATGCTCTCCTCCAGACTCCATTTGTGTAGATTTTTGATGTTGTTGCTACAGTTCAGCACCCACTACTAGACACAACAGCCCAGCTGAGGACTCAGCAGCGTCAAGCAGAACTGTATGATTAATTCATGTCTTTTTGTACAACTGCCTCATCAAAGTATCCCAGACATAGTTTGCAATGGAATATTACACCCAAAAGCTCTTCCTGCAGCCCAGGCAGATACTTTGCATTTTGCATTAGATATCCTTTCTAAAAACCTTCTCTTTATTTCTGACAAGCTGCCAGAAAGAAATCCTTGTTCATCTCTTGGAAACAACTAAGTCAGAATTAAATGTACAATTTGGTTTAATGGAGATCCTACAGTAACTTTTAAGCTCTTTAAACTGTTACAATTGAAACAGACTTAAGTTATTCTCTTTACAGCATACAAGTCACAATGATTAATACTGAAAATATGGACAGAGAAAAACAGTGGTTTAAAAATGAAGCTATTCTGAAGAATTTCAACAGTAAAGATAAGCCTTCTCTAGTAGCCACTTTACTATTTCTGCTCCTTTTATCATCATCTACAACTCTTTTTTCCCACAAACCACAAGTGCTGAATCATGTAAGACCTAAACTGACATAAAACAACAAATTTCTGCTACTTGCAGCATTTCCCCAAGGGACATCAAAAAGTTCAAAACATTTTCTGTCAGTGATGCATAGCATTAGGAACTGCGAGAGAAAAAAAAGCAGTATCTTGATAATTTTAATCATCATATATGTTTAATGAGAAGCGTTCTAAATAGTGGTCTAATTTTCTGCTAAATTGGGCAAATTGTAAGGAACAATAAAGGAACGATAAGCAGATTTGAAAACACTGAAGGCCTTCTACTATAAACACTGCCTCTCCAAAACGGGCTGCACAGCAATGTCTTCTCCATTTTCAGAAGAAAAATAAACCATGTTCTCCTTCTGCATAGAAGGAAATATTAGTCATGGTAGATGATAATTTTTAAAAATGCATAAAGGATACATGGCAGCATAGCAAATGAGAAGACATGTTATCGCACATGAAAGGAGAAAATAATTCATTTTTTAAAAAATATGCTAGAAAGCATACAACAACTCTGAAAATACAACAGAAGAATATGGAAATTGTCATTCATAGTATGCTTTGGGCTCTGCTGATATTGCTTCACAGACCTTCGCACATTCATAACACTCTTAACCGCAGCTGTTCAGGTTCTCTTGGAATTACTTCATGAACCCTGGGTGCAGTCCTGGCCTCTCATTGCAAATATGGTCTACTAAAATTGGAAGAAATACAGAAGAGCGACAAGGATAATTGGAGATCTGGAACAACACCCATGAGAGAACCAATTAAACAGACTCAGTAAGGCTCTTTAAGCTGGGGGATAAATATTGGGAGGGTTATGATATATAATGATGGACAACATGGAAAAGATGAGGGATTTTTCTATTACTAATAGAAGAATTAGGACCATTAACAGATGGCTAGTAATAACAAAAGAATGAATCAAGTGCTACTTTCTCATCTGACACATACTTAAACCACAGAACTTGCTACCACAACTACTGATACTGAAAGTATAACAAAAGAGAGACAGAAGAAAAATGCAAATACAAAAGCACTCATTCCAAAAATACCTCAGCCACAACTGGCTAGGGAGGCTAGGGGCATATATGTGGGAAATACTCGCATATGCTTGCCCTGCTCTTGTGCTCCTTCTTCAGTTTCACTATTGGCTGCCATCAGAGATGAGGTTCTGTGCTAAATGAACCCGTGATCTGAGCTGGTACAGTTGCTCTTATGGTTTTATCAAGCTGTGCAAATCAATTTGAGATAAATTATCTAAGATTCCGTGCATGAAACCTTTCCTTCTGCACACAAAAAAAAGTTATGCTGGTGCAGCCTACTGTTCAATAAGCCTTTTTAAAGATATTATTATTAAAAAAAAACACTATATGAAAATGAATCACAGTGATTATTGAAAAGACCTACTGTTCACAGCTTAATAACATCCAGGGAGCTGTCACTTATCTGAAAAAGATTTTGCTTATTTCAAGTTTTGTGCCAATCTCTAACCTACACAACTTTTCCCACCCCCAAGAAAATCCATAAAACTGCTCAGCGACCTCCCAAATATATATCTAACAGGGTGAAATGATTAGCTTGTTTTGTTTTAGACTAAAATAAAACCGAAAGTATTTGTGATTTTGATATTAATATCAGTGCATAACTGGGAGTTCGGCTCCGTGAACACGCTAATGGTACACTAGCGATGTATTTGGGGCCACATATATGCTTATATCTACGTATTTGCAAAACTGAACCCTACAAAATATAGGATTTTAGAATGAACTGTTTTTGTGGAACATCACATTTCAGGCCAGGTTTTCATTCATCAGTAATAGGAATGAAATCTAGTCTGCACAATTTAGGGCCAGAACAAATTTTTATTCCTTTTTTCCTCCCTCAAAACAATGAAAACCTCTGCATCATCTGAAAATCTCTGGTTTTCAGAAACATCACGACCTGTTTTCTTCTTCTACTGATGTGATTTTTAATCCACAGCATTTTTATTAACTTCTGAATTCCCTGACCAACCACTCTTTTTTTTCCATAATACATCCACACTGTCATTTTTAGTTATGGCATGCATATGAATTTTTAGTTTGCCTTTGTTAAAATCTGGGAAAAAATAGCAGACAACAGCAGAGATTAAAATGATAATTCTAGGAGGAGTGGAAAAACAGTATTTCTACTATTTAATTGAACGTATGTTATCCTAACTAAGTAAATCCATTCTTTTTGAAAGGAAGAGGCAACACCGATGTAGGAAGCACAAGCTAGAGTTCAAGCTAAAGGACACCTGTCTTTGCCAGGAAGATGATTCTCCCTTAAGTATTTAAGACTACCAAATCCTTCCACGAAGCCTTATTCTCCTGTGATACCTGCTAGAAACCAGATAACTAAGGATGTGGTTTAGCAACGAATGGAGATTCCTGACCTCTTCCTCTCTCTCATGATAAAATAAAATATGAGACCATATACTTGTAGCATAGATTGGTTATTTTTATTTTTTTTGGGCTCAGGCCATGAACTTGGGGGAAGGCTTTCTTACAGATGTGCTTGCCCTCAGCCTCCACCAAAGGTGCCCTGGATTTGACTAACAACCAAATTCTGCTGCTCTCAGAGGTCCACTTGAGGCTGCAGGGAGGGGAAGGGAAGGGGGAGTTGGTGCTCTGTGCAGAAGGAAGGACAGTGTGAATCCAGCTGTGAGGATACACTTCTCCCTATTTTACTTACCCAGTCTTTTCCTCAACTTGTTTTCCTTGCTGACAGTTCTTAAATTTGGTATTATTTAGCTCATATGAAAGTATGTGGGTGTATGTTAAGAAAAGAATGATCTGCACAGTTCTGTCACTTAACATCCTATGGAAGTGAGGGTGGACGTGATCAAAAAGCATTCATCAAATTAACAGAGATAAGAGAGCTTGCATATCTTTAGCCTATTTTATCCTGCTAAGTTTAAAATAGCAGGAATAATTATTTGCATTAAAATATGTTTAAGTCCTCCTGACAGCACTAAGAAAACTCAAATGGAATGAATTGGCAGAAGTGTCAGAAAACATTTATTTCTAAAAGATTTAAAAGGCAAAGTTCATCTCTAGTGTCTGCATAACAGATATAAATTCCAATATTCTTCTTGCCTGAAGATAAATATCCTTTCAAAACATCTAACATAGGTTTTTAAAACAAATACTAGTAGATTAATTACGAGAGCGCACTTTAAACCAACCCAAATTTATCTCCCCATTTCAAGCAACAAGGCATAATCTGCGTGCCTCAAGTCATGGCTGGCAGCCTTACAACTAGATGTAGCTCTGTTCCAAGAAATTATTACAAGACCTTCCAAAGCAAAAGACGATATAAACTGAAAACTGTGTTGTACAAATTACTTTCTCCCTTTGACTCTCTTTTAAGAGAAGGTCCTAGAAGTTGACTAAAGCACTTGATTGAATGTCTTAAGAATAAAAAGGCTGTAAAAGAGCAGGCTGTGAAAGGCTGGAACAGAACAAAACTACAGACCTACGCTGCAAACTTTAGCAATAACTGGAAATGTTTATTGATCCTTGGCTCTGCTTTAGAGTCCTATTAACATCACAAAAAGTTGCCTAAATACTCTGCAGATATTTTTATCCGCAATAATTTATACATTTCATTTATATTCTTCACCTTATGTAAGGTATACATGCATGCAGTCTTTAGTTCATACTGTTTATGCTGTTCTCTGATTCCCAACTCAGGTTCTTATCTTCTACAAAGAAAACGCCCTCTCCACTGCTATAGGCTGCACCTCCCTTAAAAGGTAATGCATTACTGACAATAGGGACAGGCAATGGAGGAAGCCAAGAAAGTGATGCCAAAAGAGAAGCAGCAAAGGTCCAAGCCAGCAAATGTTTGACACTTTCAGCAGCTAAATTTGAAATCTTATCACATACCAAAGAAATCGCAAGTTCAGATTTATGTCTGTTGTGCAGTTGGATATCCCCGTCTTTGAAACTCTAACAACCTTCTTATTATTCTTACTGAGGTGGTATCCTTTGCTCCACAAATCGCCACAGGGTTCAGTGAGAATCACATACACAGAGTGATTTTTCCTTGATTTATACATTTTTGATCATGCCCACTGAAGTCAAAAGAAAATCCTCTCTGACACATTACTTTCAGAGCACTCAAAACAGCAAAAGCAGTAGATCAACCTGCCATTTTTGACTTAAGAGATTAAAGAATTAATTGATAACAAAGACAACTGTGATACATATTCTGTTCTGCGTAGCTTTTCTCTGGTTTGTAGTTTGGTTTCTCTGGATTGTAGCTTATAAATAACGACAATTCACTAAACATTTTACTATCCTTCCTCTGAAAACTGTCACTTGTAGAAGTTGTGAAGTCCTCATCCTAAGATTAATTAGATAGTGTATCTTCATTAACAGTTATCCTTCACATGTTCTTACATTTAGTTTCATTATAATTCAACTTGGTTTACACATGAGGAAACAAACAAATGAGGCTCTTTGAAAGCATTTTCAAACGCATGTTAAACCTTAATAAACTAAATATTAATTTGCAATTAAATCTTCTCCAGATCTTAATACATTTCAATGCAAGTGCTAAACATTGCAAGAATTTCTTTCCTTTTTCTTCTAAAAATGGGGACTGAGATTAGTCTTTTATTCTGGATAGCCCATGACCTCTCCTCTACCTCTTTTATTTATTTTTATTTTTCACCCTCTTAGGACCTAAGGAGAAGAGGGATGGCTGCCACCTGCCCAGTACAGAACAGCCTGTGGACTACATGGGTGCATAAGCTGCAGCCACAAGAGTTTGCAAGGTAACCCAGAACAGCAGCCGCCAAAGCTGGCACAGTTCAATAAAAAGAGCTCCACAGGTCTGTGGCTAATACAGAGACAGCTCAGTCTTTAACCTACCACTTCCAGCGTTCTTTAATTATGCTTTAAAAATAGGGCATAAATTGAGAAATAACTGATGACTAAAAATATTTTAAAGCTCCAAAAGCATCTTGTAATATATTTTTGGTAATGTGAAGAAAATCAGTCACTCCTACTTAAAATGAAAGTTTATTAGTCTTCCAGTTGCCATTGTATCAAACATCTCGATTTAGAAAAAAACGCATACTTTTATCCATTTGAAGTGTTACAGAAGTGAATAAAGTTTTTGGACACAACTGTAGCAACAGGACAGAATGCGAAATTGATTATGAACAGCTCACAGTATTTGACTGGGTGCTGGTTTGACTTTCAAAAGCCCCCAGCTAATTTGTATTCATAGGTACAAAACCCAAAGCAGTGTCAGTAAATGTCAAGAATTTTGGAGACTAGTACTGTGCATTTTAGTTAGCAGTAATAATAAAGGAGAACCTCTTTTCCATGTTACAGTGAAAGCCTCTGTGTTTGTGTGATAATAAAAAAAGTAGGTTGGTTCAAGTGTGAATCCTACTCCCCTATCTGGGTAATCAGATTCAAAATGTAAGGTAGCAAACATTTAATTCAGTGTTACTGTGATGTTCTAATAGTGAAGACAACAGCACAGTTTAAAGATTTTTTTCTTTTGCACTTGTTCATAAGGCTTCGTCAAATAATCGTCTTGTCAGACAGAAATTGATTATTTTACATTGGAAGCTGTGTAAAAATATATTCTAAAAAATGGAAAAGTACATGGGGGGAAGTAGATCCCAAGTTCCTTTCCTGGGACACAAACTTATTTATTTATCATCAGTATGAATTGCTAACAGCTGTGCTTCAGTGAATTACTTATATTAATTCTTCTTCTATGGGCAGAGGGGAGGGGCAAAACTCTTGCTTTACTTTTATTAAACAGTGTTTTACTAAAGCAAACACCTTATTTTGTCTTGACGTTTGAACATTAAACTTTCATCTTACAAAGAGGCCCCCAACACAGAGCATATATTTGAAGCAAGAAATCTTGAGCCTCACAGAAGAGTCGTACTTTACACAAATGACTCCAATTTTAAGCCTGAGGTGTCCTTCCGAGTATGAAAGGAGTATTTAATAAAGACTAAAAAAAAAAAATTCAAATAAAATCATCACAGACTTTCATATTTTTATAGTTCCAGTACACACTATCTTTTTTTTAATAGGCTTCCAATATGATCCCAGTTCAGTTCTGTATTTTTAAAAACATATACAATATAGTTACAATATATACAATATAGTTGCAATAGCTTCTAAGTATTTCTGAAGCACTAATGGATTGACCGAGCCATTACCCGTGAACTTAATGCTTACAAAGAGTAGGAACTACGTAACACGCAAAGTTGAAGTATATTCTTCTTCTCATGCGTAAAATGTTTATAATTTTGTCTTTTAACATTGATTAATCTGAGCATTAGGGACTCTGCTTGTGGATTTAATGGAAAGTAGACATGACTACATGAAATCTGTATGCAAACAGGTATGTCCTACCAGAGCGAAGATATCACAGTGCATCTGCAGAACCTTCCCCTAACATGAGATGAGCTCAACTTCAGCATCTGCTGGTAATGAACTGTTAGCACAAAAACAAGCAATATCACAGCAAAGAAATGTCAGCTGTTACAGTTGCTACTTTCCCCCAATATCCACTACTTTTCAATACCAGTCCTCTTGACAATATTAACCTTTGTGTGAAGACTGAAGAGATGCCAGCAATTGCATTAGCCTAAGCAGTGTTTTCCACTGTCCTCCTCTGACCACCTTCTTCATTACTTTTTCAAAGTGTTATTAATTCAGGGTAGACATAACGTTTTTGGGTCTATATAATCTAATCACTATCTGGCCTTCTAGGTCCTGTTCACAGATGTGAAAATAAGGCCCAAAGAACAACCATCAGTTTGCATTTTGGAACTCGAAAAAGGCAAATGACTTTATCTGGAAAAGTCTGCTTGATTTCCTGAAGTTAATTTTGAGTTGAAACTGTAGTACTGCTAAGCATAAAAATTTGTGGTACTTCAACCTAACCAAAACGTTAAATAAACTCCTAAAGTAAAAATCTAAATGGAAAAAAAAAACACAAAAACCAAAAAACAAACCCCAAGCCATTTGTCTGGCAATATTCACCCTTTTTCTCTTTAGTTTTATGACATTTCCCTGTAAAACATGGTATTTGCACACTCCTGAGAAATATGGAAATACTCCAAGTTATTTGGAAAAACAATAATGCAAGAAGATGCTCTTCTGCAGCTCCTTTGGGCTACATCAAGTAAGTATTACACCGAAACATAAACATGCTGTGGCCAAATAGGATATTAAAGTCACAGCGTTAACTGCACACCCAAATAAATCTAACCATATATGAGCCATATGTATCATGTTTTCCATCTCTTATTTAAGTATTTATTTGGGATAAGTATTTTCTACAGCTAACCGAGACACTGCAGTTGAAGATTTCCAGGTACTTCAAACATTTGAGACACACACTGGGTAGGCCAGGCACCACTAGGCATCGGAAGGAGTTTGAATGTGAATATTCTGTTTAATAAGTATTTCAAATGTCTAGGAAAAGTTTTCATGACTTCAAATCCTGACCACAAATATTTTTCTTTCTTTCTTTTGTCTTTAAGATACTAATGAGAAGTACTGCTTTTTAAGAAGAAAAGATGGAAAAAAAATTAAAGGAGTCATGAAGCTGAATTCAAACTGCAATATCTGGAAAAGCAGAGCAAACCACAGCAAGAACATGTTAATCTAAAGCACTTTCCCTGTCAATCCGTACATTAACATTTCACTTTTGAAAGCTGAATTAAAGAGGTTACATGATTGATAAAATGGCTTCGGAAGCTATTTTTAAAGCTAGCATACTAAAAACAGCACAGGGGACTACTTTTGCACAATTCACTGTTTTATAAAGGTTTAACCAAATACTTTGACTCTCCAGTAATTTTCTTAACAAGTAAAATGGTCCTCCCTGGTCCTCAATAACTGGATGAAGTGTTTATATGTTTTCTATTAAGCAAACGATTCACGTGCACCAGCAGCTAGGTAATACAGGCAAAAGCCTGATTTATGCAGTTTGGCTGTAAAATGCAGCTAGCTGACTAACTGCCATATGTAAGTATATATGTACATACACATGTAAGTGACATAACTGTCCAGATATGCCCAATCTGAACAGATAAATTATTTAAAAAATGATTTAATTTGGATAACTTTTTGGTGAAGACAAAACTCAAATACGTCAATGAAGACAACTAAACTTGAATAAACACAGGCTTACATAATACGGCGTGTTTTTCCACAGCTACTAACATTATACGCCCTTAATATGTTCACTCGGTTTCACAAAGGACAAAATAAATCCCCATCAATAAAGGATTAAAAATGGCGCAGGTCAATTCCTGTTAACTTTAGCAAATATCAATCAACACTTTGCCAAAAATAATAAAAAAAGTCTTTCCAATATACCGTGCCTGCTTCCGTTTCAGTTTTAAAGCCCTTCTTCAGATTCCATCCCGGAATATGATACTAAGACTCTGTCTAAAGTAGAAGTTAGATGAAAATTTATCCCTGTTCTTTTTATGACTTCAAGGAAGAAACTATAATGGACGCATACCTTATTCATGTTCATTAACTTCTTAAAAAAGCAAAGCTTATATCTTATGATTTATATAATGTGACCGCATCAGTCTCCCAAGCGATTTTTTTTGTAAAAATGTACACTAACACAGTCTTTTAATAGAATTAATGAAAGGCAACATAAAAAATTTAAAATAAATCAAGAAATCCTTGTTTGTTTTGTAAATCTATCACATTGAGCTAGCATTACTAAACCAAAAAAGAATAAATTTTAATAAAAGTATGTCAAAGTATCCACAAATACTTAAAGGAACATTAAGAAGCTGTAAAGAGAAAACTACTGAAGTAAGTTGCTCTGCTTACATTTTATAGAGCACTATGTAATTAAAATACCAGCCAAACAAAACCCATAATCCAAGTCTAAATGCTTAACTCATCCCCACTCTCACTCAAGTGCTTGGACTTTCAGTCATCAATTTTAACTGGAGTGGGATTTTACCCACAGGAAATCAGTATTTTCAAATCCACGTATTTTAAAGGACATTTTTCACACCTAAACGGATATTAGTTAATCTGTATGCAATTTAAGTATGCTGATCCAACTATACCCAATATGCCACAAATATATTTAAATTAGTGTCTCATGAGCGCTGGCCATATTGTGCCATCAGGGAAGTTTTTGCATTTTATCAGGAATCTCTATTTAAAGACTCAGGATACAGTGCACTCATTTTACCATGTTTTGCATCCATTTTAGTTGAAATGCATCCTCAACTAAAATACATTCATTTTTAAGAGAAAGATTACCCAACTAATATCATCCAGAAAATGAAAGGTCTGTAATGCAATACAGACCATATGTCTTTAATGTCTTTCTTTAGCATATTGTTTAAAATCCTAAAATTAGCTTTTTTTTCTTTCCAAAACGGCGCAACATTTGTCATGTTTTTGAATATGCCAAAGTTTATCCAGAGACAATACCTAAGCACTTCCTAAGTCAGCAGTTTTTCCTTTTAAACTATTTTAAAAGTACAGAATAGCGAGTCCTGAATACATACTATTAAAAACTGTATTGGTTTTCCTGGCTTCCAAGGCCTTGTTCCATATATCAGGTATTAATCAGGGAATCAGTAATGCTTAGAAATGGAAGCCTAACTGCTTACTATCCACATATTTATTTTTATACGTGTACTTATTTAAAAATACTAAATGGGTCAGAAAGTATTTCAGCTGGGAACATAATTTTACTTTAAGTTATTATTGAGTTAAATTGGAGCATGATCAAGCCCTGAAGCACATTTTTTTCCCATCTCTTTCTCACATATCTTCCTCGAAAGAAACATCATATTAGACCACCACCAACAACAAAAATATGTAGTCAAACTACGGATTTTATAAACATCAAGGCTACGAATTGGGCAGAGAAGAAAGCAGAAGGAAATAGGTGAAAATGACAGAAAAATGGTGCATACTTCTAAAGCGCTACTAGATTTTTCTGTTCTTTTTTTAAGTGTGTAACGTTTCTTGTTTTAAGACTATTAAGACTAATACTTGAAAGCATTTCAAATAATGTGATAGCATTATTCAGAAATCTTACTAACTTCAAAACCCAAAGTTATTCATTGTTTAATTTTAAAGCAAAACTGATTTTGCATCCAGACCTAAAATGAAATTTTACTTGCTTCAGAGCCTACAAGGTATCTCCCCATCAAAGAGGAAAAAGATTTTCCATTTTATAAATATAAAAACTCAAATTTGCATAGATATAGTCAACTTCTGTGAAGAGTAAGTTTTGTGAAAAGAATAAGTTAAATATTAACAGCTCCAGCCCTGCTGAAAATCTACTTTAATTTTCCTTCATCCCAGCACTCAAAAAACCAGATACTCTATACAGAATTACAAAGGATATATGTCAGCATTTACTTTATCCAAGCAAATAAGGGTTAAAATTTAAGAAAATAATAAAAAAAGAAAGCAACAAATGTCTCATATTTCAAAAACATGTACAGGCCAAATTTTTCAGAACAAGCTCAACATCCATCTCTAAAAGGAGTTTCTCATTTTTTACTAACTTGCATATACCACTTGAACAATTATGCAGTATGTGGGCGTACCTTACAGTCGTTTTCTTAACATCTGCATTCTGTGTTAAATTCTAACTGTACAAGATGTCTGATATTTTTTCTTTATCTTGAACCTTCAAAGTGGTAGGTTTACCAGAGGCAAAACCACACACCAGAGAATATGAGTCATATAATAAAGAAACATCTCATCCCTTTCTCCCCCTGCCACCCTGAAGCGATAACAACCTAAAGACACTCTATTGTAAATGGCTTCTTTGGTAATATTGATAACAGGAGCAACTCATAATCATTTAGCCAATGAATGAAGCTTTTTTAAATTATTATTCCTTATTGTATCCATAACATATTGCTCTTGGTATCATTTTAAGGCCAATTAAAAATTATATTACAACAGAAATTGAATTCTTAATAAGAATCAGAATGTCTATGTGCTTGCTTTCATGTTATGCATAAAAAATAAAACATACTACACATATTTCTACAAATGATACCACTAGAATGTCAAAATAATCAAATGGAGGATGCCTATGCAAGTTAATCCAAATAACATCTCTAAGCTGACCACAAAACAGTAACCTCAATACAGAAATCGTTAGTTTTCTAATGATTCTGTATCAAAAGATGGCAACATTCACATTCAACAAAATACTGCTCATGCCAACTGCACAAGAGAACCACAATGAAGAGATGAGGAAGCAAGGCACCTTACGTGGCCATGGGTTACCCAAGTTTCCCCTGTGAAATGCACTAAGCACTGGAGTCGTTCCACCTGCTCGCTTCCTTTAATGTCCCTGTATATAGGCAGCCTATAGCTCCTTGGACTGACATCCTGCACCTAATTACATGTACGAAAAACAGCCTTCAAACAAAGTCTTATCTGAAGTGTCAACATGAATAATCACATCAGAATTTTTTAGGAGATGGACTAAATAATAGAAGAAAAACAGCATCTAGCTTCAGTATCAGCAAATAAATTAGTAAAACATAAACATCAGCAAATAAATTATTTACAACAAAACTTGACAACACTAAAACAGGTGCAACCACCGTCTTGTAAATAAGTTAACCTTGTGGCAATGCTGGCACAAAGCTCTTCTCAAGAGCATCTTCCAGAAAGTAGGGAAAAAAAAAATCATTTCACTGATCAAAGCGAGAGCTCTGCCTCAACCCCCGAAACAGAGTAACATAACGGTTTCTATTCTTACCTGTGTATAGTCGAAGTCAGAGAGGGGAGCTATACTCTTGATGTAGTCCATTCGAAATTGGTTTTCTGGATTGGCCAATGGAACTGGGGGTATTAAAGTGCTCATAGCTGAAACTATAGTCTAGAATTGGATAAAAGAAAAACAAGTGCATTAATCTGGATAAATCTAAGATACAGAATCAACAGAAGATAATCCCATCTGATCAGCAAAACGGGATTGTCTCTACACAATCTTAGCACAATCCTTATCGTTTCCTGTACGCCCAAGGATTTAAGAACAGTATAAAGAATGCTCTTACCACAATCGCATCTTTAACATTTTTCCGAATATCCAGTATTTTCTGTTTCTTTTCTCTGCATTAAAACAGAAATATTAACCATTTGGTTTTTTCTTTCAAAGCAGTGGGATGCTATAGCAGTTCAAAGTCAGCAATATTTTTTTTTTGTTGTTCTTTTTTACACAGACTGCTTATTCATCTGCTCTCCAATCATTAAGAAATACTAACAGAAAAGAACATGGAGCTAAATATATTTTCCCCCTTATCCCTCCTTTCATGTACTGTGAAGAGCAATACACATTCACCCTTAAAATACTGTTAAATAGCCACATCTGCAAAGCCTTCCCTGAGAGAACTTGGAGCCATTCTCTCATTTCTGCAGCATGCTGTGGACATGCACGAAACTGGTAATATATAGCTGAAAGGCAACAGATGTCTAAAATTAACACTATAGATTAATAATAAATTTAGGCAAAGAGTTCTTCAGAGAGAAATGATGCAGCCCCAGAATTGCGAACGATTTCTAACAAACGTTCAAAATTAGTTTCAGTTTTACCCCCATACCGGAAAAAGAGCAGCCACTGTCATCCTGAATGTGACTTGACATGTATTTTCGGTTGTGTTACAGACAGATGCAATATTTAATTATTTGCTTCTATGTAAAAAGTAGTCGCCATGTTGTTGCTACAGAGGGGCCTGTCAAGCGCTGCAGTAGCAACAGTGTAAAAATACTGTACAGGGGCCAGGAGGAGAAAACGCAAATATACAATAGCAGTAATTTCCTTATTCCCGCTGCCCTTCTGCCCTCCCTCCCGCCCAGCGCAGCGTCAAGCCACCGAAATGCAGCAGGGACGAAGAGCAGAGGCTCCCCGGCGTGTCGTGTGCTAACCTGTTTCAGGCAGTTAATGAAAAATAAGTCACTGAGTGACAATAATTCTTACTCTGAATTAAATCCATTGACATGCAGGATTCGCATTTGTTTCACAATAGTGCTTTTTCCTGACTCACCGGCCCCTAAAAGAGAAAGAAGGAAAGGCAGGACATTGTGATATATGCTGCGGGGCTGCCTATTTTTCCTTTTTTTCTTTCTTTCCTTTTTTTTTTTTCTTTCATTTCGGACGGGGCGCGACAGCATCTCCCACCTCGGGCAGCACTTCCCTGCGTGTGCATCCATGTGGCTCCCGCGCCGAGCCCGGCCGGGGGACGCTTCCCATGTTGCCCAAGAGGGCAGCCTGCATTTTCCGTGCCGCACACGCACGCAGCGCACACACACACACACACACACATCCACCTTCTCCATGACACCCGCTCGCCGCGGGCGGCCCGGGCAAATGCGCCCGCGCCTCGCCGCCGCCTCGGCCCCCCGCTCGCCTCCTTACCCAGCAGCAGCAAGCGGTGCGTCGCTTTATAAGCCAGCCTCTCTTTCTGCAACTGCTTCTCTATTTTTTTGTTGGCTTCTCGCTGTGCTTTCTCATCGATACGCTGATCCTCCGTTTTGCTGTTGCCCAAACACCCCATAGCTGCCGCTTAGGATGAATGTCAAATGCTCGTCTTTGTATATGTGGTATTTACAAGGGGGAGGGGGGGTGAGTCTGTATATCCCGGTAGCCCTGCGCCGCTTTCTCTTCTCTTCTTCCCCCCGGTTGCTCAAATAAAAATGGTCTCTAGCCGCCTTCTGATCAGAACGGAGTTTGTTTGTTTGTTTTTTCCCCCAAAGAGATGCGAGGAGCAGCCGGCGAGGTAATCGTTCCCAGGCAGGGAGGGGGCGGGGGGAAAAAGCTGTACAAAAATGTCTAACATGCGACGGGGAGCGCGAGCGAAGGGCTCCTCCTGGAAACCAGCCTAACGCTGCTCTCCTCGCTCCCTCCCCACCGCACACACAATCCCTATATTTCTCTGTAAAGGTCTATTTTTGTCTTTCTAACTCAGCACTGCCTCTCTCTGCGAGACCAGGAAACAGTCAAACTCCGAAGCCCTACAGCGCTGGCGCCCGCAGCAAGGAGGAAGGTAAAAGCTGGATCCACCTGGGCCCCACGGGAGCGCCGCGAGGCCGGGCCCACGCAGCCCGCTCGGCCCCCAGCGCGCCGGGGCTCAGCGGCCCCCGCTACGCTACGGGGGCGCCGGCCCCACGCACGGCCCCGGCACCGCAGCGCCTGCAAAAACCTGGAGCTGGCTTCGCCTCGCGCCGCTTTGGCCCCCAGAGCCCGCCACGCAGGTCGTCCCGGCGGGAAACGGCGCCGCTGGCCCTCGGCCTTGCCCCAGAGAGGGGAATTCTGCCCCGCGGCCCGGTGCGCCTTCCCGAAATGGATCAGCGCGCACGGAAAAGCGGAGCCGCTACGGGAGCAACGCGTGGCGTGGGGAAGCTGGCACGCTCGGGTCAGAAACCCATGGTGGTCACCGCGCCTGCCCCGCGCAGAGGAGCGGGAGCGTCCCAGCGCCACCAGCACGGGAACGTCAGCCTCGCTCTGCCCAGGTTCCGCCAGTCACACTGCCCAGGAGCAGAAATATATCGAAATACAGACACATCCTCCTACACACACACACACCTGCTACACAGCATGTAGGTACCACACACGTCATGATCATGCACACGCACGCGCGCGCACGTGAGCTTTTTCCACAGACTGTCACAGCTGCACATAGGTGGGGGATGTTCCCTTGCATTTTTCTTTCGAATATTCCGAACTCCGTCAGATGAACAGGGAAATGAAGCCCGGTAGCCTGCAGGATTATTTAATCCAAACACGGTAAAGTAGACACTGAAGGTCCTCACGCAAACAAAACTTTGAAGACAAGAAGACATGCTTCTTGTTTCATTTTCCTACATTTTTTAGGTCTCAAAATGAAACAGCAAACTAGACAAAATTATAGGTATTTCTCTTTGATGCAAATCTTCTCTCACCTTGCAAACTGGTAGCTCAGTGCCAGTGCAAGAACAATAGTATGGCACCTGGATTTTTCTAAAATTTTTACTGTATAGATAGCAGCAACATCCACTATTCAAATGTGGTTCCAGATTCACTGAAGCACAAAAAAGGATGGACACAGAACCTCTGAAGTCTCAAAATATTGTCCTTTTATGTCCAAATATAATTATACACCCAGTTTCCAACTTCCCAGGCAGATTTTTTAAGAGCGATTAGTAATCATATTTTGAAAGCTACTTGTCTTAAATCTTGGTCTGATCAAGATCAATGAGAGATTTACCACTTATTTCAATTAAAAATAAAATTATCTAAAAAGACTAAGCTCTCAGGGCACATATAAGCAAAAGATACACAGATGTTACAGAGGGATTTAGGCTTTTTTGAATTGCTCTCTCATTTAGGCAGGAAGTGCTGGATCTAAAATGAAGGAAGAGGAACTTGCACTGTCTCCTTTGAAAGCACACTGTAAATCGGTGAAAATGGGAGGACGCAGAAGAGAAACACGTAGTGCTCTACCTTTCAATGCGATATCGTGTGTGGATTTTTTGCAGTAAGTGGCAAAAATTCAGCTCCTTAAAAAAAAAATAAAAAAAAAAAAAGGAAAAAAACCCAGGAGATTCTATTGAATTCAGGTACCAGATACATCTGTTTGTGGTACTGCTTGATCTCAAATTTGGAAGCTGTTTTATTTTCTTCCTTATAAAGAGGGACTAACGATGAAAATCGACAGGATCTGCCAGCACCAACCATGCATTTTTTAGTGTTACTGAACTGTATTTTTTCAGGATATGCTGCTTTTTTTTCCTACTTATGTTCTCCTGCTTGGAGAAGCAAGCATCTATTCTGATGCAGGTAGGTTTAGATGCACAATTGAGGATAACTGCTGTTTTTGAGGCTGACAGGCCTGCGATGCAAGATGAAAAGCTTTTCTAAAAAACAGTCATACTTGATCTGTGCCCCAGCCCAAAGTAGACTCCAAAGTGAACGGGATCTCCTAGAAATCACTAGCTAGGCCTGGATTTTCATAGTGCTTCAGTGTTAGAAGCCATAATTTATGATGCACAAGATGTGTGGAGACAGATTTATTTCCTATTTAAATACCTCAGTCAGAGAACTAGGTCCCAAATCTGGCCGGTGTCAGATGGCCCAAGGAGCTAAACCTGTCTTATTTTTTCCCCTCATCTCCTTAGCAGTTTTGCCCCCATATATACTAACTTATGGATTCTTTTTTTCAGCATAGATTTGTTACTAGATTTGATGAAAGAAAAGGCTCAGTGCCATTGAATAGGATTTAACAGGATCCTGGTATATCCTGCTTTTACCTTTCTCCAAGGAGGGAAAGTGTTCCTCATTTCCTCTCTCCCCCTCACAAACCCCTTGACCCTTTTGGGTCTCTTCCTCCTGAGGAAAGATCAGGCAGTTCAAAAGCGACAGGCATGAGCAACCTGTACCCAAAAAAGCCTTCTGGCTGTAATTACCTCCCCAACCCTCTCTCTGCTCCTCCAAAGTGCAGCATTTCTTATCCAGGACACATTTGAAACTACAAAGTCCTAGCAATGCTAGTAAACACAAAACTTTCACTCTTTTTCACTCAACTTTCACTGCACCTTTTTTTTTTTTTTTCCCAGAGAGAAATCACAGCTATCACGTGCGTGAATGTATTCTCTGCACACAGCGAAACCCCAACTGTGAGCATAATACAAATACAATACAACCCCTCCCTACAAATGGTTTCTGCAACACTGCTTTACCAAACAAGCTTCTAGTACAAATCATACATGTGGATTAAAATAAAAGCCTGGGCAAGGGAAAAGGACATCCTTCCTGTTCCTCCCCTCTCTTCTCCTGGCATCCTTCTTGAGTTCCTGGTCCTCCTGAAAACAGGGTAATTCACACTGCTTCTGCCCCACCAGACCAGGCAATGTACAGGTAAACTTTTACGCATGTATAAATCTCTATACATATATAAAGAAAATGCACACTGAACAGGTATGTGTGAAAATAAAATCAAGCTTCTCCTGCCTTCTGCTCAAGCACGATGGTGTCACATTGTGAAATCAGGCAAGGAAGCACAAACCCTCCTGGTGGAGAACCACAGACACCTTTATTTTTGTTTTCTTCTGCAGGTACTCACTTTGGATCATGTTGTTCCTAAGCCTCAGTTGCAGCATTGGTTGGCATGGGTCACTTTTGTGGAGGCTACATTTGTGCATTTGAACAGAGGAAAACTGACAGCCCAGGGTAAGCTAAGTTCAGGCAAACAGCCATTACTGGATAGCCACTCCTGCCCCAAGATCACAGACTTGTTTCTCCTACCCATGTTTGGGGTAAAATATCCTCAGACAGAGCGCATAAAAACCCTAGAGAGAACTAACAGGGAGAACCTGCAGACACCTCTCAAGGGACGTTGCTGCTCCTTGCTCTTACGCAGAGCAGCCACGATGCAGAGTTGTTTCTTGCAGACTTGAGGTGGCTCTACAATAACCTGCAGACACTTTGGAGACCATCTCCATTTTATCTAGCATCTCCTGTAGCTTTGGATCTGGTTCTCAAAGAAAGGGCAAATGCAGAAATAGATGCAGATAAAAACTTAAGGGGGAAGTTAAGTGAGTGGAAAACGGATTTTTCCTGCTTGTCACTCTTTCTGCCTTCCCTTTCACAAGGGGCTTGATTTCATGCTGTCACTGTCCCAAAGCATGGACACTGCATCAGCTGGGTAACACTGGGGTGACCAGAGCTGCTGTTTCTGCCCAACTGAACTCTCTTGCTCATGTATTTGCACATCAGGATACACAGCTCTTACTACTAACTACTTCATGGTGAAACCAGGCTCTGAAAAGTGAAAAATAAATCTGTATTTGTGTATGCATTCAAGAAATACAGCAATACAGAATTCTCTCCCTGTTAATAGTTTCTTGGTACATTTTTTTTTCCCTGCAGATGTCAAATATTAACACAAGCATACACACTCTCCAGAATGCTACGTTTGGATTTTTATAAAATAGATGAACCAGGAACCAAGAAAATTATGACTCCCATCATATTAAAAATACTGACTGGCCATCTAACAAATGCAGCATTAGCATGTGTAGTGTGAGCATCATTCTGAGCAATCCAACCCTTGTCCTTTTGTGTTGAAATCAGTGACCTCAGAGAGCTCCTGGAAGAGCTTTGAGGGAAGACACTCAAATGCTGGAAGAAGTAAGGGAGAGGAGCCACAGAAGCCAAGGGACACATTCCCACAGCCGGTGCAGTCCTGGGCCTAACCAACTCCATGCCCATGCATTAGGGTCAAGCCCACTGATGCAGCAAAGGGCCAGGAGGACACAATCAGAGGCATAATAAAGCTTGGAGCAGTTCCTCAGCTCCATGCCCCAGTTTTAGCATCCTCATTCCTGTGCCATACATGGCAACACGACCAGATAACTCACCCGAGAAAGCAGTGGACCCCTCTTCTCCTCTCCCTCCAGACACATCTCCCATGTCTCTAAGGGGCACTGCGCTCAAAGGGAGAAGGCAGATGGAGCAACGTGGTGGATGAGGGTGGAGGAGTGGGGTAAGAATGGAAACACAAGTTTTCCAGAGATAAAGTGCAGGTAGCTGCCCACAGAAATGACGATAATAGACTTTCACCCTGAGAAAACCTTTGTGAAGTAGAGGATTAGTTCCAAGAGGTGCTCTAGCAGACCAGGCACTTTTTTTGAAGCCAGCATTGTAAAGCATCAGGTGAAGAGCAGATTTACACTATGATCTTGTTAAAGAAAGAGGACAATCCTCTTTCATTCGAGCTAGTTATTCCTCATCCATGTCCTGCAATATGAGAGAAGGAAAGAAGGATTTCTGTTTTGGCCATCCCAGTTTGAATTTATATACTAACCGGGAAGATAATTCACATGCCTATTACTCGTCTTTGCAAACCAGAAACCCCTTGCTATGAAGACAGACTCGCATGGCAGCACTGCACACACTTCCATCTGTTGATACTGGAGGCAGAAGTCAATGAATGAAAATAAAAGAAATCCAGCAAGGGCCTAATAACATTTAATAGACTAAGTAGCCTCATGCGGTTTATATATTATCACATATTACAATCAAATAATACTGGTAAACTAAGTGACACAGAAGCCTTGGCAATGAGCAAAAGGACAAGTTCTCATTTAATGAATTTGTGAGCCTCTGTTACCGGATATGCTACATGCTAGCAAAACAGGAGACATGTTCATGTCAGGATCCCCAGCTCTCTGAGGAGTTTCACGTAGCTGGGCCCTCCAAAGAGAAAACAGCTCCTTCTCCCCGGCATTTTTTAAAGCCAATAAACAGAGCAATGCCCTCACATTTTGAGGAAAATTAGTTCCAGCCAGTTGTACAGGAGAGTCTTCAGGATTAGAGAGATTTAAATGCAACTAAGCAATGTACGCCAATATGCTGATATCTTCTAATTTAGAAGAGAATTATCTTAGCTCATCTAGAATTACAGCCAGAGCTGCTAATTTAAAAAACAGGGAAAAATCCATATAGCAGACATGTCCCAGATTCTCTGAAACACACTGACCAACATCTTGCACAGCTGCACGGGTAGAGCCAAACCATTCCTCAGGGGATTCTGCGTGTCACACAGGATTTGGCATTTAACACTTAATGGTCAGGACGACCTGCGGGACCTCGGGACCGGGCCAGGAGTGCGGGCTGGGGCGCGAGCGGGGACACCCTCACGCAGGACACTGCCCGTGGGCAAGACGCGCCCGTGCCCCGTCGCCGCCTCACCGCGCGCCGCTCACCGCGCAACACCCCGCCGGGCCGGGCCGTCTCCACACCTACCACTGGTTGCATTCAAAATCATAGTTTAACTTTAGTTCAAAAGCCTGTAGTCAGAGAGGGTGAGCGATGTCCCTCAACAGCTCATTTTGACAAATAAACATGATCCTCCCGTACAACTATCTTTATATGAATAAAGGAATTTGTAACTATTTTCCTAGTGACTGTATATTAATGCAATCCCAGTATCTCAAAGTACGCGTTACTTAATAGCAAGTAAATCCGTTTGCTAACCCTGTTCAGGGATCCCAACATGCTGCTACACACACCTGTGATCTGTAAAATCTGGCTCCAGCAACAACATTGCCAAGACCTGTGTAGCTGCCCCCTCTCTGATCCCTATCAATAACCCTTATTGCAGAAAAGCAGCATTTGCTGTATTTCTTAGCCTTCCTATGCCAGACTGCATGAGTCTGGGCTAGCATATCCAGATAAAACATCCAACCTTACCGAATAACCACATGGTGCTTTTATCCTCATGCATCTATCGTTTCTTACCCTCTGCATCTTCTTGCAACACATACTTGTTGAGTCATGTTCAGCTTGGCTTTCTGTGGTATAGATCTTCAGTTTGTTATAGATATTTTGTGATACGTAAAAACAGATGAACTATTAGATTAAACAGCTGCCATATATTTGCTTGTAATAGAAAAGACATGATTTGACAACCAAAGTGGTCCTTTCCAAAACCGTGCTTATGCTGCAATTAAAGTTTTCTTATTTCAAGGACAGAAATTATTTTTTTTCTCTGGAGAGACAAAATAGGAGATATATCTGGAAGACTAAACATATAGGCTATTTGCAAGATGGTATTTCATGAGTATTCTATCTGCATACATATGTGGGAGAGGGAAAAAAATAATCATAAGCATAGGGTGACCATTTCCTTGGAAATAAATCTCAAAATTACATGGGTATTCTAAAGCAACCTTTCTACAATGAGCTAATGAAATCCAAGCCCACATAATCTTACTGATCCTATTTTTTTTTTTTTTTTAACCAGAAAACAACTTTCTCCCCCTTCCCCCCTACCATGCACTGAGCTATTTGTGCAACACGGGCTAGATTCTTTGGAGCCAGTACTTGTTTAGTTTATCCTAAGGATCAAGAATAGGGATTAAAGCTTCCTTCAATTTTAGCTCTTATCCACATGGTGCAGTGCAGTGTTATGCAAAAATATTACAGTAGTGTCTGAGGTGCGCAAAATTGCAAAAATTGCAATTGCAAAGCAAAGTCCATCCGTCTTCGTTAACAGCTGCTCAGCATGCTACAAATACAAGTTTTAAAAGCTTATAGTTGCTTGAAATGTTTAGCGACGTATGACAATTTTCAGTCATATTTTTTATATGCAACATGTAAAATCTTAAAAAAATCTTCACTTATTTAAATGCTTTAAACTTTCCTATATGCAAGCTTTCTTCCTGCTCAAAATCCGCAGTAGCAATCTGTCACCTCCATCACTAAACACAATGACAAGATCGTTCTTCCCTTTCTTTGCAACCTATTCTTTATAATATGCAAATCTTAAGGAACTGTATTTCTAAACTTGATGCAATAGCACAAAAAGCGAACCTGCCAGCAAGCCTGTCAGCACCATTACAACCACTAATAAAGATGATCACAGCTCACTAATAAAGGATCATTAGATACATTATGCCTATCTTCTACACAGTTCTTTTATATGGACACTGATTGAGGACACTTGATTTAAGTAAAGACGACCTCTATAAATTTACATTGGCAAATCTGTTATAAACTTTTAGGCCACTTAGGATGTTGCCTGCTGTAGGGAAAACCAGCTATTTATAGCTTAGCCCTGCAAAACATTTACCAGAAATACAAACCAGTGTAATATTGTGTTTATGAAGACAAGCGACTGGACGGATACAAATACAGATGTACGGGCTGTGCACATACATGACTTGCATTAAGTTGAATACTTGTGGTCCATATTACAATTTATACCACATTTGGAAACAGACACCTCTGTATTAAGAAACATTCAAGAACTTTACCTGCAAAACACATACCACATTAACAAGAATGTGTCCTACATCATTTAACTTCAAGCAATTTTATACAGGCTGCAAAAGCGAATACTCAAAAATTTGGCAAATGCCCAAATTTGGGTGTCTATGCACTTCAAATTCAGCCCCTCTGCATGGGAATATCATTATGCAGTTCTCGCTTCAATTTTAAATTTCAGGGCATCTTTGACCCAGGGATGACCATGATCTGTCAGCAACGCATATGTCAGAACAAAGCAAAAACAATCGAAGAAAAAAAAAGTCCAGACCAAACTAAGCCCCAGAGCATACCACCTAAGGTACGCCCAGCAAAGAGAAAAACGTTAGCATCGTTAGCATCGGACTGACGCCAGCTATAGAAAACACGAGCGACTTCGGTCACCGCCGCTCAAAGGAAGTGCTCACGGAGTGGTAGAGGTGCAGGGAAGAGCTATGGAGATGCTCAGAGAGGAAAGGTGGCGCTAGAGCGAGATTTGTTAGATCAGGGATGCCTCCAGGTTGCTCAGAGCAGCAGTGCCAGGCAAGCAGCGTGCTGGGCAGGACTATACCTAGTCCGGCTTCTCAGCTTGGGCCACAGCTGCTGGAATTTGCCAGGCAAGCGAGCACCCCGCAGTGTGGGCCACGGATTATCCAGAACCGCGGGTCAGAGCCACGGGTTTCAGCGGACGAGCCGAAAGCAAGCCGCTGCTTTCCACAGTAGTCCAGGAAAGCTCCAGGAAACTTTTTAATGTAATCCAAACCGTTTCAGCTAATGTGATAACACTGTCCTGAGCTGAAACGAGCTAGGCGTGAGACAGCAAGAGGCAGAGTTTCCAGCCAGCAGAAGAACAAGGTCTTGCAACAACCTGACTGCAGAGGAAAAAAGCAAGGAGCAGCCCAGTCCGTGCTACCGTGTGACCCAACGGGCGGTGGGGAGACGTGACTCACTCAGGTGAGTTGCATTTCTAGGGCATTTTGATGGGCTGCTGTTGCTCCCACAGCAGTCCTGCTCTGCCCAGCGAGGGGAGACAACGTGGCAACGTCCACGCACCTTTCAAAACTCCTTCCTTCTCTTGTGGCAACAAACACAGTCTCCTATTTACTGTACAGGCTCGAGCACACAGCCAAGGTGTGCCAAACTGTGTCTAATGGATAGGTTAGATGTCAAAAACGCAAAATCTTTACAGACATTCAAATCCTAAATAGAGGTATGCACATACATAATAAACACAGGGACATTATTTATTTACTTATTTATTTAGAATTATGCTACCATATTCTAAGACATAGGTCTTAAAAAGCATGAAGTACAACGAAAGCAGCTTGTTGCAGAAGCCATTACAACTAAAACACCATTCTCCACACGCACCAAAAGGTACTTTCCTGGTAGCATTTGGATTGCTTTTAAGTTAAACAGACCTGTGTTCTCTTAGCTATTTTCAAGTGATACCAAAATAATGCAAATATTGCTATAGCCTATTCTACTCCAAATATGTTTTTTTTTAATATATATACACACTTTTTTTTTTTTTTTTTAACTTGGCACATGAAACTGTTGTGTCATCAGATTTAAATATTTTCTCAGTGCTTGGAATCCGCTCACTTGTGCGGATTTATATCCTTGGTAAGACGAGCAAAATCTGATATGGGCCACACTGAAAACATGCTATGATCACGCTTAATACTGCCTAAGCGCTATGTCCACTAAGGGTTAAAACCACATGTATTACAAAACTCTATCATCAATAAGAATTTTACCCAAAAGCAATCAAAAAGACCAAACTCCTCTAATGCGATTCATCTGGCTATATGCTGATTTCTACAGCTGAGCTTGTTACCAGATGTCATGCTAATACTGTAAATCAAATGTGAACTGCAATGTATCTCATTTGCAAACAGATGTTTAAAACCTAAGAATTAGGAAAATTATTATATTATCTCTAATTACTCCCTTGAAATGCCTTTTTCTCGTCATTGACTACAAAGGGATTCAAGGTGAGTTCATCTGGAGGGCTAATAATCAGTGATCAGAAATCACTGTGAAATGGAAATAACCATTACTAGCAGGAAGTACAGCTGAGCAACAGACACTATGGCAGCAAGCCAAAATTTGTGTATTCTTAGTGATGTGTTAACAGCTAGGAAAGTAAGGGTGCAGACCTGGAGATCAGCAAGTTTCCCTGCTAGATGAACTTCTGCATTTCATTTAGCGCCTCTGCTTACGACCAATCATTCTCAGAGACATTAATGAATCCACTTCTTTCACAAAAAATAAGCTAATGTTAATGCTTGTTAATGCTTTCCTTCACTTAAAAAGGAACAGTAATTTCAAAATAGTGCTGTTCAACATTCTATTCTACCTGCTGAATCAACTGCTATCCAATTGCAGACGTCAGTGGATAAGAAATTCCATATGGGCAAACAACTCACAGCCCCAAATCTCATGAAACAACCGCTGCGTCAGTGACAAGGGTGTAGGGAGCCATTGGAAGGCAAAAAAATAAGGCTTCGGTTGTAAACTACCCTCTATCTAATCACTACAGGAATTGTGAAAATGAATTATTTTTTTCAAAAGCTGGCATCTTGAATTTTTATAATCTGAGGTAATTCCCCTTGCCCAAATTCTGCCGTAACTAAAGGTGAGCACAATTTGAATAAAATGTCTTATGAGTGCTGATGCCAATGCATTGGCTGGGGTTGCTTTTATTATTAGTTTTAAAGGAACTTGGGGGTAAGCATCCAGCATCCAGCTGAATTAATAGATGGAGATTCTCCTTATCAGAAATACTAACTCGTTCTTTAATTCTGCATAACATACGAAAGCTAGCATTTACCTACTAATACACTCAGGTAATCCCGAATTTCCCTTAATAAAAAACAGAAAGGATGCAGCACGTAACAATTTTATCCCTTCTCCTTACAGGGACATTGTGAGTTTCTCCTCCATGCTGTGGCACTCTTGGTTTGCATGCAGACATGCAAAAAATTTCTTTCTTTTGGTTTGAATTTACCTCCTATGGTGATTTTCTGTAATTTTTCAGGATTACTTTTCTCTTTATTTCAGGTCCCTCACCTCTTCTCCCTATCAGAAGGAAAGCCCAGCGATATCACAGAATCACAGAATGGTTGAGGCTGGAAGGGACCTCTACAGACCATCTAGTCCAAGCCCTGCTCGAGCAGGGACACCCGGAGCACAGGGCACAGACGTAAAACATCTTTGCTCTGTCTGTGTGCCCGTGACATGTTTCTGCACTGCACTGATGGTACAGATTTGTGTAAGTTCACAAATTATCATCTGGTAAATTTTAAATTAAAAAATTAAAAGACAAAATGAAAACTGAGTTTACAAAATTAACTCACCAGAAAGTGAAGTTGAAAACAATTCTTTGCACTGATCTGGAATTACCACTAGGAAATTTGCTCTGTTCCTTTTGCTCTGCTTATGTTCTCCCCCAGGCACCCATGATGTGCCAGGATAATTGCCCGTATTTGCAAGTGCCAATATTTGGACGGACTATTTGCCTAGCCAAAAACCTCAGCGCTACTTTTGCTGAGAAAAAATCATGGATGGGCTGGACATCCGGAAGAGTATTTATGAGATAGCAACAGCCACAGTTACCACCTTTTCTAGGGCCTCTGCAGTGTTGAAGAGAATTCTCATAAAGAAAGAGTGATAACTCATGCATCAACCTGACCATGGCCTCACAAGCACTCTAATGGTAATACAGTATTTGCCTTCACTGGTAGAGTTTTTGTGAGGTTAGAGGAATGTATATACCTTAGAATCCAAGGTCTATAAAGTTTGCCTGTTCACAGCTAAAATATTTTTCTTTTAAACAACAAATGTTTCACTTGAATGTAAGACAAAAGGATATTCAAAATCTGCACATATTTCTAGAAAATAAGCGCATATGCCCGAGCTAAACTTTTTCAGATAAACATCAGCTTGAAGCTAAAAAAGAATGACAGAAATCTGGGTACCTGAAGATTTGCATAAAAATTGATTAAAATATTTGCTCATCATTACTATATTTGTGCAATAACTGCTGGGATTTTCACCCAGCTTTGACTTTAAAATAAGGGGCAGCCCTCAAATATTTGAAAATTATGGCAACTAGAGGGCTAGAAGAAACTAGGGGACAGCAGTCATCTGATGGGCCATACTTAGGCTTGTAGGTATTTCATAGCTACAGAAATACATTTTCACATAAAGCCTTTTGCAACATTCTTTTCAAAATTTTATCTAGTAAGTTTTGAGCAACCTTTTTGTGGGTGGCACTATGCTTGAAATCCTGAAGATATACACTAAAGTTGTTCAACAAAATGTATCAGTGCCATAAGGCCTTCAGTTTTCACAATGATCCAACATTAGTTAAGCCAAATTTATTATTAGTCTTATTCTGATAAACTATCAAACCGCAATAAAAATTCAGATTTTCTTCATTGTACCTCCATTGCAATCTACATTAGGTATTAGAAAATATTCAAAAGGAAGGAAGAGTTTCAGCAACTAAATTGTTGAAATCCGCTCTTCAGATGTTGGCTATGTCAAACAAACATCATTTTCCTCTAATCTGTATTTTCCCCCTGATTATTTTCTGCTATATATTGCTTTCCATTGTATTTATGGGAATCTGTCTGGCAATTTCTGTAAATTCATTCACAGTCCTCAATATCTCTCCTGATCTCTGGCACCAACTCAAATATTTGCCAGAACTACATGTTTCTCTCTTATACCACTTCTCATACATAAATCACATTCATGTTGGTTAAAACAAAGTTTGAATTCTCTCTGAATGAGCACTCACTTTAAGCACTTCCTTTTCCAGCACAGGCAGCTGAACTGGCTGCCTGGGCAAGGTGGGCTTTCCATTTCTAGTTCTTGGGCATGTGCCTTTTGCTTTCTCCAGGATCAAATCATTTTTCTTATGCTAAGACTCAGATCACCATTCCACAACTCTAGTCCCCTTTTGTATTTTCAGCTTGTCTATTTGCCCAGGTACTTTATGACAGCTTCTTCACTGTTGATTCTAACTTGCAAAATCTGAGTTACCTCTATCCTGAACTACTTAGCAGACAGACATGCCCATCCTCAAAAATCCTGCAATGAGTAGACAGATACTCCCTTAAAGAGTACCAAAATCATTAACAACACAGAAGGAACAGCTTTCAACCATGACATTAGTCATTCTCCAAGCTAACAGTATCTATTAATAGCTTCAAGTAACAGGGATCCACATGTAATTACCATGAATTTTGTCACGCTGCTTCGGTGTGCAAAATTTACTTTACTCTTCGATGGCCCCTTCTAGGGAAAAGAGGGTGGCAAAAAAATAAGGACCTATATTTGCTACAGAAAAAAAAAAAAAGGCTCAGAGCCTAGACTCAAGCTATTCATCCTAAAGTTAGCAGAAATTCAGCAAGGCTGGCTACCCTGTAGAACAAGAGAGCCGTGATTAGATTGCAGGCGCGGAAAGGCCGTATCCTCACGGAGCTGCCTTTGGATCATCAGCTGCACGTGGGTTTTAACCCTCAGCTCCTGCCAGGCCAGACCGTCCAAACACGAAACATTCCCACGTGAGCATCCATACGTTTGGAGAGGCACGACGCTGCCGTAGAAACAACCGAGTTCTGCTGGAACTGCAGAAGCGGATGGCGCGCGGCAGCTCGGCGCGGCAGCCTGCAACGCTGCAGCCTGCAACGCCGCAGCTCCGCGGAAGGCTCCGGAGCAGCGCGGCAAGCCGCGGGCCACAACGCAGGTTGTTCCATTTCCCTGCACAGCCAGGCAAGGCCAAGCGGTTGCAGCAAATGGAACACATGCTGGTCCAGAGTTACTCCTCAATTCCCTGAAATCTTGATCTCCCTAGCCATCTTTAGGACAGGGAATCGCTGCACTGAGCAGCGCTTCCTTCCTCTATGCCCTGAGCTCCTTTACTTGCTCTCCAATCTAATAGTCAGATCTAATCCACCATTTTGTGCAAGATTACCTTGCCCAAATTTTGTAGGCGCTTTCTTTCTTCAACAAATTTCTCTCTTTTTTTCTTGTAATCCTCAGCTCTTCTTTCCACATTTTTTTTTACTTTCTTATTCGCGGCCACTTCGGTACCTGCCATCCACAGAGACGGGCAATGCCAGCAGCAGTTTTGCACGAAATCATGCGTATGATCTCATGGAATTGTATGAGAAATGATAATCATCATAACAATAACATAAACTTAGCCCCCCATCCTTTTCCAATTTTCATGCTCAGGAGCTGGAGCTGTCGGCAGCAGTCTGTTTGCCTTTTTGACACAGATGATACACGTTTCAGGAGATCGCACTGAATGTGCAATTACCTGCAGATAGGAGCTAACCCTTTGAAAGTCGCTCTTCTGATTTATGGGGCATAAAAATCTATCTCAGTCAAAAAAAAATTCAGTAAGTGAGACTTCTGTTTCCTGAACAATTTATGCTCAGAAACCAGTATAGAAAACCTAAAGAGCAGCTCTATTACTCAGTGTATTTTTAAGTGGTAGATTATGCTTTGAAAGATTTTTAATAAAAGAAAACCAGACAGCTTCGCCCCTCAAATACACTTTTCAAGAAAGGCTTGATTAGAGCTGCTTTAGAGAGAACTTGGAACGTTCTGAACAGTGACAAAAATATACCATGCAAAGCTGTTGTTGTTAGATGGAGCATGTTGTTAGATATCTCCTAAACAACTAACAACAAAGCTTCTGAAAAATCAGATGTGAAAACAAGAAAAAAAAAAAAAAAAAGCAAACATTTTGGAATTATAATGCTGTTTTTCCCCCTCAAGCAAAAGCAGATACATCTTTAAAAATACTTTTCTTATCTTTCAGTACTGTATCCATAGCTCAGTAGTACATATAACTAACATAAGCCATAATAATCAGCACGTTTCTGTTGGGAGTACAGCATGAATCAAGTTCAACCTCAGGTTGAAAGCCAAGCGACTACACTTACAGAGATATTTACATTGTGTTTCTTTTCCAATATATTCTGTGCCATATCTTTAATTAAAACATTTTAGAATCCAAGCCTGCAAGAGGAAAATAAATTAAAGATAATAAACGTGACTTATGGAGATGACCTCAGAGTTAGAGCACAGGAGGGACTTGGCTGTGGAACAAACAACTTCTGGAGAAGTTCCAGGACAACAAACTCTCTCTTTTTTTTTTTTTTTCCTCAATTAGATGATCTAACAGACCCCGTGATGATCCAGCACAACAAACAAATTGTCTGAGGACATGCCAAAGAGTAAAAAATAAACAGTGAAACATGATTTTTGGCTCTTAGCGCCAAGAATCCACTCTCATTAAAAGGGGGCGCTTTCACAAATAAAATTCAGTGCTGTGATACACAGTTCTTTATTCCACCCTTATGATTTTAATAAGAGCTCTTGTTCTAAAAAACTGACAAGAGTTTGTTTTAAGCGATTAAAGAGATTAATAGAGGGTCCACTCTTCACCAAAGCAGTGAAATGGTTAGCCGGCTTCTCAGTCAGTCACATTTCAGTGTTTAAGTTTGAAACGAAAATCAAAACAAACTTAAACAGGATTGTCTAAAGAGTCATCACTGTGTAAAAATAGTTCATGGGTTTGATTCTCTGTTATCACAACACATTACAGAGACCTTAAAAAAAGCAGTCTTACATACAATATACTTGTGGCTACATACATACACACACACACATACGTAGACTTTAAACAAACACACACAAAATTCCCAACACACAAAAAATTCCCAACCCAGAAACAAACCAAAAGTTGAGGGAAAAAAAAAAAAAGAAAGTTACATTTGTAACTCATAATAACAAACAAAACAAGTTTTACAGTGAGAAAAAAGAGTACTATGCAGGGCTAGTGCTTGTCTCCTGGTGTGCCCCAATGCACAAGTCATGTATTGCAAGTGCATTTGCCCCCACTCACTTTCCCAGCTGAAAAGCTAATGAAGTCTCAACAAACAGACTTAAGTTCAAACATCATTAATTCTGCTATTAAGGTATATCACTGAGAGGTTCTCCCACTTAAATAGTTATCAAGTGCTTGGCAACAAGGACATTTATAATTCATTTCTCTAAAGAAGGAAAGAAAGACCTCAATTTTATTGCAGATCACTAGCTGTGTAATTTTTTCCACTTTCAGGCACCAGAACAGCAACAAAAAAAAGACAAAAAAAAACCAAAAAAAAACAAAAATAAGTACACAATAAGCTGCTGGCAAAATGGCATCAACAATTATGCTATAGGTCTATAATACAGGATGCATCATCCAGTCATTAAGAGCTCTGATAAGATCTAGCAAGAACTTTCACAATAGGATAATACCAGACACCTGTAGAGCTCTCTTGAAAATGAAGGCATCAGTGAAGCCCTAGTAATTAATGAAAGTAAGGGGCTGTCCCCATCCGGACAACAGGCAGCACCACACAGCAGTGTCAACCTGCCAAACCCATGGAATGAGGTTCAAGCTGCAGATTGCTACTGGGAAAAAAAATGACTGGGATCTAAAGTTCCATGCAAGGATTCTGTTTCCATGCTTGATTCTTCCCTGTTTGAAAGCCTCTTCATCAGTTCTGACTGCAATACCAATAGCTGAATACCATGCAGAGAACCAGAGAGCAACAAATTATTGCTCCAAGGCACCAGTTAGGAACTGGGACTCTCCTAAATGCAAAAAAGACTGGTTGGCAGGTCACCAGCTCCCCGCAGTCTCCCTAGCACAACAGAACTGCAAGGGCCCCTATACCTATCCTGGCTGCGCCACTGCTGCAGCCACATGCAGCTATTGGGGAGAGTATTCCCTACCATCCCCTGGCTCTTCCTCCCTTCCCGGTTCCAGCTGCTTTCTGCAGAGTCTCTCCGGTCCTAGCACTCATCCCATCCACCTCACAGCCATCCCAGTCCCCTCCCATGCCCAATCCATCCATCATTTGCGGTATCCTCAGCGACGCGCTGCTCGTCTTGGGGTTCATCCTTCATGGCCAGCGTCACCCAGTCCCCAGCAGCACCAGTGGCTTGGCAGGCGAGGGCAAGAGAGGGCGGCGCAGACTTCACATTAAACAGGTAAATGTGTTTGATTTATTTGTTTTGGATTCAGTCAGCTCATTCTTCCTGCAAAGCAGCTCTCTGATGAGCAGGCCCCCCCAAGCTCTCCCTCCTCCAAAGGAGCAAACATAGTAATTTTCTCAAGCAACGTTCAGCTTCCAAAGAGGTTTGCAGCCTCTGCTCGGAGTGACTTACTGTCAAATTACAGAGTATTAAAAAGCACAAGATTGTGAAATGGGAAAGAATAGACTGGCCAGAGATGAATGAAATCAGCCTATGAAGAAGCCCAGGCAGGCGCGAGGAAGCAGGTTTATATAAACAAGGATGTATCAACATGCACATAGGCAGCACTTTGCTCTCTCTTTTTCTTTTTTAGGCATAACTAGTCCATCTACAAATTTATTCTGGATCTCAATTTGCAATACTTAGTACATTATACAATTCTCACTAAGATCTAAATTTAAAAAGAGGAAAGGAGAATTAGGTCATAAGGAGACAAGCAACATCAGAATCAATCAAGCTTTTTTTTTTTTTTCCTAATGCAACCATTCATCAGTGTTCAGAACTTTTCTTAGTCTCTAAAGAATACCTGACAGCCATTGGGTTTGGGAGGAGGAAGAATTTTTCCTAGATACCTCATCGCTTCATTAATATTTAATTTCAACATTCTTTTGATCCCCTCTCCCAAAATAGGTTCTACAATTATCATCTCTAGAATCTCTAATCCTGACATCAAAGCAAGGCTCCTAATTTTCTCTCTGAATCTACGGATGTATGTATTTATTTTTAAAATACACTTTAAAAAAGCATCTCTAATGTATTTACTCATCTCAGCACTACGTCTTGTATTACTCAAGGACACAGGTATGAAGGTAAATGTTAATGTAACATGCTATGCCTTTAAATCTCCACTGTGTCCAATTCCTGGGCTCCCCAGTACAAGACAGATTTGGAACTACTGGAGGGAGGCCAATATAGGGCTACAAAGATGATCAGGGGACTGGAGCATCTCTCCTGTTAGGAAAGGCTAAGAGAGCTGGGCCTGTTTAACCTGAAAAAGAAGAGACTGAGAGGTCATCTTGTAAGTGTGTACAAATACCTTTAGGGAGGGTGTCAAGAGGACACTACTTTCAGTGGTTACCAGTGATCCAATGAGAAGCAAAGGGCACAAACGGGCACAGGAAGTTCTGTCTGAACTGGCACAAAAACTTCTCAACTGTGAGGGTGCCAGAGCCCTGGCACAGGCTGCCCAGAGAGGCTGTGCAGGCTCCTTCTCTGGAGATCTTCCCAACCCGCCCGGATGCCGCCCTGTGCCCCGTGCTCTGGGTGTCCCTGCTGGAGCAGGGGGGTTGGACTCCATGATCTCTAGAGGTCCCTTCCAACCTCAACCATTCTGTGATTTTGAGCAAAACGTTAGTTCCAAAAAGCTGTGGTAGGTAACACAGCATTGAGTGAGATAATGAGTTAGAAAGAGGATTAATGTGACGCATTAAGGAGCACACAGACTGGACAGACCTCAGAACTGTATTAACTGGGTAGGAAGAACAACAGGCAGATGCTGAAATGGTAGAAGCAGCAGTGAGAAGACTACTGTGAGGGAGAAGGGGAAATGCTATTTGCCACCTATTCAAATCAAAACCACCACAGACAGCAAGTCCGATTCTGTCCAAATCAAATTTGCAAGCAAAACCAGAATTTTTATAAGGATGAAATTTAAAATGTAATGACTGGTATTTTTTTTTTTTCTTTTACTCTCAAATGCAAGAACCTCTCTCTCTCTCTAAATCAAAAAACATTCTCCATTTTCTGTAATAGAAAGCTATTCCCCTAGCTTAGTTCCTTCCCAAGTTCCTCAGTCTTTTCTTGACTTGATTAGCCAAAATATCTCTTTTCCATTGCTAGATATGCAAAGATAGAAGACTTTGATGTCTCATCCCAGGTAATGCTTTGCCACTCTCCCCAGGACAGTTTCAGTTGCTCCTCCTGATAAACTTGTGAAAGGCCTTTTAAAGTAAAAGAAATAAGGGCTGCTGATTATCCTTCATCCACTGCTCCCTAAACACATTCAAAGAATTCTAAAGGATCAGTAAGACACTATTTTCCTTGGCAGAAAACAAGCTGCCAAGATGAGTACTTACTTTCTACTCAGTAGCAGATTAGCTCGTTAAACATCCTGGGATCTGTTTTTGTTTGTGATAGGTTTTCTTAAACTGTGAGATTTTAAGGAGGTTTGCTTAACCAAGAGCAAAACAGTCACAAATTCTACTACGCAGAGAGAAACTTCTGAAACCGTTGCAAAAACATTATTCATTCTAATCCACAATGTGCTACAATATCTGCTGACCCCCTTCAGTATCTCCATAAAATCACGTTTCTGCTGTTGTATGTAAGCAGGTAATTCCTTTTGTTTAAAAGGTAACTCTTCCAATAGTTGAAAACGGTACTAAAAATACAGGATTTTTTGGATTGCAGAAAAGTTAGACACATTCAGCTGCAGCTGAATCTAACTTTTTCTAAAATATTGCTATTCTTCTTCTGCAGGATCAAAGTGACAGATCTAACCATGTCTCTGACGGCCTCAATATTTTTTCCATTATTTGGCACTCAGTATATAGTCAAAAAAACTTAAACGGAGAACAGGATTTAGGGTTAAAATGTTAGTCCAGCTTTAGGCTCAGAGAAGAAGATCCAATTGCAGATCCTGAGAATCCAGATGACAGAGGAGCAGAGCTATTTGAGAGAAGAGGGGGATTAGTGGAGGAAACCTCTGGCAGCTTCACATGCTCTTCTCTTAATCGTATGGTGTAAGTAACCCTTTCCTTGAAGTGTATCTAAGACGCTCCCCAAACGTGAGAGTCACACTTACTGCCACTGGTGAAACTAGGACATGGAACAGGGTACTGGGGAGATCACAAGGGTAGGGAGAGAGTATGATGGATCAGGCTATGATATCTAAAAGCCCTGACCTTCCACGTAGCTTTAACCTCTCCCCTGACCAACAGATATGTCATGATCTGGGACAAGCCTGAATCAAATTCAAGTGCTGGATTGCTGGCATTTAGGTACTAGAAATTTAAATTACGTGAAATAGGTACTGGGTTCTTTGCTACAGAATAAACTACTTGATAACCCCCAGTCTCTCCACTCTTAGGCCGCTAACGATATACCCTTCACGAATGTCTAACGTCTCGTTAAGCCTACAAACCACACTCACCTCCCCTTCGCTGCTGAGAGATTCATGAAATCACATCTTTTTTTGTACCATACACATGGTCTTCATCACATTTCAGTTCCAGTTCTGCCAACCTACTCCAATCACTCCATACACAATTCAATACAGTTGGAGGGCAGCTGTGGCACTGCCATAACCACGTCCACTGCAGTTAACTTCACTAGGGACAACATAAAATTGTCACCTGCATTGCATCGCACCTGATTCTAGCTGCACTGCACAAAACTCACCTCTCTGGAAGACCATGACCTACCATCACAGATCCTCTAAGCACTCCAAACCGGGGCTGTAAGTTCTGTGCTAATATGCAGCACATGTCAACACAGACAAGAGACTTGAGAGGGAGGCACTGAGTCTTGAGGTTTGTCTAAAATTGTATTAAAGGCATCTAAGGCCTTTTAACTAGTAATTTGCATACTGGCCCCAAAGATGCAAGATCTAAAACTGATTTTCAATCTTAATGAGGATCCACAGTTTGGGTTTTGATAATCACACTTACTAAATATAAGAATGGCAGCTTGGTATGATCCGGCTTAAGGACTCTATCAGTACAAACGGCAAATACATGCTTTGTTCTGCCAAACTTGTTTGCCACAGATTGAGAATTTTGGTATTTGAGAACAGAATGTGGTTGTTTTCCTCCACGTCAACAGCCTCCAAATTTCTAACACAGTAATTTGAACTGAATTCCTCTCATCACTATCTGCATGTATTATATAAATACTATGTATTACACGAATCATATAAATTGTATTATATAAATTATTGAACTATCCAGCTAGGAGCATTAGTGAATCAGCAAAGATGATGCTTTAAATCAGTAGTGATTCAAACCTTCAGCAGACTGCTGTGTTGAAAACCTTGGTGTTTTAGTGGGGGGAGAAGGAAGAGATGAGGGAAGGAGAAGTTGATTAAGGTAAAAAGTGGGAAAAAAATGTAATAGATAAAGCAAACGCACTGCCTATCGGAAATTCCATGCAGACTTTAAACATGAGGATCTGTTTAACTCAGACAAATTTTTTCACCCGGCCTCCTTAATTTCATCTATTTGATTCAGTGAGGATTTATTCTTTTATTTTCCCCACTAAAAATAAGCCAAGCTAATCTGCCACATTTCAGCATAAGTGAACAATATCAACTGACTTCCCTCCAAAAATACCTGACCCGCTACTTTTTGTGATCTGCTACCCTATGCATTATTTTTGCCTTGAAACAGCATTTGAATATTCATGGAAAATTCAGAGTTCTTGTTGGAAGAGCATACAAAATAAGTTACACTAGCTATTAAGCCTAAGAAATATTAAAACTTTGCTCAGTATTAGAAAACGAGGAAAACATGAAGAAAATATTGGGGAGATGGTGCTTTAAGTCAAGATCAGAATCACTTACAGCACTTAACGGCATGATTCAAAACTTGGAGATGAACTTAAGCTTCTAACAAAGTTTAGCTCAAACCTAACCATAAGAGCTGTAAGCAACACACTGCTCTGAATTGCGTGAGCTTTTCCAAACAAATCAGAACAGCAAGTGTTATTGGAGGCATAAACAGATTTCCTACTTAAAATGCTGAACTTAAAGGCTATTGACCACATTCCCTCCCTTCCTGTCCCAATTTAAACTTGGCTTTCACAACTCCTGCTGAAATCTGAGGTGAGCCAACTTTGAACCAAATTTAGTTTTGTCTGCTTCTAATTTGATTGGACTGCCTTTCAAAACAAACTCAGCAAACCTTCACAACATGGGTATTTGAATTTGCTGAACTTACTTTGCATAATCTCTCCCTTTCTATCCTAACTCCACCCCTTTTGGAGAGTCGAGAAAATAGGAAAAATATATTTTCAAAATGAGTTTTTGTTCAGAGGTTGTGAAACTGCTTAAGAAAATCATTAGAATTGAAAATTAAATCCATATGCTCATCAACACTTTAAGTGACACTCCGTAAGTACGGAGGACATGCAGAAAGCATGGCCCAAAGCTACAGTTATATGAAAAAGACATTCATTAGGGGAGGATACAATCTCAAATCAGGCAGTTTTAAATGCATCAATAAGGAAAAAGGTCCCTTTTACCACAGGCCAGCTAGAAAGCACGTTCCCTCAATCATGTCATTTCAAAAGGGCATATATTGCCTTACTAAGACCTGCCCTTGGATGCCCCATCAATTTCTCCTGTATCTGCTCCCAGCAAAGTTTATTAAATCTTATTAAAAATAACATGGAATGATTATTAAACAGAATCCAGACAATTAGAGCTAAAACGCTCTTATTTCTGTGACAAGCTCAAACTGATTCCTCTTTAAGGAAAGTGGTCTTACCAGGCACACAGTTGTTTTTACAACAGATGCCCTATTGCTGCATAGCTATTGCCAAGTGATCCCCTGAACACGAGTTTGCTGCCATCTCTGGCAGACAGTTACATGGTATCACTAGTGACAAGATTTCTTGAATCACTGAGGATTCAATTCCTCCTTTTACCTCACAATTCTCAGGAAGCTTCTTCCAACTCTTACCACCCAGCTCTCTTGCAAACTCTTAGGAGGAGTTTGGAAGAGCAAACAGAGTATTGGTGAGGGAAGATAAGGAAAAGGACTATCTTCCCCTTAGCTGGGAGGGATTTATCTTACAGAAATGTGAGCTATACCTCAAGTCAAAAGGAGGAACTTCAATGGACCACAATGTGCTCAAGAGTTTACTCATACTACTCATATATGTAAAAAACAACTAAAAATAGTGCTTTTTTGGAAAATTAAATTTTAAAGTATCAGAAGGACTGCCTAAGCTAACCTGAGGAAACAGGCATCCAAGTAAAGAAGCAGACTGCATCTCAAGCTATTACTTCAGGTGATAGGCTAATTATATAATTGAAAAATGTTGTGTCCCACGTACAGCTGATCGAATAAATACAGCTGGGCTAGCAGCAAAGATATTAAAAATATTTGCTTTGTTATGCTATTCACAATATACCTTATTACTCTAGTAGAAGTGTATTAAAATCAGGCAAATCCTGAAACAGTTAATGATTAACTCCTACTCTTTTTACTGTTGCCAACGATTCAGCTTTGCAATACCACTACCACTTGGTCAAAAGCAAGTAGGCCTAGCTGCAACTTTTAACGTTTCTGCTTCATTCAAGGCAGTTTTTCATGAAGAAAAAGATTTTAAGATTTTGGCTAATGGTCTTTTTCTAAGCTGCAGTTCTTGCCATCCTGTCAAGTTCTGTTTTTGCCAGGTGAAAGTACAGAACAGAGCAACCTGGACCACTCTTGCTGAAACTCTTTTCTGTTGTTTTTAATTCTCCAGGTTTCAGTACACTCTTATTACTTCTTTCCCATACACTTCACACAGGAACAGTTTCCAGCACCAAAATAGCTCTTCCACCACTGGGAAAAGAGAAAGTAGACCCATTTTCCTGTACACTTCTTGCAGTGGCCTTCCTGCCAAGCATTGTTTCTCATCTGTTGTGGAACATGACACCCTATTTAAATGTCAACAGGAGTTCAACTCGGGCAACTAGCATATTTTTGAAGCTGCTATATTCTAAATTTCTTGCTTACTACAGGTGGGTTAACCGGCCATTATGATTACAGTCTCTGGATTAATAATAATCTTAATATGTGTGTTACGTTAAGCTTTATATACCCTGAAATAAGAGGAACTGTTAAATAAAGAATTTCCCATCTGTGCATAGCTATTGTTACTAACCATGTCTACAGGTGCCAATGCACCTCTAAAGAGCCACGGCTGCCTAATCCTCAGTGGTCTGTGAGCTGCAAGAGAACCCTGTAGTTCATCTGTGCTGCATCTAGCATAAAACTTAAAAATAACATGGTCTAATACAAAACTCTGAGTCTGCAGTGGCAAGGCTCCAGGTTTGCATCACAAATGCTAACGAATGAAAAAAAGTTACACTAAAAGCAATGCATAAAAAATACTGTTTAGGTGGTCACTTAGCTACTAAACAGTAATTTCAAAACATTAGATGTGTGAAAAATCACCACTTAATAAAAAGTTTGGCAATACTTACATATTACTAACGTATTCAATCTGGCATTCCTTTGAATGTTTGCTCAAGTGATCACAGTTGGTTATTTTAATAGGTATAAATCTTCATTTCTGTTAAAACAGTTAACTGCTAGCAAACACTGCAACTATTAAAACTGAACTAGAAAAGCCTTTCTATAAATCCTGAAATCCTTAGCTTTATGGTTAGTTTCCAGAAGAAGGAAAAGAAGATTAAAACATACAACTAATAATCCTTCCCCCTGAAATTATGTGTGTAATTAGTATAGCGTTTTCATGTAGCTTGAGAAAAACAGACCTATTTAAGATCCTTAGATAACTTGTCTTTACATGCTCTGGTTTTCTGATACTCTATCATAACTACCACAAGTCATCATTTGAGAGGAAAACCCCAAATACATTCTTGTCTCTTTTTATTTTTAAGGTTTCTCTAAATAAGCAACCCCCTCTCACAAATACACTAATGTATTTGAATTAAAAGATTAGTTGCACCGCATGTGATAGTTACGATAAAGTGGTTCTTAGGAAGACTAAGGAAGACGCCTTGTAGTGACAGCCAGGATCTGCTATGACCTTGGTATATCAAGAATACTCCCAAAGTGAGTCTGAGAAAAGGATTTTCTGTTACCCAACCACACACTCAAGAAGCGTCAGGCTCTAGGAAGGAGTTTGTCAGTAACTCTCAAAGGAAAGCACTTTGTTACAGAGCAGATGCTGACGTAAGATCAGCACAAGTCCAACGAGTGAGGGCAACACTTAGAAGCTGAGGATTTTCCTTTGTTGAGATCCCTGATTTTTGCTAACGGTGCAAATTTTCAGGTATTTATTTTTTCACATGCTGTTGGTGAATACAGGTAATCTTATTTCAAAGCTCACTTTGGGAAAATCCTTGCTACGAAACAGTATGATGAAAACATATAGCAGCATTCCTCCTATGGGCTTCAAAGCCTGTTTAAACAATCTTTTGGGATGATTCAGGCCAAAGTTAAAAGCTATTTTCTCCAAGTCCCAGTTTACAGAAGCTGAGTGGAAGTGCACCCATACAATGCAGTGACAGCAACAGGGAAATGACGATGAAACAAGTTCCTAGCTGAATACCGTGAAGAAACAGGTGGACAAGCAAAGGACTGCAGAAGGCAAGAGAAGCTTCTCTTATTCCAAGCAGTCGAACGTTGTTTTAGAGAACTGGAATCTAACCTTGACTCTAGACAAGGTGAGTATGGATGGATGTCTGATTTGAGAAACTCCTAGGTAAGAGGCTGCCTGAATGTACTGAATACCTATGTATTTTAGCTTAAAGAATTAGCATCTAAACATTTGTTCTATTATTAACATAAATTTCTAACAGAACTAAGTAATTATTAATTCTTACACTGTTCTTCCTATCTCTGTAAAACTATGTAAGAGAAACCTCTTCCCACAATGTTAGCTCCAATTAAACCCTAAAACATCTCATTCCTGAAACATGCACATTTTAAGCACATATAAATGCCTTAACGTAAACATACGTACGTCGTTAGCTGTGGCTGATTAGCAGAAGCAGAGAGTGAATGCAGCTACGAGCAAAGCCAAGGTGAGTGTGGGGGGAAGCAGGGAGAGGAAGGCCAGGAGGGAGGCTCTGCTTTGGACGTAAGGTAGATGTTTTTACACAATTACAATTGTGTAAAATTTGACAAAGCAGAAGCATGAGGCAACCTTAGCAGTAGCAGGTTTTGAGTCCTGCCTACATTTCAGTTCCTTATGAACACAGCAGTAAGACGGTCATATATTTAATATAGTCTGAGATCACATTTCATTTTAGGGCAGAAAAATGACAGCTTTTGGGCAACACTACTGATAACTACTTCAGTTCCTAGTCAAGGAGAAACTAAGTCTAACCAGGTAAGAACATGAGTTTTGCTAGCTTAACTGCCAACAACGAAAAGTCCACAATCAGAGCCTCCAAAACCTCAAGACAGCACCTATATGGGTGAACTACATCCTTGCTTTTACATGTTTCATAAATATTTATTTTCATGGATCACCTTGGAATCTACTTTCTCTGCAATTTAGGCTTGCTGAAGCTCTGCGTTCTGTATTTCTTCTTCTAATTTGGAAACTAATAATATAACAAGCCACAGAAAGCTTAAGGCATGCCAAACGACCTTCTCTCTTCAATATTTTTAGATTTGGCTTGGTATGTTAATATGGTTAGTCCACGGTTAGGTAAAGGCAGTTTTCACTGCAATAAACAGGGCAGGGTTTAACTTCAGCTGTAGGTAGTGTGGAGGTTACTATGTTCTATAAAAAGAAGTTACCTAGTTTAGCCTTCTTAAATATAAACATGGATTTCAAAATCTATTTTAAGCCTAAATTTTTGGACTTGGATGAGTGAATACTTAATCTGAGGCCCTCAAAGATTTAGAACAGTTTTGAGAATAATTTTCAGCACTGAGAAAATATATTTTTCATTTAAGAAACTATATTAAAAATGTCTCAGCTGTCATGCAAAACATGGATTTTTCAGGACATATGTTTTTCAAAAGACTTCAACCAAGATGTGTTTCTCCATTTTAGGATTATCTTCAGAAAATTCATTCACTGTCTTTTCTTCATTTCCAACTTCAAACTGGAAATTTTCAAGAGGAATGAATGTTCTTGTGGTGGGGGGCAGAGAAAATACTAGGCACCCGTGGAAGGAAAAGTTAAAACTATTTATTACACAGCCCTCTGCAGAGAAAGTGATTGTACACAGAACACAGTGAGACATATATTATTCCATTTGCTTCATTTTATTTTATTGGCAGAAAGCATTTGAGAGCTCTTATGTTTCTACCTTTCTTTAAATGCAAAATTAAAAAAGAAAAAAAAACAAAAAGCAGCTTTGCTTCCTTTGTATCGGATGAGGCGGTTTCAGAACAGAGGCCTCAAATGAATGATATGTGGAGGGTTTAACGCTCGCTCGGAATAATCTCTATAATCTCTCAGGGAAACACAGCCAGGCCCACTCCACAGTATTTCAAGCCACATTTTTCAGTGTTTTTTAGAGAAGCCAGTTTCCTGGGAGGTAAGTGGATCACTTTATGCTTAACTACAGTGGTACACAGCGATTTCTTGTGATACAAATTCGCTAAATATTTGTTTTAAAAAACAGGCCAATGAATACTGCAAGAATAAAAAGGCAAAGTATTGCCTAAGGTAAAAACCACCATTGCTTTCCTGCTTTCTACGGATAAAAAGAACAATTTACCATTGTTCTTCTACAATTTAAACAACTTAACTTTTGCAGGTCACAACATATACACTGAATATTTTTTTTATTTGTATTTATTTTCCATTAAAACACAGTCCCTTCATACCCCCGAACTGGGAAGGCATTTCCAAATAACGTCAAATAAAATGTCCCTTTTTTACCAGCATCTCCATTAAAAAGAGCAGCTTAACGTGATCCTTTCCTACGGAGCACCAAACATTTGGATTTAGCGGGACTGGATTTTACTGTTTCATCAGCCCGGAGGCGGAGAGGAGGGCGCGCGGCGCTCCGGGCCGCGGGAAGCTCCGTGCCGGCCGTGTCACGCTTCCGTGGGCCAGCCGTGCGCGGGAGCAGCGAGATAAGAACCGGTGCTCGGCCAACCAAAACTTCCTCTTCTCCGGAGCCTGGCTTACGTCCGCCGGCGCCTGCGGTCGCCCGACGCACGCAGCCTGCGGGACGGGCTTCCGCCTCGGCACGCGGGAATACCGGCGTGTTCGAATGGAGCGGGGGAGGGAGGAGCACAGGATTAAGTTTAGCTTTGGGAAGAGCAGGATCCCTGGTGGGAAGGAGGAGGGCCTAAGGCCAGACTGGCCTGGGTGACTAAGCACGGGCTGGGGCCCCCATTCTGGGGGACACTCATATTGAAGACAAGCACGGGGCTCAGGATGCTGGAATAGGTGTTCCGGATCAGGAGTGGGATCCTCAGCAGGTCCGGTTCCTGCTCTGGAAGGCAGAGCCTGCTGGGGTGTGCTGAGCTCCCACGTCCGTCTGGGATATTTTGGACAGAAATAGCCATGCAAGGGCTGGCATCATATCCTCATCTCGCTGCAGCTATAGTGCGCAGCTCATTTGTATGCATTAAAATACCTGCTTTGCTTTCCCCCTCACGGCGACCTCACGAGAGGTAGCGTGCGAGCACGCTGGGGGAGCTTCCCGAAGCCTGGAAGAGCTGCTGCGAGCGGAAAGCGGAGACAGCTGAGCGAAGCAAACGAAGCCTGGAAATTCCTCACCCATCCCTTAGCTCGGAGGCATAATTTCTACACGGGAAAGAGTCAGAGAGAGACAGCAACACCGGGCACGTTAACATAATTACACAGCACGGCCTCCAGCTGCCGAGAGAGCCCTGAGAGCCTGAGCAGGCAGCGCCGGCGCGGACGGGCGCCCGCCCCCGCGACATCCCCCGTGATCTGCGTCCCCTCGGAGGATCCGCAGCTGCCAAAAACTATTCTCGGCTATTTGAAAAAAGCTACAGCATATTTGAAGAAGGGATACTTTTCTGGTTCATAAACATCATTTTTATTTTAGAGGAGGGTTACATAAAATGCGTTATTGTAAGCCATATTTAGTAAACCTCCATGGAAGAGATGCAAATACATTCCATAGTGTACCAAAACATTTTTAATAAAATAAGTTTAGAAACAAAACATACACATACAGTTTAAACTAAGATATTAATTCTTTTTTTTCCCCCCCTCAAGACAGCCTATAAAGAACTCAACCTTCCCCTCAAAAGGGCAACCAACCTCCGTTATCCCTCATCCCCCAAAGAAATGGAGGGGGACATGTAAAGTGTATACACATGCTTGGTGACATAGCCAAGTCTTTCTCTAAGACACATATAAAAATCACGTACAACATTTTCCTTTTTTTCCCCCGCCATGTAATACACATTTCTAAAACTCAAGCCACAACACTGTTTTAACGCTGACTTCAAACTTCCAGGCTCCAACACAAACAGCTGTGGCCTGTAAAGATGCAACAAATGAATCAAGAAAAAATTCATATGCACATGTTAGTAAGACTATACAAAAAGCCTACTTCAACAGGTTAAGTCTCAGATACAAATAAAGCTTAGTGGAAAATGAAAACCACACACCCGCTGCAGGTAAAAGTAGCACAGTAACTGCTTTACAGAATATAAAAATACAAGTTCTTCAATAGCTCAAAGACCTGAATTGCCAGTACTGCTGCACATGGCATAAAACTGAAGCCACTTGTCCAAAAAAAAAAAAAAATAAAGTTTTCATCCATGAATACATGCATGAGGGAAAAAAAAAAAAAAAAAAACTCAGCGCACAAACTATTTTGTGCAAGGGCATTAGGGGAGTATTTTTTTTAAGAACTCTTTATTTTAGAAGCAGTGCTGAGGGTGATTTTGCTTGTCTTGTAACGCAGATAGCACACTGTCTAGAACAAGTTAAAGAACATACTATAAGCAGTAGAGAAAAATCATCACATTTGTCTATTGATTGCAGCAACAGGAAATTACATTATACACACAGTTTGTCCAAGGAGAGGGTTTAACTTGAGACCCTCTGATACAGGCCCCTTTAGTCGAACTGTTCTGGCACCCAATTTATGTGGTGCTTGTCCCTGCGTTCCTTCCCTGGCCAGCCAAGTTCCTCTGAGGGCAACACAAAGAAGGAAAAAGGGCCATGGACCTTAATGTACACGGCTGAAACATTTACTGCTTTTAGGCATCTGTTTCACCTGTTGCACAGAAGCTATAGCCCTATTAGAGGGGGCTACATCACATTTAAAAGAGCCTAAATTTGGGTAGGGTGAGTACATTTAATTTATGATTTTATTGGTAATTGTTAAAGTTTTTATTTTCTAAATGTCACTTTTAGGCTGTTTTCTTAACTCAAATACCTCTGTAACTTAAAATGAGTACATTTTAGAGATTAAATAAGTCTGTTTTGGATACCAGAGCTCCCTCAAGTCTGTTGTGTTGCGACATTGTAGGTGGATATGGAGAAACATGACAGTTCCTTAAACTCTTTCAAGATGCATTATTTTTTTTTAACATACGTGACCTCACGACTGTTAAGGATCTCAACCATAATCTGAGAGCAATCGGTTGCTTGAGCTATAAAACAGAGCTATAATTTCTTGTTGTAACATATTTGGAGTGGTAGCCTTAAGTGAAATGCATTTCAAATGCATATCTAGGTACAACCTTTTCTGGACTTGACTTTATTTTTTAATCAATTTTAATCTAAAATTAGAGTGCTGCACTACTAAGTAAAATTCCCATATAACTTCCTACTAGAAAGCATAGTCTTTTAACAGCTCTTTTAACAAGAGCCTTTAACAGTTACATTCAGGAATCCAAACACTATTTTTTAATAAGCCGTCGAAAAGTGCATAAGTGATGTTATAGGAAGGAATGAATGCGAAATATAAATGATATTATACTTTTGGGCAATGTACTAGTCTTGTGCAAGATCAGAATTGATCCATTTGCAATAAGGATCCAACTTAGGCTTTCACATGGTTAGAATCAAAAGGTTACAAGACAAGGATGTACACTCCTTCTAGGTTTTTAGAATTGAATGTTTAGACAATTCTTGATAAAATGCCTAAAGCAAAAAGCATAGGAGCTGACCACTTCTATTGTTCAGAATTTCGAGATTTGGCCTTTAACTATAAAAGGACCATATTACATTTACGCAGTGCTAGTTATATATTGAAAGCAGATTCTGGGGCTCTGGTCCTCTGAATGATGCTTAAGAACTCCGTGTTATCCATCAGAGAGAAGGGGGCTTTCCAGGAATATGAAGGAAGAGTTCTGAGCTCCTGAGATGTTTAAAGTAGCACCTAGGTATAGGCTGAGTGTTGTTTCATGAAACAAGTGCACACATACCTAAATCATTGCCCAGGTAAAGACCACACCTGGCATCTTGTCTGTGCTTCAGCGTGTGGACTATTTCTGATTTCTGCTTAGATTATATTACGACAGCACTGAAAGTTTCACTTTTGTGTGCGTGTGTGTGCGTGCGTGTGTTGTTTCTCCTTTCTCCTCGTTGGCCTGAAGCAGTGATGTATCAAAAATGCTTTGAATAAGCGAGTTTCAAGAGCTGAAACACTTGTCTGAGGAAAATGAAGTGCCTCCAGAGAGCAGGAGGGCAGGACCGCAAGACACAACCTAGGTGACTGAGTCCCAGCACTTGCCATCACTAAATAAACAACCAGTTTAGAAGGGTCCAGCTGGGCATGTTCTACTCCAGAGGCCATTGGCATGACTCTCAACATACTCACCTATGCGAAATGTGTCAGGAAAGAGCAAAGAGTCATAACCCTAAACTGTATCAGGAAAAAAGAAAAGGAAAGTTAATGGGAGAGAGCTGATTTCCTTCAGCAGCAGAAAATGTGCTAAAGAACATGTGAGCAAAACACACCAACTCAGTACCTAGACTAAGGTAATAAAATAGAGGCAGCAGCATACTAGACATCTATACTCTGTCTGTAAATAAATCATCTGTGCAACCATGAATATTTCTTGGAAAGACAAAATTACCTGCCTGAACACTAATTAGGCACTAAGCCTAACTACAAAGGGCAAGAGAAGTTCTGCATGCTTCCCTACAAAGTCAGGGGGTTCTGAGAGACAGAGTTGATATCACGTAAGCATAAAGAACACAAAGTAAACAAATGAACAGACTTGCCTCCTTTCAAAGCTTGTTGCATATGTCAACACAGATAAGGATCTCTATCACATACGTTGTTTCTTCCCCCTGGAAATTTCCAGCTCCATAATAAAGATTGATAATGCAAAAAACAATGCAAGTTCTCTATGTGGAAGGTCATTCCAAACAATCATCTATGCATTTAGGTAAGAATCTACTAGTTTCTATTCTCCACTTACTCCACACTATTTACAGAATCTCTAACATGTAAGTCAAAAAATATGAGATAAAAAGATATCTAGAAGAGAAATTACCACTCACATAGCATCAGGATGTTACAGATGCAATGTTTGGCGACTGTGCTCTCTGTTCATGATTACCTCCACCTCTTAATAAAATGTTTTAATCCACTCTTTTTCCTCAAAGTTGAAGGTAGTTCTTCAACAGAAGGGAGGAAAAAAAAAAAAAAAAATCAAGTTTCAGATAGGAGACAGATCCCGTTTGTACAACTCACAAAAATTACTAACAAAACCGGTAAAGGGAGGAGGAGAACATTCTCAAATCAACACTGGAGAAGCCTGTTTTGGAATACAGTATCCAAAAATTGTAAGAAGCAGAAAAAAAAAAAAAAAAGTGTGATGAAAGAGTGGAAAAACAGAGTTTAACTTGTAAGAGACTAATCTGCAAGTATGAAATACCTTTACAAAGAGTGACTATTACAAAGAGATACTAAACAGTTCAGTCAGAGAGAACAGGAAATATTCAACTTGTAGCAGGGGAGAGTTCACTTGGACATCAGGAAGCTTTAATTAATCAGTAAGTCCTACAAATAATTCATGAGGCCACAAAATCTTTGACACTGGAGAATTTTCAAGAACAAGTTGGAGATAGATCTTTCAAATACAGCTTAAATATGCTTTTCCATCAGGCAAACATCTGGTAGGCCTTCTGCCACCCCAGGTTTTTACGGTTTTAAGGGACAATACATTTTGCCTTAACTCTATTCACAGCAAATCAAATGTCTTGCACAGCACACTTTGAATGTTATAATAATGTAGGAAATACGATATCAAATAGGAACTTTTTAATAGTTAGTAAGAGAACCTTTATTAGAAGTTTAATCTGCATTGCTCTAACTACAAACCTGATCTTTCTTGTGCCTGATGGATGTAAACACAGGTTCACGCTTATTACTGGCTCAAGTTTATTAATATTACTATTTTAAATAATGACAAATACCTGAAATTTTCCAAGACCAAATTTCCCTGCAGGAAGAAGATGTGCTCTTGGTTATCCATTCCCTTTCATAGATCAAAACAGTTCAGACTGCGGTTCCGAGTTGCGAAGTGATAGAGAAACTGTCTGCACGCTGAGAAGTAACAGCTGACATCTCAACCCAAATACAGTCTCTAATTTATATCCAGACTTCCTAACAATATTGTATGAAAGACATTTATCACCAAAATATAAAAAGAGCTTGAAAATTTCAGTGGACTGCCTAAATGTACATGTTTAACTCATGAAACTTTTTACAGTCTCCTATGAATGAAACCACATGAATGCTGAGACTTCTTATTTTTAAGCTCAAATACCAATCTACTAAATGTTACATAGTCCTGCATAAACAACATGTATTTCATGCAGCAAATGTCATCAATGATAGTCCACATAAGTTTTATGGAAAAGTACAAATATTATAAAATTTGAAAATATCAGAGCATTAGCATTACCTTCTGCACTATTGCATGACTACAATTCTTATAAAATATTGTGTCTGCACCTTCATTAAAAATAAATAAATCAACACTACTTATATCTGCTGTACACCTGCTAAATACAAAGCGACACCAGTGTGATAAGCTAAAGATGAGATGTGCATTTGCCCCAAACCAAACAAGAGGGCAGCTAGTAGTCTAAATCATTATCTTTTAAATTTCCACATACAAGCATAATCTAATTCAAAAAACAAAGCGTCTGTTTGAAAATAGGAAGATTGTACAGGAAGACATGACTAAGACCTCTTCCACAAGACTGTTACAGTCCACCATAAGCTTTTATTTCTGCTTTCTAAATTTTCAGCTCCACGTCTTCAGATCAGCAGTGGACACTTCAGGAGAAAGAAAGTATTTCTTACCAAACTACAACTTTCTCAACCTGTGTGTTAGCAGAAGCTGAATTTTGAGTAAATCCCAACTTTTTTTTTTTTCTTTTTTTAATCCTTGTTAATAGTGTAAACTTTGAATAACTTATTAGCAGCTTTGAGCTCTATGAGGGATGTTAACATTAATGTCAGCTTTAGACTCAAAGTTGCAGTATCGTTATATTGCGATAGTTTCTTGTATTCTGAAGGAAGTTTGCTACTTTATCAGAGGTCATTCATTCTGCAGGATCATATTGGTTTAGAATAAAATCCAGTCTTGAGGGCAGAGAAGTGATAATACTGGCACCTTAAGCAAAAATGTTTTTAGATGTATCATCAGCTGTGCTTCCAAGTTCCTCTGTTAATAAGATTGTTTGACAACTTCCATTATAAGGCCCTGCTTTCAACTGCTTGTGATTTTGCCAAGTGTTAGTTGCTGTGCTGAAATTTTCCATACTAGGAGGGATGGCAGACTGAACTTTTTGGAAAATTTCAGCCGAAACAGATCAGCCATTTCTGTGAACAGAGAAGAAAATATATCACTTTGCCTTGTTTAATAAATTCTGATGGGATATTCTTAAGAACCAGCAAACAAAAAATCCACCAGCACCACACAACCAACTCTAACATCCACATGCTTTCGGGTAAGATTTGGAAGCCTGCAGGGTAACGTGAACTTTGGGATAAAACACCTGCCATCCCAGTGAAAATCTCAAAACTGCCCTAACTTAGAGCGTTTTCTGCTTGAAATAGAGTCAAGGGACAGAAGTGCCTTGTACCTGTTCACCCTCCGTGGCTGAGGTCCTCTGATCCAATTATTTACTCCCCCAAAACAAATTATTTACTCGCTGAACTACAGTTGTCCTTGATTTGGGGTTATGAAACTCTAGAATGGAGATAAGCTCTCAGTGTCTTTTAGGCTCAAGCCTAGAAGTTGTGGAGTAAGAAGCGACACTACTGAAATGCAGAACGGAATCAAGATCTACTAAGAGAGAAGTTCCTGGGACTTTAAACAGGTCAAAGAGAGTAAACCAGAACTGGCAGCTGGAAAGGGTGGTCTGGCCCAGCTGGGGAATCTGCAGCCTTTGAACCTGGTCACAGAAAAGTGACAAACTAGTTCAGTAAGAAGACTAAGCAAAATGAGAGAGGAAACGAATCAGACAGATTATGCAACTGAGACTGGTATCTCAGTCAGGGTAGAACATCATCTCAGGGATCTCAGGTACTGTAATGGTGAAGGCAGTTCGAGGAACAGAAACGACACAGTTTGGTCATACCCATACGATCGGGTTTAAGACGAGGCCGGGACACGAATGAGACTGCGACGTAGTTACACTGGGCAGGGCAGAGAAGAGCAGGTGACAGGGTGGGAAGCGCGCGGCAGCCGCAGCAAGCGCCCCCGCTGCCGTGCCGCGACCGAGGCTGCCCGCGACCGCCCGCGGCTCTTGCCCTGCCCGGCGCGCAGGGCACCGCCGCCTCCAGCGGCGCCTTGGCTGCTGGTTAGGGCGCGCAGAGCAGGCCAAAGCACATGCAGAATCTTTCGGACGCCTTGTGTCCCAAGCTAACTATTTGTTCATTAAAGTTTTCAAATTTTTTCTTAATAAGTTTTTCTGATTTTTTTTTCTGTTTCTCTTACTTTTCAGATGTTGGATTTGGCATTCAAACAGTTAATATACCAGTATCATACTCTCAAAGCACTCAGCCAAAAGCAAATGTCTCAGGTGCCCTAAACTAGATGGCTACCCCTTTCCACCACAAACATACAAAAACAGCTGATAATTGGAGAGCAAAGTTTTTAATGGCCGAAAACTCAGTTTCCCGTTCTTTACCAGGAAGTTTAATGTTACTTGTGAAATCCACACACATGGTGGCAGCGGGAATAAGGAGCTTCCAAACTACAGTTCAGCATTAAGCGTTTTGCAGCTTGATGTCCAAGCCTGGCCACCAGGAAGGTCACACACCTTCCTTACCATGAAGCTACTACTGCTGCCTATTTTCTTTACCATTGCCCTGTCATACCTGTGCAGAGAGTGTTATGTGAACAGTGCTATAGGAACTTTAGCCTGTTTGACCATGCCAAAGCTCCACCAAGAAAATAATAGCCAAAGAACAGGCCGCCAGGATTGGAACAATTTAGGGAATTTGCAAGGACCTCCTTATTAAGATGCCAGTCCAGAGCAGATTCACCAGCAGGTTTGCAGGCCACATGCTGCGAAGCCCCATAAGCACAACAGAGATCAACAACACAACAAAAATAAACTCCAGTTATCGCACAGCTTCAATGAGTACCCATTCTACGCTCACAACATTAACAGGTGTGAATGACCTAACACAGCACTTCTGCTTTACAAAAAGTGGGAAAGTGTCATTAACATCATTTTGCAAGGAAGGAAATGAGTTAGGGAGAGCTTATCAGAGCTCTGAGTATTCACAGGGGTATCCTGGCATTCTTCTGGTAGAGAAACACTACATTTGGAGGGGTTAGAACACGCTCGTGTTCTAAAAAGCTGCCGTTTGCAATGAGAACAATTTAACTTCAAAGGATTTAACTGTGCTGTTATGACACCATATATAAACTTCTTCTAAAGAAGTCTTTGGGAATTGTTAAAACACTTTCAACAAAAAACAGCTCTCAGACCAGTGATATTTGCTAAAATACATGCAAGTCTCCTGCATTTGTATTATGAAACAACCCAAACCCACAAACTCCTTAGTATCCCAGACATAAAAAAATGAGATTCCAAAATAGTCCAGAAAATAAATCCAATAGTCTTTCTTGCAACAGTCTTCCCTTGCTTTCTTCCTTCCCTTCTTCCTTGCTTACCTATAGTCTAATCCATAGCACAGGACTACCAATCAGTGACACTAGCAATTTCTATATCCCACACCATAGAAAGTACTCAGTCAGATCCCAAGACATGACAGACAGTCCCACTTCCTCTTCTCTTTTCACCTCAGTATTTTCCTACAGAGATTTCAGGAGCTCTGTAAAGCAAGTGCACGTGATATTCCCTGCATTCTAAAATGTTTAATGAAACATTATACAATCATTCAGAATGACAAGTTAAGCAACCTTAACTTAAAGCAGATCTTGAGCTGTGTTACATCAAAAATATATTTGGCGTTTAAAACAGTTCAGTCTATCATTTGAAAAGTAAGATTTTAAAAAAACTTGGTGTAAAATGAGTGAATTGCTATACCAGGACTTAACTTTCAGTCATACAGAAGTACATTGTCCTAATGTTCACCTTCATTTTCCATCTTCCATTCTCACACGAGTTCTCATTTAGCAGAAGCAGCATTCAAACATGAGACCGGAAAATAAGATCTCTAATGCGGGGACTGATTTGCAGCTGCGTGAACACATCTCTCCCCTCCTTTTTCTTTACTTCACCTGTCCTTTTCACAGAGATTTCATGTGTTTCAAAAAAAGTGCAGCCAAACATAGCACGGAGACAATATATGTACCTCATTTTGCTTTGTTTCTTGGTGAAAAACCAGAAATTGTGGTGTCT